>CM052709.1:33120413-33140666 GCA_028551405.1 Uromys caudimaculatus
CTCCAGCATGTAATAAAGACACATGCTCTACTATGTTCATAGCAGTCACATTTATAATAGCCAGAAGCTGGAAACAACCCAGATGTCCCTCATCAGAGGAATGGATACAGAAAATGTGGTACATTTACACAATGGAATACTACTCAGCTATTAAAAACAATGACTTAATGAAATTTGCAGGCAAATGGATGGAACTTGAAAATATCATCTTGAGCGAGGTAACTCAGTCACAAAAGAACGAACATGGTATGTACTCACTGATAATTGGTTATTAGCCCAAAAGTCTGGAAGACCCAAGTTTCACTTTACAGTAACCACTGGACTGACAGTGAGGTCCCAGATGGAGGAGTTGGAGAAGGGACTGAAGAAGCTGAGGGAGTCTGTAGCCCCATGGAGGGAGCAACAGTGTCAACTGGCCTGACCCCCCCACCTGGTCCTCCTGGAGGCTGGACCACCAACCAAAGAATACACATTGAGGGACCCATGGTTCGGACATGGTTCGGACCACATATGTGGAAGAGGAGGGCCTTGTTGGCCATCAGGGGGAGGAGAGGCCCTTGGGCCTGAGGGTGTTAGAGGCCCCAGTAAAGAGGAATGTCAAGGTAGGAATATGGGAGTAGGTGGGTGGGTGGGTGGGAGGTGGAATACCCTCATCGAGGCGGGGGAGGTGGAGGGGATAGTGGGTTTCCAAAGAGGAGAAACATTGGAAATGCAAATAAAGTATATATATATATAAAAAAAAAAAGAGTTCAAGGCTAATATCAGCCACATAGCAAGTTGGATGCTAGCCTAGGCTGCATGAGATACTATAAAAACAACAAGAAAAGTTATAAAGAATAGCATAAGGAAGTTTTCTTTTCATGATACAATTCATTAAATGCTGGTACCCAAACATTTCAAGGGTCTCTCCTGTAGTAATCTAGAGAATATTTTTGTACCCAGAATGTTGTAGATTTAATAAGTTGAGCATGAATACCCCTCATGGCTAGAAGTTTATGACCTTCATTTTCCTCTGTAGAACAAACTAAATATATAGATTCAGTTTTAGTAAAATCTACGACAAATTCTTCAGTTATCTGTCTATTTAAGATATAAATTTATTGTCTTCAATTATTCTTGTCTTCCTTGGATTTGAACTTGGGTATAATTTTTACCCCCCCCAAAAAAACCCCAAGACTTTCACTTGTGACTATTTCTCCATCTTTGAAGATTTTTTTAATGTGTACTTTGATACAGCTTTACAATATCTCAATATTGAATAGCTTTACGTTTCTCTCAGCAGTTAGAAATATTCTGTATAGCATAACAGCTATATACATAACATATGTGTATAGCACAGAAGTCTCAAAACAGGAGTCTAACTGCTGGTGAAGTTCTCTGCCATTATCTCTTTCCTTCTCTTTTCTATTCAATGTTTTAAATCAGTGGTTCTCTAAAGTCCTCATCCATTAAAAGACCAAAAGCATATTTAAAAATACAGAAATTTGGGCTCAACTCCTGTATTAGTTTCTTCTCCATTACTATATAAATATGTTGTGGATAGCCCTGGACTGTTTCTAATCCTCTAATTCTGCTCTCCTGTGAGGGGCTTCAGACAAGGAGTGAGTTACATCTGTGACTTGTGAACCAATGCCCTAATGAATAAAGGAGCCAATCACTGGGCGCAGAGAAAGGACTCCTGAGTTGGAGGGTGGAAGAGAGGAAGCAGGAGAGAGAGAGGGCCTTTTGGAATGGGGACAGCATGTAGGTAAGATATGGCTACTAGAGTCTCCTGGTATGGGGGAGTCACAAGGATTCGCCACCAGAGGAATCAGATTTAAATAAGGCTTACAAGATTAGGTTTCAGTTGATGTGCCCAGAGATTGAGTTACCATTGTTTTTGAGCTAAGTTTCTGTTGTGTTTTCCTTCACGCAGCGGCTCGTCTAGGTTCCAGAGAGAAAGGTACAGCAGCAAAGTGTGGGTTTGCCTGATGTGCACCACAGAGGCCATGGGGGCATTGAAGCTTGGGGCTGGCGTGGTAGTGACCCGCCAGTGGGAAACTAGTGAGCTGGGTGGAGAGATCATGGAGCTTCAGAGCTCCACAAGATAAAAGCAGGTTGGCCATTGCCTGCCAGTACATGGCTGGCCAGCCTGCTAGGGCTGAGAGAACCAGTGAATAACACGGGAACATGTGCCATATATGCCTCCTTTTTGATAATTCCTGCAACATAAATATATCTGGCAAACACAAGTTAAAGAAAGAAGGGTTTCTTTGGCCTCCATTTGGGAGTCCTGTCCCACCAGGTTGGGATGGCATACCAGCAGAAATGTGAGGTAGCTGGTCACACTGAGTTCCTAGCCAGGAGCAGAAGGAAGAATGCTGGCTTCCAGTTTACTGTTTTAATTTAGTCTGGGACCTCACAAGACAGAACACCTGTGTTCATTGTAGGTCTTCCCTGATCAGTTGAACTTTTCTGCAAACGACCTCATAGATGTGGCCAGCAATACATTTCTATGGCAAATAGAAATCTCATCTATTTGATAATGAAAGTTCACCATTACATCCTCCATCCTCTGCCCCTCCACAGCATCAAATGTTTTGATTTAAATTGGTTTGGGGAAAGGCTTGATCACTGAGATTTTGTAAAAGTCCACCAGAAATTCTAACTGGTGTTGAAAATTTAAATTTATCTAAATGATTGCGTAATCCTCTCTTAGGTCTCATCCCCCAATTTGAAAAGTAGTGTTTGAAATAGTCTCTCTGGTGCTGTAGCGATATTCAAGTGCTCTCATTTTATTATTTATTTATTTATTTATTTATGTATTTATTTATTTATTTATTGTAATAATATTGTTTGTGTGCTTTCATGCATTTCACAAAAAACAAGGTGTATATTTGCTTATTTACTTTGGGTCTCAGATAAGGGCTCTTGAAGCAAGTAGAATAGCCCAGGACTTCTTAAACTTTCATCTCAGATTTTAGTGTGGGTGAGAATTATCTGACTTCCTAGGAGTAAAATACGATTACTATTCAGTATGCCTAGGTTGGGGCTTGTGGTCAGCATGTCTAATGAGTTCCCAGGAAATCACAGTTGGTGCTGTGGGTCCATGAACTACACTTAAGCAGCATGGCGAAGTTGCTCTGGCTCTCCTTTTAATTGTTTTTTTCCTCTTTCCTCTGGCTGGATACCTCTGTGCTCTTTCTCTTCACTTTGTAGACACTCTTACAAGGCAAACAGTATTTTGTTTCCTTCCCATTGAAGGACAAATCACCTCATATTTGGGGGTCAAGATGTCAAGGAATCTACTCCTCAATCTCAAATGGGCACATGGGTAAAAACTAAACTTAGGTATCAGAGGAGTAAACATTCACTTACTATGACAGTATGGCTGAGTATTCTGCTGCCATGTATTATTCTGTGAATTCAACATTCATAAGTATGAAGGTGGTCATGTGTAGATAGATACAAGTAGACATTTATGAGTCGATAAATGTTCATATTTAAAGCATTCTGTTTAAAAACATTGAAACTGAGTGGTGTTTGTGTAATGGTGTTTTTGCTTACATTTAGCACTGTTTATACTGTTATTACATATTGACAAATTCATGTCTTTGATTAGTATCTAAACACTTTGAAGGCAATGACTATTATGCCTTGCTCATCTTTGCATCACCCCAGAGCCCAGTAGGTACTCAGCAAATGTTTCTTCAACAATGACTGGATTGTTAGTCACATGGAAATGATCAATGATGCCACCTCAAGTCTCAATGGCTTAAAATGGTGTGATTTTTTTGCTTTTGTTTTGTATTGTGCTCTAAACTTTAGATGGGTGATTTATCTTCATTTTGGAAGGGTAGTTTCTCTGGTCTGACTAGATGCATCGACAAGTCAGATGGTTAGCTATCCACAATGTGGGTGGTTAAGAGCGACTGAGTACATGTTTCTTATTCACCAATGACCCAACCTATTTATTCTTTATTCTCTTACAGTGGAGGCAATAGCAGAAGTGTATGAGATAAATTCTTTGCAAGCTTTTACATAGACCATATTGGATAATGACCTGTGGCTCCCAATAAGTTAGCTAGCCAAGCTTGAGTTAGGACAACAGTGGCAAACAAGGAAAGGTAAAGGATTGGAACTACCTTTTGTAGTCACTTTACCAAAGTATTGTTTCTGCTATCATCCCCCAAGACTCTCCCACAATGTGGGGAAAAGCATACTGTACTGGGGCCCTTTCTGATTTTAATTTTGAAAACCACTAGTTAGTTCTGTCATAATAGAGGCTTGATCTGAAGTGATTTAGTCAAAGGCATGGAGATCCTGATTTTTACTGGAGTACAGCCTAGGTTTCATTACAGTCCGTTCTCATGACAGGTGGATCAGCCACAATCTCATCCACCTGCTGGTGCATGATCCTTCCAGGCACTGGGCCAACATGCAGGGAAGCAGACACCCATGTGTTTTAATCAGCATCTGCATCTTGATTTGAGGGGGGAGTAACTCTTTGAGCCATGTTCAACAAAAACATAAAAATTACCTTAAAAGCACCTTGATGAAAAGACTCCGTTATCAACTTTCTCATCAGATGGGAGGAAAATTCTGAACAGGGAGATAAGAGGCCAAGAGCTTTGACTTTACTGGAAAAAAAAGAAAGAAAGAAAAAGGAAAACATAATAAATGCCTAGTTTAACAAAATGATCATAAAGAAACCATTGATTGTAATAACAAGAAGAACTAAATAACCAATGTCATTTTCCGTGTCCCCGTATTCTTCTACCACAAGGAGATCTATTACACAAAACATATGTGCATAATTGAGAGGAAAATAAAATTGCTTAAAAAGAGACACTCAACTGACAGCAATAAAATTTAGACCAAATATCAGAAAACTATTAAGCCTAGCTATAATACTGGTTAGGGTTCCATTTTCTGGTTTGGTCAGTCCTAGGAGGTCCATTGAGCTGCTATTTTGTTTAAGCTGCTGGAAAGGTAAACTAATCTCATATAATGGCAGAAGACATGGAAGCTGTGCTTTCCCTTCTTGTTTCAAGGGAGGCTTGAGGGACAGTGAATGCTTCAGCAGGATTATTGTATGCAATACGTTACTTCATGGAAAGGCAGAGACTTGTGGGAGATACACCTTAGGCCAGTGGAAGGTTTTCTGCTAGGCTCATGTAAAATTGTAAAATAGATCAGTTTAATTTTCAGTTCCCACCTTCAGCCTTTTCCTCTGAATGGTACTCTGTCGAAAATCACAGTTCAAGATCTAAACAGAACATTCCAGGTTTTCTTCCCTATGGGAAGACCTAAAACCCACTTGCATGTCAAGTGTAATGATAGCTAACAGACTGAAGCATTCCCAATGCTCAGTGAGAATCAAGTTCTCCATTGAAGGGTTCATTGGTGAAGGTGCCTACACCATTTACACTTGAATAAATACCCTGCTAGTTCTCTCTTTGCAATACAGAACACTGCAAGTTAAAGCTAGTATACACAGAAAGAAACAAAAACTTCAGAGGCATTTATGCCAGATATAAAATGGAAGTTAGGAGGCTTCTGTCCAAATACACCTCTAATGATTTTCCCCTGTTAACAGCTCACCAGAAATTCAGAAAAGAATTAATTCAAATGGCCAAAACAATACTAATATCGACAAGGAAAGATGGGCTTTTAAACTTTATTTTAGAAGACAACAGAAGGATACAAGGTACCTGCTTTGCTTCATTTTTCTCTACCTTGTTTCTCAGAAATATTCATGGAGGTGGAGTGAGCAGTAGTTTCACAAGCAAATGTTTGCTAAGTCAAATGGAGAGCTCTATCAAGAACTGTGAAGGAGGCAGGCATGGTGGCACATGCCTGCTGTCCCAGCACTTGGGAGACTGAAGCAGGAGGAGCTTGAGTTGAGGCTGGCTTGTTTTAAAGAGTGAGGCCTTGCCTGGAAGTAATTAGAGAAAAAAGTAAGAAAGGCTAGGGAGGAAAAGATGGGGAGAAAGGAAAGGAGAGGGAGAGGGAGAGGGAAGGGGAGGAGGAGGGGGAGAGGGAGGGGGAGAGGAGGGGGAGAGGGAAGGGGATGAGGAGGGGGAGAGGGAGGGGGAGAGGAGGGGGAGAGGGAAGGGGATGAGGAGGGGGAAAGGGAGGGGGGAGACGGAGATGCTGCCAATGTCCCTGTTAATAAGAAATGCAGAAATAGAGCCACTAAGACAGCTCAGTAGGTAAAGGCACTTGCTGCTAAGCCTGAAGACCTATTGGTTTTCCCAGCCCTGGAACTGATAACTTTTCTGGCAATTCAATAGCTATATTACTTCAGCATTCAACTAAGAACCTTCCTGTGTTCATATAGCAATTCTCTGTATAAAATATTGTCTATTTGGAGATATTTTTATTTTGGTGTCTACTGCTGCACTGTTCACAATAGCCAGGAAAGGGAAGTAACTAATGCATGGAAACAGAAAATGTGGTGCATATACACATCTGAATTTTATGCAGTTGTGAATAAAAATGAAATCATTGCATGTGCAGGAAGATGGATGCAATTGGAGATCATGCTATGCAAAGCAAGCCAATCTCAGAAAGGCAAAAGCACGTTTTTACTCTCATAGGATGTAGAACCAAGATTTAACATCTGTATATATTTGTGTATGTGTGTATGTGTGTGTGTGTGTGTGTGTGTATGTGTGTGTGTGTGTGCGCGCATGCCTGTGTCTGTCTGTGTGTTTGTAGGGTATGAAGCTAGAAAGGGGATTGGGAGAAAGAAAACTTGCCATGAGGAGACAGAGAGGGTAAGGGAATAATACACGTGGTAAGGCAGAGCAAAGGGAGGTGAGTGGTGCTCCTGAGTTGTCTGCCGGGGCACATACGGGGCATTAGACATCCGGCCCAAAGGAGGTGAAATGGTTAGGCTCACAAGAGCTGGGGTGCACCTCTCATCCCACCTCTGTGGTTAGTGGCATCATGACACTGACAGGAAGTGAGGTGATGATCCACACCTGAAGTTAGAATGAGTTCTAACTCAGTTCTAACTAAATAAAAGAACACATTTTTACTTTTACTTTCTTGTTTCTTTATTCTTTTTGTTCCCTTTCCCTTTTTTCTTCTTTCCTTTTCTTTTTTTTAATTGAAATAGATTTGTTTTCATACAGTGTACTCTGACTACAGTTCCTCTTTCCCTAACTCTTACCAGATCCTTCCCTCTCCCTTACCCACTGAAATCCACACCCCTTCTTTCTCTTTATCATTATAATACAAATAGGCATCTAAAAATAATGAAATAAGAAATCTAAAACAAAACCAATCCAGAATAGGATATAACAAACAGAAGATAAGAGCCAAAGCAAAAGCAATGCCTATAGATGCAACAGTACTGGGCATTGAACCTAGGACTTTGTTCATATTAAGTAAGCTGTACTCCAAGTCCCTTGTTTTTCTTTTTATTTGGTTTTTATTAAATAGTCATTCAAAATATATATATATATAAAAAAACCCACAACAAGCCCTTGCACAAATATGCCAGCCAAGCTTTAACAAGTAGCTTTCTAAAGAGAGAGGGGTGGGGCTTTTATTGTATTGCATGTTGACTTGAATGTTGTAAGTACTTCATCTACCGACAGCTTCATGTCACCATCATGATGTCACTCAACACAGGGTTAAAATAAGATGTGCACCACCAGCTCTTGTGAGCCAGTGTAAGGAGCTTCAGAATATTCATGCCCCTCACTATTCCTCGTCTTTAGGTCAAACCACTTCCTCTCATTTAACCTACATTTCTGATAACCTATACTTGCACCTAAAGACAACTTATGGAAATAATGATTATTCCTAGGGCAGAATATCATCCAGTGCAGGACACAGTCTAGTACAGACCATCATCCTGTGCAGGGCATCATCCAGTGCCAGCCATCACGTAGTGCCAGCCATCATGTAGTGCCAGCCATCACGTAGTACAGGGCACCATCCAGGGCAGAGCAGAGCATCACTCAGTGCAGAGCATCAGTGGCAACTATCCACTCACCTCATTCTGCTTACTTTTCAATTAGTTAATTTCTTCTCATGCATCCCTCAGTTTTAATGACATTTCTAGAGAGAAGCCTTCCTGGACCACCTCAATTTAAATTAGGTCTCACCTGCTGGTCATTCTCCTGCCACTTTATCCTTTAACTTCATGGCATACATCCCAGTTTGTAATTATGTAATTATATTTATGTTCATTTATTTATTGTGTGGCCTCTTCCACTAGTTTATAAACTCCAAAGGGTCAAACTCATCATATATTTTGTCCCCCTCAGTGTTATTGAATAACACCTGAAAAGCACTTTGAACAGTACCTGGCATGGTATAGATGCTCAATAAATATTTATAGAATGAAGGAATGAATGGATGGATAATTAAAGCAATGAATATCTAATATATGCTAGATACTCTCTGGAATTCTTTCATGCATGCTGTTTTATTTTTTATAACACCCATAGCTGATAGTTATTACTGTCCTCATGCAAAGGAGGACATTGTCTCAAACAGGCTAACTAATAGGCTTCAAAGCCATACAAGCAGCATAGTTAAAAATTAGGCCATTTCTTTAAAACTCCTGTGTATTTTGTTTAGCATTCAGATCCATGATTTTTTGTTTGTCTGCTCAGTTTTTTTTTTTTTTTATTTTGTCTTTTGAAACAGAGTCTCAATATGTAAACCCTACTGTCCTGGAGCTCACCATGTATACCAGGCAAACCTCAAACCTCCAGAGATCTGCATGACTCTGTCCACCAAGTCTTGGGATTAAAGGCATGTGCCTCATGCCTTGACAACTTCGTGCTTCTTATAAAGCATGATGTTTGCACATGCCTTCCTTGGCAGTCTTTCCTGACCTAGCAAAAAATCAAATCTGTCTCCGATTATATCTTTGATCAAAAACTCAACTAGTTTTTTTTTTTTTTGGTTAATTTTACTAATTTGAAGAAAGAAACATTTATCATTAAATGATCACAGTCACAGTCCATTCATATAAGAATAAAATTACAGATGGCAATGGAGTTGACTGCTGGTGGGAAAACTGGGAACTTGGATTCCTTCTTATTGGCAAGATCAAACTATTTTAATGATAAAAGTAAGGGATACTATAATGTAGACTTGTATATAAGGAAGACATCTCCAAAGGTGGTGGGCATAGTCATGAAAATGGATCTTGTTTGGCATCCACTGCTAATCTCAGTGTATCTTCCCGTGTGGTGGGGGCTGGAAATCTAAATGCTATTTGGCTTCAGGATATTAATAGGATCAGTTAGAAGTGCACACTACAACATTGGCAGAAATGAAAGGAAGGCCGTGGTTTTCGTGTTGGAGAATGTGATGGTTAGCTTTGGTTGATAGCTTGTTTATATTAAGAACCAAGTAGGGCTGGGGAGATGGCTCAGGACAAAAATGCCTGTCAGGCAAGCATGAGGACATGAGTTTTGATGTTCACCTCCTCCAAAAAAGCCAAGAGCCCCAGTGCAATAATAGGGTGATGTAGTTGGCAAAAACCCAGAGGATTCCTGGAGCTCATTGAGCAGCCGTTTTAGCCACATGGACGAACACCATGTTCAGTGGCATAGAACTTCTTTCTCTACAAATCAGTGACAAGGCTGAAGGGAGTTCAGTTATGTGCTTACTACTCTTGTAGAGGACCAACACTCAATTCCCAAAACCCACGTGGTGACTTACAGCATCTATAGCTCCAGTTTCAGGGGGATTCGGTGTTCTTTTCTGATCTCCTCAGGCATGTGAATTCACATTTAATTAATTAAAATAATTAAATAAATAATAATTAAGCAATTGAAGAATACACCCAATATTCACCTCTGGCCTCTACACCATACAGACACACACTTACACACACACACACACACACACACACACACACACACACACACACACGAACCACCTAACAGGTTAGGGAGGCACACCTCTGGGCATGTTGGTGAAGGCATTTAGAGAGATGATTATCTGAAGCAGGAAGATCTGCCTGGAATACAGATGTTGTTGGTACTCCTGTGAGCTAAGAGCCTGGACAGGATAAAAAGGAAAAAAAAGAAGAAAGCCAGCTGAGCATCTATATTCTCTTTCTCTGATTCCTTGGCCACTATGATGTAACTGCTCTGTCCTTCCATGATATGTTAAACCCTCTGACACCGTGAGCCAAAATAAAATCATCCTTTTTTTCCAGTTGTTTTATTACTAATTCAGAGATTAGAATCAAAGACACATACTAGGGTGAGTTGAGGGACAGATTTGGTGTAACGTGCCTAGAAAGATCTGTGGGTGCTGAAGAGAAATACTGGTAGTGGTTTTCAGGTTTTTAAATCCTGGTGTGGGACATTCTTTCTACTACTGCTTCAGTTAGGAATGTTGAGTAGTCTTGACCTGTAATCTCAACGCTGAGCTGGCAGGGGGTAGAAGAATGACCAAAACCTCAAGGTCACCTGGTCTATGCAGTGAGTTCCAGGCCAGTGATGGCTACAGAGTGAGAAACTTGGACCTATTTGAACCCGCTTAATAGATGAGCTTATTGAAAACAACTTTCAGAGCTGTTCAGTAGTCTTACTTTCCTGTTTATGTTTCGTGATGAAGAGTGACCTGAGATTATTGCCCAAAGTGGTTTTGGCCCTTAGATGCATTCCAGCTGCACACTAGATCACAAAAGTATTGAGACTTCAGCATGTATCTGTGTACTATCTCTTACAGACAAAACAAAATATACTGCTTGTGTTTTATAGATGAAAGAACATTCAAAACCGATTTTTTTTTCTGGGCAATAATTTTCAGTAATAATTAGATAGTGCCTAAATTCATGGTACTTCAATATATTATTATTTAGTCTAAAACATGTACAAAATCAATTTAATAGCAGGCAAATGTTTCACAAGCAGATTCTGAATCATCCCACTCTTTAAATAAGAATGTGGACTAGTGCTGATTAATTTTAATACATGCTTTCAAAGATGTGTATATCTCAAAAAGCATATCAATTACAGATTATAAAAATATTAAATATTTTAAAAGATCAAACGTATTAAATCTTTTAAAGGTATATAGCTATTTTATTGTTACCAAATGCTATTTCAGTGTATTTCAATATTGTGAGGATGAGATAGTTGGGGTACAACTCATCGTATTCAGTCATTCCTCACAATGTTTCATGAGAGTCTACCTTTTATAAAGTGAGTGCTATCTTTATGAATAATTGTTCCAGAACCCACCTTCTTCCTTTGGTTACAAATTCAGGTATTATTGCATAATCTCGTTGAGAAAAATAGAGTAACATCTTGAACAGCCAAGTAACTTTTTTAAAATTCATTTTCAATAACCATGTAAAACCTGGTCTACAATTTCCTTTATGCATGTGGCAAAATTTGAGGCAAAACTGAAGAATTCTCTTTTTACAAGGTTCTGTTCTTTAAGGGACTGGAGCAAAAATCTTTTTGTTACATTTTAACCATTTATTCACCTTTATAAAATTTCCACTGGGCTATATGTCTGCCCAAACAAAGCTCATGCTACTCATAATACGAAGGATTATAAAGGACAGGAAATAAACATATTCAGTTAAACAGCGGACTTGTTTAGGAATGTGGCACATAACTTAAGCTCATCCCGTATGCCCATCGCAAACATTTCTGCCTTTGTGTTGTTGGTTTGTTTGGTTTTTTAAGCCTTGCGGTAGATTGTCTTACTCAGACCTTCACATTTCTATGAACTTTTCATCCCTGTCTGACTCTTTCACTTCTGCTAGAGGCATATTCACCTCTCTGTATTCTATATTAAATCATTGCCTATCAAGCTATGGTCTTCTGCTTCATCACTAAATCCCAAGCAAGCCTTCCAGAGCTCAGCCTCATTCTCTCAACGCCTGCTCACTATCTCTCCAGTGTAGCACAGAACTCTGAATAATCTCTACTTTTTACACAGAAGAAAGGAAAATGTTATTAGAGAGAACCTAGGTGGTATCAACTGTCTAGATAGTGTTCTGCATATCTGAGTGGTTTGTATACATATATAATGATTATAATATTTTGACAAATATGTTTTATCATCATCCTGATGAAACCATGGTCAATGATTGGGTGGTTGCCAAGACCAAGATGAAGGACTTCCCTCCTGGAATCTCCTGCGTATTTATGCTAGTGATCACTTTCCCTATTTGCAAATTGTTTTCTGCCTATAAAATATTATGGTCTTGTTATAAAAATGTGAACAATGGAATAAAAAAATAGAGTCAACCCCCATCATTTAATTTTGTTCTTTAAATTTATGTATTTATTTACCCTCTCTGTCTTTGTCTCTTCTTCTCCCCCTCCCTGTCTCTCCTTCCCCCTCTCCCTCTCTCAGAGGCAGGGGGGATAGAAATAGGGGGGAAGGAGAGAGGGAGAAAGGGAGGAAGAGAGAGAGAGAGAGGAAGAATGCTCATACACACATGCATGGTGTGCTCCAGTGTACTTGTGGAAGTTAGAGAACCACCTATGGATGCTGGTTCTTTCTAGCCACCATGTGAGTTCTGGGGATCAAACTCAGGTTGTCGGGCTTGCTGACAAGTGTCTTTACCTGCTGAGCCATCTCACTGGCTCCCATCTCCAGCTTTTATTCTTATCATCTAAAGAACACTGTGAATGGACAATCTTCTTGTATTGCAAGGGTTTGAGTGTGTGTGCATTTTGTTACTTAGTAGAGTGCCAATTTTATTCAGAATTTTCTTTCTCAATATTACATTAAAGGCATTTCTCTGAATCATTTCCTTGTTCATCAAAACCGAACTTTGAGCTGCATAGCCCTGTCCTGTGGATGCAGCTTTATTTTCACTACCCACACTCATTAGAACAGTGCTTGGCTGAGCTACAGGATGACATCTCCTCAATGTACACAGTGCTCCAGGCAGTGCCCAAAGCACCTGGCATCTGCATCTCCTCCCGCCTTGAGACATCAGTACTATTTTTGTTAGTCATTTGACTGATAACAGAACAGCAAGAATACAAGCACTGTCTTCTCCTTGCTAGTGCTGTTTGAATCCCTTGCCTTGTTCAGCCTTTTCTTCCTTCCTATACTTGATAAGCTTTCTTGACCTCATTAACCCCTCCGATAACTACATTATATATTCAAATCTGTACTCTGACATCTCAGCTCCTGGGCTCGCTACATAACCCCAGCTGGGCTTACATAACCTAGACGTTCTTATATCTGCAGTCTTTCTGATTGGCCTCTGCAGTGCTTGGGTTATGGTATTGAGCCTGGATGCTTCTGGGATTCTTCCACTCCAGGATTTCTCTAAAACAGCTCAAGCCTGAGACAGCCCAAGACATCCATCCTTTTCATCTCAAGACTACATTACTTTCTTTCCTTCCTAAGTCTGGTAAGTAACCCTCTAGGCCTAAGCATACAAGTTAGGCACCATAGTTCTTTTCTACTCAGTCAACAAGGCCTGCTCTCCTTAACCTTTCCCACTCTTACTTACCCATTTCCTACCGACTGCTTAAGTGGCATCTCTCTCCATGGCTTCTTGTCTAGACTCAGTGAATGGACTTCCCAGGGCTGACCTGAGAGCTACATCTTCTGGAGCCAGTCTCACAATGTGGTATTGATCTGACTGAGTTCTGTTTACACTCTTACTCTGTGTCATATTCCACCAGGGAAAGTCTAAGTCTCTAAACCTGATGGTTAAGATTTAATAACTTTTAGCAAAAAAGTTCTAACAAAATCCATGTTGAAAGACACTCATGGTTTTGGTCCTGTTTACGCTGTTTGAAGCATTTCACTTTCTTCCTTTCATCTACTCCTCATCTTTATGATGTACGCATGACCATCTGTCACTATTCTTTCCAGTTATCTGTTAATACAGCTCCCCAGGAACCATTCCTTATTCTCCCTCTCGGGAAAAACCTCTAAAACCTAGCTCACTTTATGTATCATACCTTCTGTTCAGTTTTCCATAACTATGACAAATAGTTTGTTTTGATTCATATTTTCATGAGTTTCAGCCCATTGGCTCTGTTGCATTTGAGTCTAAGGGTAATTAAGCAGTCCACTGTGGCAGAAGCACATGGTGGACGAAGCTACTAACCTCATGGTAGGCAGGAAGCAAAGAGTGTGATAAAAAGTCAAGGCCTCAATACCCCCTTTAAGTGTACACTTTCAAAGACCTAACCTCTTCTATGAAGCCCCATCTCCTAAAATTTCCAACATCTATTATTGCTACATGTTGGCAACTAAGCCAATAATACATGGACTTTGGACGCTTATTCAAACCATAGACTCGACTCACTACAACCTTGTAGAAATGTAGTGGAAGGACTTTATGTGTCTCCTGTCAAAAATATAAATACATTGAAGGCAGGAGCTTCAAGATATGCTTTTCTGTGCCTTTATTGCATTTAGTAGAGTGCCTGACATATAAAGAATGCCCAGTGTTTTGTGAATGTGGCAATGAATAATTTTGCTGACCAGCACAATATAGCTCCATCATTAGGTCTGTTTCCATCTTTTGGTTTATAATTTGGTCCTGAGGTTTCATAATGATGCTTCATGTCCAAGCCTCCCCTCACACGCACACACAGAGAGAGGGGGGAGGGAGAGAGAGAGGGAGAGAGTTAGAATTAAGAAACAAATTCAGTGTATTTGCAGGTTATAAAAATCAACATATAAAATAATTTTTACATCTTCCAAATGAAGTTTCTGAAATGACGAGAAAACAAAATCATCTATGACAGCATCATCCCCCAAATACAAGATTTAAACATAAAGCCAAAGAGGCAAAAGAGATAATTATACACTGAAAATTAAATACAGGAATGAAATTGAAGAAAACAAAATAAAAAGTATCTCATGTTGTGGTGGTTTGAATGAAAATAATCCTCACAGTATCATCTATTTGCATGCTTAGTCCCCAGTTGGCAAGTTGTTTGAGAAGGAATGGGAGGCATCACCTTGTTAGAGTGGGTGTGGCCTTTTGGAGTGGGTGTGGCCTTGTTAGAGACAGTTTATCACTGGGCTTTGAGGTTTCAAATGCCCGGCACAGTATCATTCTCTTTCAGTCTGTTGCATGATGATGAAAAGCTTTCAGATATTGTAGCAGTGCCATGCCTGCCCGATTCTCTCCATGATGATCATAAACCTCGCCCTCTAAAACTGTAAGCAAGCCCCAATTAAGTATTTTCTTTTATAAGAGTTGCCTAGGTCATGGCATCTTTTCATAACAATAGAACAGTAACTAACACATTTTCATGTGTTAAAAGAATTAACATTTTGAAACAAATACATTACCCAAACTAATGAACATATCCAATGTAATACCCATTAGGATTTCAGTATTAATCTTCAGAGAAGTAAAAAATTAACCCTTTAACTTTCATGGACCCATTTAGGATCATAAGTGGCCAAAGAAGAAGAATAAAGCTGAGAACAGCAGTACTACCCGATTTCAAAACATACTATAAAGCTAAAATAATATTTTTTAAAAAGCAGCCTGATACTACATACAACCAGGCATTTAGACCAATGACATGATTTAGAAATCCCTAAAAGAGGGCCATGCTTTACATCTAAATTGGCATTTTAAAAAGGAGCCAATAACACACAATAGCAAAAGGACTTTTTCTTCAGTAAGTGGTGTTGGGAGAAGTGGATATTTACATGTGGAAGACCAGGTTGGGCCCTTATCTCACATCAAGTACAAAATTCATTTTGAGTTGAATTAAAGGTTTAACCATAAAACCTAACTAGAAGGAGGAGGAAGAGGAGGAAACACCCATGCTGAACCATGTTCCTAGGCCTGAAGCCAGATTCTGGCTCAAGCTGGTTTAAGTTTCTGTCTCTTGTAACCAAAAGAATCCACACCGATGCACCCTATTATTTCTCTGCTGGAAAACGTGATTCTTGGTAAATAAATTGAATGAGCAACTAAACATCAGTCAACAGTTTGATTGCTTTTGGAATATGAGATCTAAAAAGACAGATTGGTAGAAGTGTTTTTAAGCTTTACGATTTTAATATGTGACGTGTATGCGTGTGTGCATCTGTGCGTGCATGTGTGTATGTTCCCATGGCATCTTTAGAGGTTTCTAATAGAAAAGCTTATATCATTTGCATACTATTTACTTCCTTCTTTTCTACTTCTGTGCCTTTCGTTTCATTTTCTTCTTTAATTGCCCTGTCTAGCACTTCTTGTTGTGTATTGAGAGTGGGCATCTTGGACTTGCTTATGATCTTATAGGAAAAGCTTTTCCTTTTGTCTTAAGTGTGAAGAGTGTTTTTTTTTTCTTTTAAAATGTAAGTGGTGGGCAGCAGACAGCTTTTGGGAAATGACCTCTTTCCTTCCACCATGAGTTTGCTGGATAAAAACCACATTGTCATGTTTTCCCTTCTGAAATCTCTTCAGCACAAAGTACATTATTTCTGTATCTAATTTTTTGGGTTTTTAAATTTTGTAATCATGAAAGGATATTGAATCCTATTGATATTTTTGCTATATCTATTGCGTTAATCCCATTTTTATCCTTTATTCTGTTAATGTGATTTATGATTCTTACTCATTTTTGTTGCATTGGAAGTATGATCCCCAGGGCAACATTATTCTGGGATAGGAGGTGTGTAGGTCATAAGGACTCTGCTCTCATGAAAGGATTAGCATCGTTGTGAAAAGGCTTTGTGGGAGATTTGTGTGAGGATTGTTCTTCCCTCTGGACACTACAGCAAGAAAACACTAGGCAACTAGATGATGTTGTACTCATTTTAGAATTCCTAGACTCTAGCACTATGACAATAAATACTATTCTTTAATCTTGTCCTAGATATTCTGTTGTAGCAAGCCAGAGGACCCAAAACTACAGCAATCTTGGAACCTAAAGCTTGGGCCATTGCTATAAATTTGATGCTGGAATTAGGCCTAAATTGTCGAGCTGATGTAAACCTAGTGCTGGGGTTTGCAAAAGTCTGGCATTCACTTTACCATGCTACCATAGTAGCCTTGGGGAAAGGTGCCATGAACAGTGCTAAATGGTCCTTCCTCCCTTTTTTATTTTTCCGTGTGTGTGTATGTGTGTGTGTGTGTGTGTGTGTGTGTGTGTGTGTGTGTGTATGTGTGTGTGTGCGTGCGCACGCATGTAACTCTGGTCCCTAGATTTTCAGCAATCACTTTTACCATGAGCTCATCTTCTCGTCCCTTGCTTGCCTTCTTCTATGAATCTTTCCCCACTCTTGTGCTTTCTTCTAGTGTCGTGGCTCCACGCTGGGATTCCTCAGCCCATGTGCATGTATTTTGAGCATAGATAGTTAGTCAGATAGACGTTCTGTGATGAGGCTCCACCACAAACATCTGTTTTTCCAGTTTGCCAGTGTCACTCTCTCCTTTTTTAATAAATATTTTTTTAATTTAAGATTTGAGTTTCTTCCCTCTGAAGCTTCTAAATCTAAATCAAACTTGCCAAGTTCCAGATTTCCATTCACGTCAGTATATTTCACTTCTTGTTTCTTATTATCACTTCTTGTTTTGGATAAATCACTGTAAAATCAAACTTCCTCCCTTCTTTTGACTAAGGCCGTTATCCATTTACCATTTGTATCTGAATTAGCACAGAAAAACTTATCTTCTTAATAAAAATGATTGGATTTTTAAACTGCATTTTTATTCAGTGCTACCTACCTTCACTTTTCTCTGTAGAGGTTTTTCATGTGAGGAATTTAACTTCTTTTTATTTAAGATCTTTGGGCATGTACAATTTTCTTTACTTTTGGTATTTCCAAGTAGTAAGTAAATGAATGGCCATCTTTCTGCTGCTAGACACTTCAGAAGACTCTCAAAACTAAGATGTGATGCAATGTTATGCTAAATTAAAATTTATATATTCTTTGATTTCTTTTAAATGGCTATTAGAAAACTTTTATCTTTGAGTAATGGATTATTGAATATCCAACATGATTTATTTTTATCTTTCTCTGTTGGTATTATCCATATTAATCCACTTTTACATGATCAGATAAAAGGAATTTTTGCATCTGAATTTCTAATGGGCTTCTAAAAACACTTTTGTGCATGCTCAAATATCTACTCAGTATGAGAAAAGACTGGTTATTCAAAAGACTGTTACCTGTATTTCGTGTTTCAAAAGTTTACTGGAATGAATTGTTAGTATCTAAATAATCTGTATTATAATGACTTGGTTCTTATACAGAAAATAAGAAAGACAGAATTTATGGGGCTTTCCTTTAAAACAATTCTGAACACTGGCAAGCTAAATTGATTTTTTTTTCTTCAGAGATCACATTACCTTCTGTGTTTATTTTCTTTTTAAAAATGAATCTCCATTCTAATAAATCTTCAACTAATAGGACTGCCTTAAAAAGAAGCTTAATTAAATCAGAGGAGAAAAGGAAATCAGCCTTTCGAGAACCAGAACATATATGTTTTTTAATACTTTTTTTTCCTGATCAGCAGCCAGGAAAGCCCAGTTCTGCACATGGTGTGGTATCTACAATGTCCTAGGTTCTTAGGCCACATACCAGCAGTAGTTATGATGTCATCTGTATTAGATCTCTGAAGAGTTAGTAATCCACTGTACCTCAAGGAACTCCACAGTTCCTTTTAATTTCCTGACATCTGACAGTAATGTAGCTGATTTTCATGGATTTAAAAAAATATTATTTGATGGCTGGTGAAATGCACAGTGGGTGTTCCATACGTACTCGCCACCAAGTCTGATGACTTGAGTTCGGTCTTTAAGGCTTACCTGGTTGAAGACTTACTTACCTCTCACACTTTGGCCCTCTACACATGTGCTCTGGCACATGCACACATCCTTGCATGTGCATATATACACATGATCAATAAAGATAAAGTAAAGATAAACTAATTAACCCAAATGCCGTAGCAAATGCTTTTAATCCTGGCAATTGGGAGGCAGAGGCAGGTAGATCTCTGTAGCCTGGTCTACATATTGAGTTGCAAGCCAGCCAGGGTTATATATCAAGATTATGCCTAAAAAATTAATTGAATAAAAAATGGTATCTGAGATACACAAAAACCTTCTTGTTGAGCTAATTTTACATTATTGTGTGACGTTGATGGTATTTACAGTGTTGTCTAAACAGAGAGAGGGGTACTTTTCATTTCCACCCTTTTCATCAGCTCAGAAAGAAACCCTGTGCCCACCCCCAAATAATACCTCTCCGCTTGTACTTTTCTCCAGCATTCTTACTTGCTTCTAAAAATTTACCTTCTGTAGATATGCCATGTGAATTAAATCACGAGATATCTGCCATTTACTTCTGGCTTGTTTCACTTAGCACAGTGTGATCCAGTTTCATTCATGCTGTAGTATGTAGCACAGGGAAACTTCTTGTTGTGAATAATAGCATGATTTTGTATTGACAAACTGGTTTTCTGTTTTGCTTTGTTTATCTGCTCATCTGCCAAAGGACTCTTGGGTTGTTTGCATTTTGGGTTAGTGTGAATAGTGATACTATGAAAAATTTCATACATATTTTAGTTTGGATCTCTGTTTTCAGTTCTTTGGGATATCTATCTATCTATCTATCTATCGATCTATCTATCTATCTATCTATCTATCTATCTATCTATCTATCTATCTATCTGGTTTATTCATATCTCCTAGATAATATAGTAACTATTCTTAGACTTTTTTAGACTAGTGCATTTTAATTTATTTCTTTTTTGTACTTTTTCTTAGTGCGTGTGTGCCTTGGCATGTGCGTGGAGCTCAAGAAACAAATGTGAGGACTCAGTTCTTGCTTTTCACTATGTGCTTCCTGGGGATCAAATTCAGTTCATTAGGCTTGACACTAGGCATCTTTACCCACTGCACTATCTTGCAGGCTCTGTCTAGCCTCTCAGAGAGTCTTTAAGTTGTTCTCTGTTGTGTCTGTATCACATTTTACATTTCCACATTAATGTCCAAAGATCAGTGTCGCTTCCTGCTCACTAACTCTAGTTTTCTTTATTCTGTGTATTTATAGCTACACTGATTGGTATAGTGAGTGGCATTTCACTGTCCTTTTGATTTGTCTTTCACTGATGACTGGTGATCTGGAGAAACCTTTAATGTACTATCAACCATTCCTAAATCTCCTTTGGAGAAATACCTATTTAAATTGTTTGCTAACTTTCTTTTTTTTTTTTTTCCTCCTTTTTTATTTTTGATACTTTATATACATTTCCAATGTATCCCCTTTTCTGAGTCTCCTCTTTGTATACCCCCCATCCCCTCCCCAACCCGCCTCTAAGAGGGAATTCCACCTCCC
>CM052709.1:33141166-33175008 GCA_028551405.1 Uromys caudimaculatus
GTTTGTTGAAAGATTACTTTCTTGCTTTTTCTAGGGTGTAGTTTCCCTCTTTGAGTTGACGTTTACCATCCATTATCCTTTGTAGGGCTGGGTTTGTGGAAACATATTGTGTAAATTTGGTTTTGTCATGGAATATTTTGGTTTCACCATCTATGGTAATTGAGAGTTTTGCTGGGTATAGCAGCCTGGGTTGGCAGTTATGTTCTCTTTGGGTCTGTATGAGTTCTGCTCAGGATCTTCTAGCTTTCAGAATCTCTGGTGTGAAGTCATGTGTAATTCTGATAGGTCTGCCTTTATATGTTACTTGATCTTTTCCCCTTACTGCTTTTAATATTCTTTCCTTGTTTTGTGTATTTGGTGTTTTCACTATGTGACGGGACGAATTTCTTTTCCGGTCCAATCTGTTTGGAGTTCTGTAAGCTTCTTGTATACTTATGTTCATCTCATTCTTTAGGTTAGGGAAGTTTTCTTCTATAATTTTGTTGAAGATATTTACTGGTCCTTTAAGTTAGGAATCTTCACTCTCTTCTATACCTATTATCCTCAGGTTCTCTCTTTCATTGTGTCCTGGATTTCATGGATGGTTTGGGTTAGAAGCTTTTTGCATTTTGCATTTTCTTTTACTGTTGTGTTGATGTTATCTATGGTATCTTCTTCTCCTGAGATTCTCTCTTCTATTTCTTGTATTCTGTTGGTGATGCTTACATCAATGACTCCTGATCTCTTTCCTAGGTTTTCTAAGTCCAGGGTTGTCTCCCTTTGTGATTTCTTTAGTGTTTCTATTTCTATTTTTAGCTCCTGGATAGTTTTGTGCATTTCCTTTGTCTGTTTGATCGTGTTTTCCTGTAATTCCGCCTGTTTGATTGTGTTTTCCTGTAATTCTTTAATGGATTTTGTCTTTCCTCTTTAAGAGCTTCTAGTTGTTTATCTCTGTTGTCTTGTATCTCTTTAAGGGTGTTATTCATTTCTTTCTTAAAGTCTTCTATCATCAACATGAGAAATGATTTTAAATCTGAGTCTTGCTTTTCTGGTGTGTTGGGGTATCCAGGGCTTGCTGTGGTGGAAAGCTGGGTTCTGATAATGCCAAGTAGCCTTGGTTTCTGTTCCTTATGTTCTTGCCCTTGCCTTTCACCATCTGGTTATCTCTGATGTTAGCTGGTCTTACTCTGTCTGGCTATTGCTTGCCCCTCCTGCAGGCCTCTGTGTCAATACTCCTTGAAGACCAGCTCTCTCTTAGAGGTATTTGGGTTTGGAAAGCTGTGGCACAGGGTCCGCTCTGGGGTGCAGATGGAAACCAGAAGGATCTTGTCCCCAGCTGTCCCTTGGTTCCTGTGTCCTGATGGCTCTGCAAGTGTCCCTCTTGATCCAGTGAATTTGAACAGAAGTGGTGGTTTTGCCTGTGCTTAAAAGTGTGTCAGCACTCCTGGGATACCAGCTCTCCTCTGGAGCCCTGTGGCCCAGGCAGAGGTCCCCACTCACAGATGGAAACCAGAAGGTTCAGAGGTTTCCTGTCAGGGCAGTGGTGGTGCACGCCTTTAATCCCAGCACTTGGGAGGCAGAGGCAGGTGGATTTCTGAGTTCGAGGCCAGCCTGGTCTACAGAGTGAGTTCCAGGACAGCCAGGGCTACACAGAGAAACCCTGTCTGGAAAAACCAAAAAAAAAAAAAAAAAAAAAAAAAGAGAGAGAGAGAGAGAGAGAGAGAGAGAGAGAGAGAGAGAGAGAGAGAAAGAGGTTTCCTGTCCCCAAGTTTTCTTCAGGCCCTGTATCCCGCTGGTTCGGGGTGGGTCCTGGTGAGCAGTGGTGCTCACCTTAACCGCACTCACAGCTTTTCCATGCTCCTGGGAGGGTAGCTTTCTCCTGATGCTCGTTGGCTATGGACCCCTGGTGGCCCAGGCAGAGGCCTCCACCCATGGATGGGAACCAGAAGGTTCAGAGGTTTCCTGTCCCCGAGTTTTCCTCAGGCCCTGTATCCTGCCAGTTCTGGGTGGGTCCCAGTGAGCAGTGGTGCTCGCCTTAGCCCCACTCACAACTTTTCCAATCTCCTGGGAGGGTAGCTTTCTCCTGATGCTCATTGGCTATGGACCCCTAGTGGTCCAGGCAGAGGTCTCCACCCACCCATCAGATGTATTTTCATGACATTTCCTTCCTTCTTCCACTGATGTATAATTAGGCTGATTCTATGTTGTGTTTAACACTGAGATACAGGTGCCTGATAGACTACACTTTTACTTATTTATGATTATTTAACTAATATCTCTCTTCTCATATTGATGTATGTCCTGGAGTAAGATCAGATTATATATATATGACAAGATAGTAATTATTTTAGACTCTTGCAGCTACCATACCGTAAATTAATCATCCATAACAAAATATGAAAGGATGACTTTGGATGTGTTTTTAATATAATGTAATCATTAGAATATAACTGGTCGGTGGGGGTGGAGAGATGGCTCAGCAGTTAAGAGCATGGACTACTCTTCCAGAGGTCCTGAGTTCAATTCCCAGCAACCACATGGTAGCTTACAACCATCTGTAACGAGATCCATTGCTCTTTTCTGGTGTGTCTGAAGACAGCTACAGTGTACTCATATACATTAAAAATAAATAATAAATAATCATAATAAGTAATTAAAACATAGCTGGGAGGTTGCACTGGCAACCGTGATACTTGACATCTGAAAATCTAAGACATTAGACAGTTTTTAAATTTTATTTTCTGTCATCATAGCCTCAGTTCCTGGGATAATGCTTTATTTATAGCAGGCATAAAAAAATCATTGGATGATTGAATGAATTCTATTCATTGCCATACAAACAAATTTCTGTCTTCTTGTCTTTCTAAAATTTATTCAAGCCATCAAACCTTGTACCTATCTCCAATCTAAACACTGTTTTTTATTCCCCACCTCTTGCTTACCATTCCCCCAAAGCCATCTATGATTATCTGTGATGTATGCCTACAATCTCAGCACTTGTAAAAACTAAGAGAAGAGGAGAGAGTTCAAGGTTAACCTGAACTAGGTAAAGAGACTGTTCTAAAAATATAAAAATGAACAACCACCATCAAAAAATACACAGAAATGAACAAACAAGCAACACAATCTTGTTTCTGTATCCCAGTAACTTGATAGATTTTACTTGTAAGAGGGCTTAAACTTTATAGTTTAACAAGTCACTGTGGTCCAATGTGCTCTAGGTCCTACCTGTTCCTGGGGGGTAAAGTGGGAAAGTAGTGAGAACCAAACACAACAGCAAGTTAACAAATTACCCTTCTGTGTATGAGCCAGCAAGTGTTGCTATCACTTGCGCATCAGGGCTGAGGTGAGAGTGGACCCACTTGCACAGGTAAAGGCAGACAATATCAAGCAAATGAGACCCCAGGTAATTTATTCTAAAAAATCCATTTATTTTCTTTATTTTGGAAATACTATAAACTTAATTTGATCCCCTGCACTCCCAAAGATTTCATTAAGAAACCTTTCAATCATAATACAAGTTAAACACTGACTACTGATAACTAATTGCTTACACCCACAGATAAATGCATCTCTGAACTCTTGTTAAAGAAGCTTCTTCTTGTAGTAGATGGCAGTTGATACAGAGACCCACAACTGGTCAACATGCAGAGAGTAAAAACTCAGAGTGCTCAAGCTGTATGGCATGTCTGCATCACAGTCCACACAAGGCTCAGGGGCCATTTGGAAGAAGATGTAGGAGGATTATAAGACTTAGAGATGGGGTTGACTATAAGCAAACAGTGTTGTCTGGGCATAGTACGGTGAATGCACTATAAACTCACAGTAACTGCAACAGCATGCACAAAGCCTGCACAAACTTAAGCCCGACAAACTCCCAGCATGGAGGGGAAGCCTGGTGCATGTGGAGTCCACTCTTATCTGAGGACCTATTGGCCTGGGGGACAAAGGGTGTGCATATCAGTTTTCTTAAAGGATGTGATTCTTGCTAGATCAACCACTTCCCAAGGCAGGCCCTACATCTAAGAGGCTTTGAGCCACAGACACACACAGGAGAATATGGAGTTGTGTGGGCATGGAGGTAGGGTAGAGCTGGGAGGAGATGGGGAAGATGGAAGAATATAATCAAAATACATTTGTGAAATTGTCAAACAATTATAAAAATACTTAAAACACCAGAGTGGAGCATTTTTTAAAAGGACTAAATAAAAAACTCTGTTTAGTGAACTTACCATTTCAACTCAACAATTGCCAATGCTTTGCTATGTTTGTTTCTCCTCTCTGTATTTTTTCTTCTTGGAAGTAACTTACAGACACCAGTGTTCTATGGAAAACAACTTGTGTGTATTTCCTAAGAGTAAGGACAGTCTCATGGAACCAAAGCACCACTAGCAGCACCTCCCTACTATATCTAGTAACCAGGCCACATTCAGAGCCTATTTACCTCTTAAAATGCCTTTTATATATGTTTAACAAGACCCAGTCCACTCAGCCATCAGGCTAGTCTGACTCAAAAGAAAAACAGAAATTCTTGAATAGCAAGCAACAAAAACATTAAAACTAGGACTAGCAGGTACAAAAACTACAAAGTTTTTCAATTAGTTATCGGGAGGTTAAAGAGAAAAGAGATATGCTGTGACCAGCCCCAGTGTAAGTGGTGGGAAATGACTTTAAGAGGGGGTAAAGAACCAGAGGTTTCAATGTATTCTTCTCTTGGTGTTGATTTTACCATCTTAGGGTTTTCATTGCTGTGAACAGACTCCATGACCAGGGCAACTCTTATAAAGGACAACATTTTTTATTTTTATTTAATACTTTATTTACATTTCAAATGTTTTCCCCTTTCCAGATCTCCCATTTGGAAACCCCCTATCCCATCCCTCCTCCCCCTGCCTCTATAGGGTATTCCCCCACCCGCCCACCCACTCCCATCTTCCCTCCCTGGCATTCCCCTATACTGGGGCATCTAACACTCTCAGACCCAAAGGTCTCTCCTCCCACTGATGGTCAACAAGACCCTCCTTAGCCACATATGTGGCCAGCACCATGGGCCCCTCCATATGCATTCTTTGGTTGGTCCAGTCACTGGGAGCACTGGGGGACCTGACCAGTTGACACTGTTGCTCCCTTCCCATGGGGCTGCAAACTCCCTCAGTTCCTTCAGTCCCTTCTTCAACTCCTCCATCTGGGACCCCATGCTCAGTCCAACAGTTACTGTGAATTGAATTATGGGTGTTCCTAACATTTGGGCTGATATCCACTTATCAGTGAGTACATACCGTGTTCATTCTTTTGTGAACTGAGTTACCTCACTCAGGATGATATTTTCAAGTTATATCCATTTGCCTGCAAATTTCATGTAGTCATTATTTTTAATAGCTGAGTAGTATTCCATTGTGTAAATGTACCACATTTTCTGTATCCAGTCTTCTATTGAGGGACATTCTGGTTATTATAAATATGGCTGCTATGAACATAGTGGAGCATGTGTCCTTTTTAGATGTTGGAGTATCTTCTGGGTATATGCCCAGGAGTGGTATAACTGGGTCCTCAGGAAGTATTATGTCCATTTTTCTGAGGGTCCGCCAAACTGATTTCCAGAGTGGTTGTACCAGCTTGTAATCCCACCAACAATGGAGGAGTGTTCCTCTTTCTCCACATCATCTCCAGCATCTACTGTTACTTGAGTTTTTGATCTTAGCCATCCTGACTGGTGTGAGGTATAATCTCAGGGTTATTTTGATTTGCATTTCCCTGATGACTAAGGATGTTGAACATTTCTTTAGTTGCTTCTCAGCCTTGAGAATTTCCTCAGTTGAGAATTCTCTGTTTAGCTCTGTTCCCCATTTTTTGATAAGGTTATTTGGTTCTCTGGAGTCTAACTTCTTGAGTTCATTGTATATATTGGATATTAGCCCTCTATTGGATGTGAGATTGGTAAAGATCTTTTCCCATCTGTTGGTTGCCATTTTGTCTTATTGACAGTGTCCTTTGGCTTACAGAAGATTTGCAATTTTATGAGGTCCCATTTGTCAATTCTTTTTTTTTTTTTTTTGGTTTTTCGAGACAGGGTTTCTCTGTATAGCCCTGGCTGTCCTGGAACTCGCTTTGTAGACTAGGCTGGCCTCGAACTCAGAAATCCGCCTGTCTCTGCCTCCCAAGTGCTGGGATTAGAGGCGTGCGCCACCACTGCCCGGCCATTTGTCAATTCTTGATCTTAGAGGATAAGCCATTGGTGTTCTGTTCAGGAACTTCTCCCCTGTGCCCATGTGTTTGAGACTTTTCCTCACTTTCTCTTCTATTAGATTCAGTGTAGCTGGTTTTATGTGGAGGTCTTTGATCCACTTGGACTTGAGCTTTGTACAGGGAGATAGGAATGGATCAATTTGCATTGTTCTACATGTTGACTGCCAGTTGAGCCAGCACCATTTGTTGAAAATGCTGTCTTTTTTCCACTGGATGGATGGTTTTAGCTCCTTTGTCAAAGATCAAGTGACAGTAGGTATGTGGGTTCATTTCTGGGTCTTCAATTTTATTCCATTGATCTACCTGCCTGTCACTGTACCAATACCATGCAGTTTCTATCACTACTGCTCTGTAGTACAGCTTGAGGTCAGGGATGCTGATTCCCCCAGAAGTTCTTTTGTTGTTAAGGATAGTTTTTGCTATCCTGGGTTTTTTGTTGTTCCAAATGAATTTGAGAATTGCTCTTTCTAAGTCTATGAAGAATTGAGTTGGAATTTTGATGGGGATTTCATTGAATCTGTAGATTGCTTTCGGCAAGATTGCCATTTTACTATATTAATCCTGCAAATCCATGAGCATGTGAGGTCTTTCCATCTTCTGAGGTCTTCTTCGATTTCTTTCTTCAGAGACTTGAAGTTCTTGTCATACAGATCTTTCACTTGTTTGGTTAGAGTCACACCAAGATACTTTATATTGTTTGTGACAATTGTGAAGGGTGTCATTTCCCTAATTTCTTTCTCAGCCTGTTTATCTTTTGTGTAGAGGAAGGCTACTGATTTGTTTGAGCTAATTTTATATCTGGCCAATTTGCTGAAGTTGTTTATCAGCTGTAGCAGTTCTCTGGTGGAGTTTTTTGGGTCACTTAAGTATATGATCATATCATCTGCAAATAGTGATATTTTGATTTCTTCCTTTCCAATTTGTATCTCTTTGACCTCCTTTGTTGTCTAATTGCTCTAGCTAAAACCTCAAGTAGTATATTGAATAGATAGGGAGAGAGTGGACAGTCTTGTCTAGTCCCTGATTTTAGTGGGAATGCTTCAAGTTTCTCCCCATTTAGTTTATGTTGGCTACTGGTTTGCTGTATATTGCTTTTACTATGTTTATGTATGGGCCTTGAATTCCTGATCCTTCCAAGACTTTTATCATGAAGGGACGTTGAATTTTGTCAAATGCTTTTTTAGCATCTAATGAAATGACCATGTGGTTTTTTTCTTTGAGTTTGTTTATGTAGTGGATTATAATGGTGGATTTCCGGGTATTGAACCATCCCTGCATCCCTCTGATGAAGCCTACTTGATCATGATGAATGATGTGTTCTTGGATTTGGTTTGCAAGAATTTATTGAGTATTTTTGCATCGATATTCATTAGGGAAATTGGTCTATAATTTTCTTTCTTTGTTGTGTCTTTGTGAGGTTTTGGTATCAGTGTAACTGTGGCCTCATAGAATGAATTAGATAGAGTTCCTTTTGTTTCTATTTTGTGGAATAGATTGAAGAGTATTGGTATTAGGTCTTCTTTGAAGGTCCGGTAGAATTTTGCAGTAAACCCAACTGGTCCTGTGCTTTTTTTGGTTGGGAGACTTTTAATGACTGCTTCTGTTTCTTTAGGCATTATGGGACTGTTTAGATGGTTTATCTGATCCTGACTTAACTTTGGTATTTGGTATCTCTCTAAAAACTTGTCCATTTCATCCAGATTTTTCAATTTTGTTGAGTATAAGCTTTTGTAGTAGGATCTGATGATTTTTTAGAATTTCCTCAGATTTTGTTGTTATATCTCCCTTTTCATTTCTGCTTTTGTTAATTTGGATCCTGTCTCTGTGCCCTCTGGTTAGTTTGGCTAAGGGTTTATCTATCTTGTTGATTTTCTCAAAGAACCAACTCCTGGTTTTGCTGATTCTTTGTATAGTTCTTTTTGTTTCTACTTGGTTGATGCCAGCCCTGAGTTTGATTATTTCTTGCCTTCTACTCCTCTTGGGTATATTATCTTCTTTTTGTTCTAGAGCTTTCAGGTGTGCTGTTAAGCTGCTAGTGTATGCTCTCTCCAGTTTCTTTTTGGAGGCCCTCAGAGCTATGAGTTTTCCTCCTAACACTGCTTTCATTGTGTCCCATAGGTTTGGGTATGTTGTACTTTCATTTTCATTAAATTCTAGGAAGTCTTTGATTTCTTTCTTTATTTCTTCCTTGACCAAGTTATCATTGAGTAGAGTGTTGTTCAGCTTCCATGTGTATGTGGGCTTTCTGTTGTTTTTGTTTCCATTGAAGACCAGCCTTAATCCATAGTAATTTGATAGGAGTCATGGGGTTATTTCATTCCTCTCATGTTTGTTGAGATTTGTTTTGTGACCAATTATATGGTAAATTTTGTAGAAGATAACATGAGGTGCTGAGAAGAAGGTATATTCTCTTGATTTAGTATGACATGGTCTATAGATATGTTAAATTCATTTGGTCCATAACTTCTGTTAGTTTCACTGTGTCTCTGTTTTGTTTGTGTTTCCCAGATCTATCCATTGATGAGAATGGGGTGTTGAAGTCTCCCACTATTATTGTGTGAGGTGCAATTGAGATTTAGTAAAGTTTCTTTTATGAATGTGGGTGCAAAGGACAACATTTAATTGAGGCTGTCTTATAGGTTCAGAGGTTCAGTCCATTATCATCAAGGTGGGAGCATGGTAGCATCCAGGCAGGCATGGTGCTAGAGAAGGAGCTGAGAGTTCTACATCTTGTTCCAAAGGGACCCAGGAAAAGACTGCCTTTCAGGAATATAGGAGTAAGTCTTAAAGCCCACCCCCACAGTGATGTACTTCCTCCAACAAGGGCATACCTACTCCAACAAGGCCACATCTTCCAGTAGTGCCACTCTCTGTGCCAAGCATACTCAAACCGTAACACAACCTTACAAAATGTGACAATGTCAAGATTGAGTACAACTGAAAGGGTAATCTCATTAGCATATTTATTAGGACAAGTTTTCATTAGTTTTGATTTTCTTGGTCCCCTTTCTCGGAAGCATCTTAGATGATCAGATCTTTACTGTGGCTGATAGAGCTGACCTTATTCAAATTTTGCTCTCAGAGATAGCTGGCCTACCATCTAGCAAAAGACTTCTTTCCCTCTCATAGTAAAATAAGTGATTCCAACAGTCACTGGCAGTTGATGGCCACCCAAGAACATAACCACTTCCTTTGCTTTCTTGAATGCCTGTCAGAGGTTTTATTTACCACAGCCTCTGTGGGGCCAGAGCCTGTTGTGTGAGTTATTGATAAGAATGGCAGTGTGCCCTTTTGATATGAAAATTACATTATTTATACCAGTTTCAATTGGATTACCATTCATATAGAACCTACATGTAATTTAGTATTTTTCTCTTTTATTCATTGTTAAAGTCTCAAAGGTCAATAGAGCTTAAATTGCTTTTCTGGACTCTAAGTGCAAGACAGTGGTAAATAGCAACCAGAACAACTGGCTGGGCATACCACAGCATGCCTTACTCATGGGATGTTTCTGGTGCAGTTGCCTGATAGACTCACCTGATGGAGTCAAATAGTATCAAATACCCAGGGAACTTGGGACTCCATTTTTCAATACCTTCTTTAACTATTCCCATAGTACCACAATACCCTGACTAGCTGTTACAGTTTCATTCTGCTGCAGTGTCAAATTAATCTATCCAAAGCAACTTCAAGAGGAGAAGGCTAATTTGCATTATAGTTGAAGGAGATAGTCCATCACTGAGGGAAGTCAGGGAACCTGTAGGCAGGGAGCATGAAGCAATGTTACAGGCTCACTCTCTGGCTTGCTCACTAACTTTTTTGTTTTGTTTTGTTTTGTTTTGTTTTGTTTTGTTTTGTTTTGTTTTCGAGTCAGGGTTTCTCTATAGCCTTGGCTGTCCTAGAACTTACTCTGTAGACCAGGCTGGCCTCGAACTCAGAAACTTGCTGCCTCTGCCTCCCAAGTGCTGAGATTAAAGGCATGCGCCACCACTGCCTGGCCTCAGTAACTTTCTTATACTTGCCCAAGAATGGTACTTCCCACAATGAGCTGGGTCCTCCCACTCAAACATCAATAGAGACAATCTCTCACAGACGTGGCTAGGAAAGTAAGTCTTATAGTTCAAGATCTGTTTTACATTAACTAGTCAACTATCAATAGGTAGATAATCTGCTTCTTCAATATTCTGCTCAGTGTGTGAGTTTATAAAAGAGACAAGCAACAATAATTATTTCTTGCAGGATGACCATCATCATCATCATCGTCATCACCATCATCATCATCATCACCATCATCATCACCCTCATCATCGTCATTTGTAGTAGACTATAATTTAGAAAACAGTGTAACGTCTTAGCAGAGTCTTCTGGCCACCAACTTTTTACTAATTTTTCTTTTTGCCTCAGGCTCTGTGGAATGGTACACCCACTGATTCAGTCTTTACTTAAAATTCAGATATTTTGTCCATCATAGATAATTTTGCATTAGTTTTATGTTTAAATAATGGTTTAAAGCATTTTAAGTACTGATTACTGAGCCTTTTTGGCCCCTTCTGAAGTTTTGTACCAGGACAACTGTCTCATTTCTTCTCCCTGGACCCAGTCCTCCTGTTCTCATGATTCAGCCCAACAAAGCCTTCTTTCAGGTCACTGAATGAACTAAATACTTTCTTTCTTCTTTAAAAACATTTTCTTTTTTAGTACATTTGTTTACTTACTTTGAGGAGATCAGGAGACAGTTTGAAGGAATTAGTTCGCTACCACCATATGGGTCTTGATGGTCAAACTTAGGATGTCATGCTCGGGGGCAGGTGCCCTGATCTTCTGAGACATCTTGCTGACCCCTAAAGATTTTCTGTGAATATCTATATCTTAGAATCATTGGTGTACATATTTACTTATTGATGCTACCTCCTTCAGTTGTAAAACCCTGTTTTGTTTCACCTTTCCATAATCAAAATTAACATCTATTTAAATCTACTATATATAAAATTTTATTTAAAAAGTAAAAAATATTGTGTCATGTAGCAGGGAACTTCTAAATACATGGTAGAAGGATTTATACCAAAATGATTCTACTATTTGAGATTTTTTAAATGAAGTTACTCAGGTAACTTTTAGACTACATTGGAAATTTACTTGATACATATATGAAGCATAATAAATAATTATGCATATCACTAAATTTCTGTTCTCTTGGCTCATAGTGCTGAATGAGAAGGCCCCATAGGCTCCCGTGTTTGAATACTTGGTCCCTAGCTGGTAGACTGGGAAAGATTAAGAGGTATGACACGTGGGAGGAAGTGTGGTCCTGGGAGAGGGCTCTGAGCTTTCCAAAGACTCCCAGCATTCCCAGGGTGTTCTCTCTGCCTCCTTGTTGTGACTCAATATGTGAGCCCTCAGCTGTTCCTGCTGCTATGCCTTTGTTCCACCACCATGCACTCTGACCCCCTCAAACCTTACGCCTAATTAAAGCCCTTCTTTTTCTAAACTGCCTTGGTCATGGTGTTTTGTTACAGCAATAGAAAAGACAGGAATACACATAGAAGAGAGGGCTGTAGTAGAAATATACATGGGTGGGAAAAGGAACAGAGAAAAGGAGATTAAAAACCAAGAACTTAATGTTTGCCTATGGTAATCTAAGGAAAAGATGCTATATGCGGAGACTCAGGGTTGTTATACAATTTAGCTTTAAGCAATTGGAGATAGCATTACCATAGGACAGGCCACAGTAATTTATTTCTAAAATATTAGGTTATGTTAGTATTTTCAGATTAAACTTTGTTTACTTCTTGACATAACTGATTACTGCTTTCATTACTATTTATTTTAAAGTTGATTCTATGCTGAAGAATGTCAAAAGAAAGAGAAAGTGTACATTTCTCTGTTACGGCAGCCCTGTCTAGAGCAGCATATGAGAGCTTATTATTTTGCTATTTTACACATCTACATCTTTATTGCTGTATTCGTTGTGAAAGGACTACAGTCACACATTAGTCTTTTGGATAAAGATTATTTTGACACAAAGTAGAAAGCATCCTACCATCATTAGTAGTGTTGTAAGATGTGAAACACAGGAATTTCAAGGTACTCTTGAATGTCTTCTGAGGATGTTTTACTTCTGCTATGCACTCAGATCTTGGTCATGTTTCCATTATGTGTTGCATGCATCAGTTAGCTATTGCTGTGTAATAAAACCTACTTGATTTTATTTCTCATGTCCACCTTCTAATCTAGAGAAATAAAATGTATATTTGGGGGAATTACTGAATTCATAGAGAAGTTCAACTGGTCTGGATCAGGCTTTGCTGGTCTTGAATAGGCTCATTCATGGATATGAGGTCAGCTGATGGGCCACCTGAGGTCCAAATGTGAGGTTTGGCCAAGATGGGAGCTTATCTTTGCTTTACACACTATGTCATTATGTAGCAGGTAATAAACCTGGGTCTGTTACCATAACAACGGTATAGTTCAAAGGCAAAGAGAATGAGCATACATGATGTATAATTTCATTGTCTCTTTGAGTATGAGAAAGAGACATAATAGAAAAGTCTCTCTCTCTTGAGACCAGATCTCACTGAATAGCTCTAGCTGGCCTGGAACAGGATCTGCCTGAGCCCGCCTCTGCTTTTGCTGGGATTAACCCTACACCTGGCCATGGGATCATAGTGAGAGGATTCATGGCATCACAGACTCTGTCTTTGCCAATTGGAAAGGCTCTTCTACTTTTAAGGAAGTAAGCTGCCTTTGAGTAGGATCCCAGGTATCAGGGGAATGGCAAAGTCTCCATGGAGTTGACAGTGACCTCTGGTTGACAGCCAGAAAACAAAGACTTCAGTCATAGGACCACACAAAAGTGGAATTTTGCCAACAATCACTTGACCTTGGGCTCTATAAAGGAATATTGGCTTGTTCATTCTCACACTGTAGTTTTGTGAAAGTTGAACAGAACCAGGTACGGTGTATGCAGAATCCTGACCATGGAAACAGTGAAAATAGGGATATGCTGCTGAAAGACACTAAATATATAGTGATTTGGTCTGCAGCGGTAGAAAACTAATACGTAAGTGGGGAGAGGGTATTTTTAAAAGAGACTTTAAACTCATTATAAACAGAAAAGAAGAAAACATTATATAAACACCAGAGACATGTTTTAGTTAGGCATCAAGTTAAAAGGTAACTTTAACTCTTAGATTCCTGGTGGCCAATGTTAAGTGGAAAACACAAACACTTGTTGTTATTTCTGCATTTGTTTTTGCACAGGTAGCACAGGATTTCTAATGGCGGGTGTAGAGAATACAGGCTTTATAATATTAAGTACCAGCACTGGGGAAGTTGCTGCAGAAGGGTGCTAATGTATAAGGCATTGGGCTTACTGGTGAATATGACCTTAAGAGGAAAGACGAATTCAATTACTGTTGGGTTGGAGAGCTGGAGAGAGTTGTTTATGATGTCTTGATATTAACGCACAAGTGTGGTGGGTGAGATTTCTCTCAGAGAGCTTGACAGGTCTAAGAGCTGAGGAAGTTAGAACATTGAATGGTCTAAGGTTCCTGCACGTATTTATGGTAACAGAACATTTGAAGTGGAAGTGAATGGTGACCACGTGCCAGTGTTGTGTGTGTGTGTGCTCATGCATGTCTGTCTGCATGCATGTGAATGGAGGCCAGGGGAGCCATTTGTTCCTTCCTCCACAGTGATGGGATTACAAGCCCTTTCAACCCAGCCAGCCTTTTACCCAGATCAGACTTAAACTGTGTACATGTTCAGTACACTTCATGTATGGGCCACATGATCTTCCCAGCTCTAGGTGACCGATAGTACTTTTGTGTCGTTTTCAGAGAAGGTCTCACTTTGTAGCTCATGTTTGTCTCAAATGCATAACATAGCCCAGGCTGGCTTTGAACTCGCAATCATCCTTCCTCTTTAAACAAAGTCTGTGTGCTGCCCCTTCTGTCCAGGAGTTGGATGAGTGAGTGGAAAGTACCATGGCCCAGGTTGCTTGTAACCTACAAAGGTAGGAGAGATGCCACCTCCCATCTCCACTACTATATCACACCATGCCATCCTGCCTTACTTGTTCATTGCTGAGTTACAGTGCTGAGAAAAGGTTGCTTAGACTGTCCACTGCCTGAAAGTGGTCCAGAAAAGCAGGATTTGTGAGTCTTCAGCTGTACTGGGGTGGACTTTTCCATGGTGTAACTACTTGTTTTAATCATCCCAGCTCCTGGAAATAACCCTTCACTCATATTTCTGTTAGTAACCCCGATGAAAACCTATTGGTTCACTGAGTTGGTCTGTCATGGGTTCCCTTTCTGGAATGAATATAACTCCTCTCTCTCTCTCTCTCTCTGTCACACACACACACACACACACACACACACACACACACACACACACACACACACACACACACACACACACATGAGAGACATGTGTAGAAGTCTATCATGTAACAAGAGCCCTCCAAGCTGCAAACAGAAACAAATGAAGCCAGAAATTGGTTTTCAATAGAGTTGAGTGGCAGGTGTTGATAGTGTTTGACATTGTCAGAGTCCAAGATGAGAGAGGTCACATTCTTTACCTGATAGGAGATGCTCAGAGCTGAAGCTATGGACACTATGAGAAGCCAAAATAACACCTGAGTGTGTAGGCTCAGGGAATGACTCCAGCCTGAACTTAGACTCCCATCTTTGCACCATCTCACTTTCTAGTAGACTCTGCTTTCCAGCTGTTGAGCTTCAGGATTTGGTGCCAGGTCTTGTTTGCATTGAGAATCTTGTCCAGAAGCTAGGACACTCCCTTGAAGTGTCTCAGCCCATGATAGAATTAGTAACTGAGGTATGTCGGAGGCATGAATTATCTTCAACTATAATCACCAACTAGATCACTTGGAGCTTGAACTGAAAGAGAAACTAGAAGTGCATAGGAAAATACATCTGTGGAGCCCAAGCACAAGATACACACCCTCAAGACAAGATGGTGGGTAGAGATGAGGGTCAAGACAGCGGCCAAGAACAAGAAATAAGGACCAGAGTCTGGAGAGATGGCTCTGTGGTTAAGAGCACTGACTGCTCTTCCGTTGTATCTAGGTTACATTCCCAGCACCCACAAGGCAGCTCACAACTGTCTATACCTCAAGTTTCAGAGGATCTGGAACAGTGTAGACAGTGTTTGCACAAGGTACACAGACATCCATGAAAGCAAAATACCCAAACACATGATTTAAAAAAAAAAAAAAAAAGATATTAAAACAAACAAATAAATAAGAGCCATCTCCAGCATTCATCACGCACTTCCTATGCATCAGCGACTGTGCTAAGCCCCATCAAATTCATCTAGTGGTCACAGACCGTTATCCTAATCTGACCCTGCTGCTAAAGCAAATATTTGAGATTGGGTGATTTATAAAAGTAAATTAGGTTCTCCTAGTTCTGGAAAATGAGTTCAAGCACAAAGTGCTGGTGGCTTCCAATTCTAGGGAAGGCCCTGCTGCTGAAACTTCTAAACACTGTCTTCAGGGGTTGAAGGGAATAGATAGGGAATAGGAAAGCACCCCTTGAAGCTCATTTACAGGCCCCTTCTTTATGAGGGCTGCGACTCAGACAGAATCATGTCCTAAAGTCTCCACCTCTTAATACTAGATTGTCAGGAATTAAGTTCCAACATGTGCAGTTTGAAGGAGACAAAAGGCATTCAAACTTGAGCAAATGCTATGAGGTGGTCATTTATGCTTTTATGGATGAGGAACTGAGATTTAGAGAACTGTCTGAGCATTGCTCTGCAAATAGCACAGCTAAACTCAGCCAGTGTCCTCCCACCCAAAGCCAGCCTTCTCGCCCATTATTCAGCCAAGAGCACTGTTGTTCTAGGACCTGGGCATGTCACCAGCATGGAGCTTTAATGCAGCTCTTGTCTTTGAGAGGCTTCAGAACATTCTTCTGTTTCCATTCCTAGACAAATGGCTGGAAATGAACCCACAGGGAAAGTCCAGCATTGTGGAGCTGGTTCTGGGAATGCCTACCTCTGCAGAATATTTTAGGTTGGAAAGGAGGAGAATTCAGGTTTATCTCATATTTTGTAATAAAAATTTAGAGTAGTTCATGAAGCTTAAGGGTGGGCATGTGGCTGGATTTCAAGCATTCTAGAGGTTTTCCATAGCTACTGGGAACTTCCAAGACAAAGTCTGTGAATCTTGAAGACTGAGCTACATAGACATTGTCTCAGACAACCAAGGTGCTTTTCTAGCATGTGCAGGGCTCTGGTTTCAATTCCTAATACTACAGTGTTAAAAATTTTCTCTCTCTCTCTCTCTCTCTCTCTCTCTCTCTCTCTCTTTCTCTCTCCTTCTCCTTTTCTACTATGATTATAGTTTTCCACCTACATCTCTATTTTCCAAATTCTCTGATTGTTTTATGGGAGCCATGACCTTGAGCCTTGATGGTTCTGGAACTAACTTTACATTAACCTCAATGTGTGGTACCCAGGGAAGCACTATTAACCTCTCCTGGGAAATCATCCAACATTTTAAAAATCCAGAGCCTTCTGATCATACTGGCTCATGCCTTAATCTCAACAGATATGGAAGCAAGCATAACTATATGAGTTGAAGGCCAACCCAGACTATCCATAGCTATATATTGAAACATTTCTTAAAATTTTTTTAAGGTTCCACACCTTAGGGCTCATATATAAAACTCAAATAATCATGAGTCAGAAACTGCTGTGTCTTTTATTAAGCCCCCTAATGTATTCCAAGTTTCAGAAACACTGGATTCTAGCTTACATGTTTATCCACCTAGAAAGACTCTGGACAATTTGTAATTCAGGTGTTACAGAGGACACTGTGACTCTGGGACCCATCTCTGTCAGGTGGTTTCGGACGTGCATTATACATCCTGTGGTATGTAATCTTATTCATCTCCCTGAAAAACGCATGAACAACGCAACAATGAAAGAAGATTCAGAGGAACTTTGGGAAAGACACAGGGTGTATAGGAAATGCTGCATGGGTACAGCAATAAGAACAATAAGGACAAGGTTTCACACTCTGCTGTTTCTTCTGAGTCAGGCACTGGCACTTCCTGAATGGGCAGCTAGGGTGATTTGATAGATTGGCTATTGGCAATAGTGCAGCCATTAACATGGATGCATGTGATTGCTTGAGATATATACCCTGAAGTGTACCACTGTCCTGAAAATGAAGATTGACAAAGCTCAGAAGCTTGTGTGTTGATGGCAGCCAGTGGATGAGCTTGTTTCTCTCTTAGAGACTGACATGACCCTGGTTTATGGCCTAGGGCATTAACAGTCACCCCAACTTGCCATATCATGGGTCCCCTCTGCTCCCATCAGTCCATATGAAGTTGGTGGTCTACTTAGGTCTTGTGAGATGGATTAGGTAGAGTAGTTATTAATGGGAGCTCCCTGGCCCTGGTTGGTTTGTGATAACTCTTCCAGGTGTTCCACAAGGCATTTCTATAATTCTAAGATTTTATTTGCCTTTTTGGTGTATTGGCATTTGCATTAATAGTGTAAAAACAATGACAGGGACAATTTCTGGCTCCTCAGAAGAAATCAGGGCAGTGGTACATTTTGAGGTACATATCTCAAGCAATCAAATACATCCATGCTTATTGCTATATTATTTCCAATAGCCAAGCTATCAAATCAACCTAGGTGCCCATCAGTTAGTGAAATGAATAGATAAAATGGATTCTATGTACACAGTGGAGTTTTATTCAGTCACAACAAAGAATGAAATCATGCCATTTATAGGAAAACCAATGAAACAGGGGAGCATTTTGTTAAGTGAAGTAAGCTAATGGTGGAAAGGTAGGGGTGGCATGTGGAATGGGAGAGAAAAGAGATAGGGGAGGGGCCCACGAAAGTGTGATAGGAGGACTGAATACAACCAAGGTGCATTATGGGAAGGTTTGGAGCTGTCACAGTGAAACCTCTTTCTTTGCAAAATTAATAAACACCTAAGAAAGGGCAGTGAAGCTGAGAGTGGTATCTCTGTGATCATGTTCTCCATGGCCAGACACGCACAGAGAAATCTTGTCTCATTTATGAATGCCTTTCAGAAACAATAGAAATTTTTATTATTTAAAATATTAGTTTATTTATTTATTTATTTGTTTACTTTTAATGTATATGAGTGTTTTGCCTGCATGTGTGTATGTGCACCATATGTGTGCAGTGCCTGAGGAGGCCAGAAGAAAGTGTAGAACTGGAGTTATAGAATGTTATGAACTGTCATGTGAGTTCTGGGAATTGAACGTAGACTCCTGGAAAGAGCAGTAACTGTTCTTAATATCTAATCCATCTCTTCAGCCCCTACTTTTATTTTATTTTATTTTATTTTATTTTATTTTTTGAGACATAATCTCTCTGTTTATGGCTGGCCTGGAATTCCCTCTATAATGCAGGCTGGACTTGAACTCTAAGAGATCCACCTGCTTGTGCCTCCCCAGTGCTCAGACGAGACATCCAGTCTTATTTTATTGTCAATTATGTGTTTATATGTGTCTGTGCATGTGAGTACAGGTGCCCATGGAGGCCAAACAGGGGAATGGGTCTGCTGGCACTAAAGTTATAGGCAGCTGTGAGCAGCCCAACATGGGTGCTGGGAACTAAACTCAGTCAGGTCCTCTGAAGAGTGGGACCATCAGGACCCAGCAATAGAAACCATTAATTAAATCTCAACCTTGATTACAATAATTGCTTGGTAACAAATCAGTTCACATCATGTCTTCCTGCTGCTTGGTCAAGTGTGATGACTGCTCTTATAAAATGCACCGTGTAACTGAGTTGGGAGCTGAATTAGCTACTTTTTTCATGTAAAACCATTCTTATTTGAAAGAAAGAATGACAAACAGGCTACGGGATTTGGCAGACATTTTCTGTCACTTCAAGGAAAACAACTGACAGTAGTTGTTGCCAATGATAACAGTTGAGCTTTCAAGTGAACATTGTAATTTTGGAAGATTTTGTATCTACCATCATGAGCCTGGCAATTTCCCAATGTAAGAAACTTGTACAAATGAGATTGATGGTGAGGTTACTTGTAGTATTGACATTGGGGAGTTCTGAAGAACTAAATGAACTACTGTTTTCAAAATGACCTTTTCATGAGGCTACAAAATTGTTCATGGGTAAAAGATCCAATTATAGTGCAAGAGAAAACAACGGATGTTTAACATCAGTATGTGTAAGTTTATTGACGTGTTTCCAGGTTCTACATTATGACTAACTTTTAAGAAACTACCAATTATCAAGTTTAAGTATACCATCAAGAAACATCTCGATCATTGTGTAAAAGGGCTCTTAAGATACTCTTTCCCCTGTTGGGCCGCAGCAGGGGGAGGGAGCGCAAGCAGGGATGGAGTCTCCTGGTCCTGGTCCCTGCCATGGCCGCCAAGACGCTGTTCTTGCTCAGCACTTGCCGCCCAGTGCCAAGTCAAGTCCTGGCCACAGCGTGATCCCTGTGAGACCCGTGGCTGCTGTCAGAGTACGCTCCACCGCTCGGCCCAGAAAGTGGATCTCTTTTCGGCCGAAAGTGTTACAGCTCGTTGGACAAAAGGCTCCTAGATGCCGGAGAAGTTTTGCATCTTTATTCCTTCTGGCTGGCGGGCTGCAGCCATGGGTGGAAGCGGGCAGGGTAGGCAGGTGGAGTGGAGAGAGCTACACAGGTGGGGATGGTCTGATATACTGTTTGGGAGGGGTCAGGGGTTTGGCAACTGATACTTTCCATTGGCTTGGTTTGGGGACTTTGTAGCGCCTCATTTGCTTGTGGGGGGGACTCAGAGTTGCTTTCTATGTGACAAATCTCACATGCCAGGCTTCTCTCTATACAAGGGTTGTGAAAGCTGTAGCCATTTTACAGGAGTCTTCCGGGAGTGTTGGCCAAAAACATAACCTGGTCCCTTGTGGAAATTTCACGGGGTCTCCCATAATTTTTAGCCTGTGCTCAACCGGGTGTCAGATTGCCTGCCACAGACCACTGCCCTGCATTCCCCATTTGATCTGTCTACTCCAACATGTTCTTCTTAGACTGGAACCCAAATAACATAATAACACTCTGAGTGCCGAAGTAGCTATGATAACCCAGCTGTCTTCTGTTAAAACAGACGTTAAAGAGATTTCCCCAAATAAAAAACAATGCCTATTCTTTCTTTTCAATGGCTTTTTTTTTTTTTTTTTTTTTTTGGTCTTGGAAAAGTTATTTTTTCCATAAAATATTACCTTAACATGTAATGGTTTTATTATTGTTATTTTTAATGAATTAAACTTCTTTGAATCTCATATTTAATTTCTAGTGTGTTAAGCTTGATGCATCTTATTTATGTTAAGATTATTTGAAGTCCTCAATAAATTCCAGGATTATCATGGACCCAGGGCCAAAAGCTGATAGTGTTAGAAGGCTCAGCTCTGACAACTACGAGATGTGTAGAGAATGGGAGATGCCTGGAGTGGTTTAAACAGTTCAGCTCTCTTCTTCAGGGAGCATCCCAGGTGAACAGGTGGCACTCTAAGGCAGAGGTTCTATTCTATGAGTCATCCAAGGTCTTACATTCTACCATGTTACCCTGATATCCCATGGGGCATGGGCTCTTAATCTAGGGCCTATGATTTTAGGGTGTATGTGAACTTGTGTAGGACACCTCTAACAGAAATACAAAATTTCCTTTAGTTATAGATAGTAAGTTGTAATTGGGTTGATTTGTCAACAATAGTGAGCCACATGCATTTTCACAGCACATTGCACTGACTGTCGGCACCTCAAAAGACTTTGTTTTTTTGTTTTAACCATCACTGCCTTGAAACCATGTTGTTAGAAGTCTTTGCTAGATTCTCTTACGTGATGTATCAATCAAAAGTACATACAGTAATATACTATTGATTTTTAGCCTACTTGCTTTTTTATCAGCTTGACATAAGCTAGTGTTATGTGGGAAGAGGAACCTCAATTGAGACATCAGAAATGTCTCCTGTAGGCAAATTTGTGGGCCATTTTCTTGATTAATGATTAATGTAGAAGGGCCAACCCACTAAAGGTGGTGCCAATCCCAGGTTAGATAGTCCTGGGAGGTCTAAGAAAGGCAGCTGAACAAGAGCCTTAGGAGCAAACCAGTGTGTAGTGTTCTTCCACGATCTCTGCTCCACATCCTGCCTTGAGTTCCTGTTCTGACTTCCCCTCATGACAAAGCATAAACTGTACGCTGAAGTTCCCCCAAGTTACTGTTGGTCATGGTATTGTATCCCAGCAATAGAATACAAGCCAAGACAGATTCATTTTTAAATGCTTTAATAGTTATCTTTCCTTATGACCCAGCATAGCTTTATGCACTTAAAACATCATTTGGCTAAAGTCAGGTTGGGGGTGCAGGAGGACTGGAACGCACAAGGTTACAAATGTGATTGAAAAGCTTTGCTCTAAGGTCATGATCAAAGGCAAGAATGTGGGTGGAGGGGCATTCAGAAACTTCTTAAAGGAAATTCACACAGCATACCCTGCTTCCTTGCCATGGCTGAGAACTGAGTAGCTGAACCACACTTAGCTGGAAGGATACATGCCTCACCTAAACTTGAAGGTAAGTGGGGCTAAATACTGAAAGCAAAGCAGGAGCAATTGCATACTGGGGTGGGGTACAGTCCAGAATCTCTTCTCAAGCTTTGATGGGGCTGTGCTTTTTTCCTCCATGGAGCTATTTTGACTTTTGATCTCTCTTTCTTTCTTTTCTTTTTTCTTTTTTCTTTTGCAGAGGAAAGGGTTTATTTCACTTACAGTTCCATACAATAGTTCATCATCAAAGGCAGTGAGGGCAGGAACTCAAGCGTGACAGAAACCTGGGGACAGAAGATGGTGCAGGGGCCATGGAGGGGTGCTGCTTACTGGCTTGTTCACCATAGCTTGCTCAGTCTGTGTTTTTATAGAACTCAGGACTACCAGCCCAGGGATGGCACTACCCACAATTGGCTGGGCCTTCCTCTAGCAATCACTAATTAAGAAAATGTACTACAGGCTTGACTATAGCAGGATTGTAAATGTAACTTTTATTTTCCTGAAGTAATTGTTGATCTCTCTTTCTTGAGTCACCCAGGCACTGTCCTTCCTTCTCTTCAGCATCTAGCATCTCTGATAGTACACTCCACTCTCTCCCAACAGACAGACAGTGAACCTAAAGTTGGCGCCATAAATTCAGAAATTAATAAGCTACTAGGTCAAAGTTAAAAGCCTGGTAGAACATCCTTAAAACATCTTCCCTCAAATAAATATTTATTACAAAGAAATGTCATTATGAAGGAAAAATAGTGACACTTGAGTGGAGAAACCTGGCAGACAATACTTAATCATGTAATCAATGTGAACGTTACCATAATCAGATACATCTACATATATCCCCTGACATGGTGCACAGGGATGGCACATTTTCCAGGAGGTGTTTCTCCTCCAAGATGCAGCCTTGAGTAACGATGAGGAAGTCTACAATAATCCAAATGGAAGACCTTCCACAGAGTGGAGGTACCTGAGACATGGATCTCTGAACAGAAAAAGCTTACAAAATCCAAATAAGGTCTCCAGCTTCATTAACGCAAAGCTAGTTTCCTGTTTCTGATGTAGTTATACAGATGTTACAATGAAAGAGAACTACCTGGGCATGGTGATAGATACTGCAGTCCCAGCATTTGGGGCAAGAGAAGAGTCACTCCAAGCCAACCTGATTTATACATGGAATTCCAGGCTATATCACAAGGTGTCATCTCAAAAATCTCAACCTTGTCCCCACAGATGAGAGAGATTTGGGTGGAGGGGGAAAGGGAAAGGGAGAGGGGGAGGGGGAGGGAGAAGAGAGAGGGAGAGGGAAAGGGTGAGGACAAGGGCAGACAGGGAGGAGAGGGAGGAGACAGACAGAGGAGAGGAAGAAGATGGAGACTGAGAGAGGAGAGAGACTTTTCAGAAGCAGGGTGCAGGGCGAAAGTTGTGACTGGAGAGACGGCTCAGCAGTTAAGAGTGTTTGCTGCTTCTGCAGAAGACTGGAGTTCAGTTCTAACAGCTATATTGGGAGGCTCAAAACTGCCTTTAACTTCTGCTCCAGGGGATGTGATGCCCTATACACACACATTCTCTCTCTCTCTCTCTCTCTCTCTCTCTCTCTCTCTCTCTGAAAGCAAAATAAATCTTTAATTTTTTTAAAGATTAAGTTTCTGAAGCCTAGCAAATGTTAAATAAATATCCATTATCTTACATTGAAAAGAGAGAAACCTGGAGTCTTTTTACCATTTAAGTAAGCTTAAGGGAAACGTATGTATTTGTACAGTGCTTCAAATATACCACATATGCTCCAAGTCAAGTTACCATTAGTGATGGTAAGGTCACCATGGTGCTACTGGCTTTAACTAAACTTACAACACTGTTGGGGAATGTAATTTAATTGAGACACACTCTAATTTGGATTAAGGCTTTTTTCTAATTTAATTCCCCATGCCTTATATTTTCACATAGTTGTTAGTCTATAAATTATTAATTTAGTCGCTTTGTTTGATTATATTTTTTCTGGCACTGCTCATCAGTGCTAACATGTTTAAACATTGGTCTAGTGGTTGCTAAAAGCAATGTGATGTAGGAAGAAAATACTCCAATGACCCAAATCTAATAAAAACAGTGCCTTGTTTAAAAAAAATTGTTTCATGATACAAAGCTAGGCTTTGCGACTGGCTACTTTCACACGCTGCTTTTAGGGCTGTCATTGAGGAGTGTCTTTTAAGACAGAAGAGCTGAAGTTGAGGATGCCCTAAGAGGTTTTCAGTTTTTCCGGCATCCCTGTGTTCCTTGCTTTGCCCACGTGGACCAGTGCTGCTTACAGTATGGGCTGCAGATTTGTGCCAGTCTCAAATTACTGCTGGTCTGCAGTAGCAGCTGGAAAGAAATGTGTATAGACATGAACAGCAATTTGATGGGACTGTTGGATGAATTAGGAAAAGGTCCTATATTTAATATTTTTAGCTTTTTCATATTTTCCCAGGAAGTTATCCTCATTGTATTTGACAAGCATGTTAGTCTGTGATAGATTAGAGAAAGAAAGCACAATATCTTATCTCTACCCTAGAGAAAAACTGGTCTGTAGCATCAGGCTTGTCTGGCAATAAACTCTTTCAGGGAATGAGTAATAGAAAGTGCTCAGTCAAAAGGCTGGGGAATCTCACTAAGCACTGAGCATACTTTAGAACAACTTAAGTTAAACCTGCTAGCTGGGCCCCGGTGTACAGGTGCATATTCTTTGCAAGGTTCTCTTTTTCTTCTTATCTCTTTATTGCTGTTGTTGTTGCTTTTTTGTATTTGTTGTTGTTGTTCCTATGCATGTGAAGCCAGGAATCCCCAGGGACCAAGCTCCAACAGCTTAGTCTCCTTCAGGTTGGGTGCACCCTGTGCTTGTCTGGAAGAGCAGGCTGGGGCACCAGTTGAACCCTGTTACCTTTCTCTTTGACTTGACTTTTTCTGATCATCTCTTTTATGTATTCCAGAAATCTCTCTTGGCTCTCAGAGTGATTAATATGGTTAGTATACACATTCGTTTTCTTGGCAAAGGTTTTGCCCTTATCCTACTTGTTTACAATGACAGCAGCATACTGGGTGCCACCTTAGGCTCTTCCAGTATCACTATGGAAATATTTACAGGGGTTCCTTTTGAATACTACCCATTCCTGCAATGTTCACAATATCATCACCTTTATTGTAGATTCACATACATGTGGTCAAAACAACAACAACAACAACAACAACAACAACAACATAGCTCCATGTTACCTAAAAGGTCTAGAGGACATGTATTCAGAGAGTATCATTTTCCATTTGTGTTTGTCAATTTATAGAATTACTAGAATGTGGTGGTCCCTAGAGGAAGCTCATCTTTGTAAAAAATTTTGATACTTGTGGACCTTCTCAAAGGTTGACATGTGGAATGAAGCATGTATTTAGGAGACTGAAGACTTTTAGTGTATGGTATGCTGAGATTATAGTAATACCCACAATCCTCTACTACTCTACTGACTGGCTGCTGCTTCCCATCAGGCCCATAATTTATCTACTTTCCACAATATTGCTGAACAACAATCTTAGCAAAATGAAATAGTTATTATTGTGTTCCTCTAATGCTTAAAATCCTCCAGGGACTCTCAACCACCCATGTGTGATAAAGCTCAACCTCTTGGGCTTCTGTTCTGAATGTTCCATGGTCTGATCCTGCCTTGTTTCTTCGGCCTGTGCATAGCTTCATGTCTGGTTCTTCCCTTGTCTCTTAGGTCTTTGAAGAGTCTGCTCAGTTGTCATTCACTCTACAAAACCTTCTGAGTCCCCTCCTATCTATCTGGGCCACACTGAGTTCTCCCTTCTTCATGCTGTCTGCTCACTTTGGGAACAGCAGTGAACTTCTCCAGTAAGGTATGGAAATGAGCTTCAGCAAAACCCAGATCATTTGCTCTTTAGCTGACAGCTTGCAAGTATGACGTTGGGTAGGTCCTTTGGAAACTGCTCACAGTGAAGACACAGTGAATACTGCACTCTGGTGAAGCTCTGGCAAAAGAGAAGCGACTGGAAATGCCAAATTGTGGGCTCTGTAGGGTCAGTGCTCCTAGGGGGCTCTTTCTGTAGCAGTTTCCTAGCCTCCTTCAAAGAAAGGCTCCACTGGGTTAGGTGATTCAGTTAGCTAAACCATCAGCTGGTTAATAAATGACATTTCAACTGACCAGAGAATGACCAGGGGGTGAGGACTAATGTTTACTTTGTCACTGGCATTTGACTTATGCTTGCATGCTGTCTTTTCAGATAATCAGGTTACGAAGCCCAGTGTGGAGTATCATTGGCTTGATTAAATGCAATGTCATGGTTCTAAAAAGATAAAGCCCATTCAAACCCATTACTTATTCTCCAGCAGTAAATGAGGCATTTGGTCACACGATGTCTGACACATGGAAAGGATCTCCCTCATTTGCATTTAACAACCCATTACTTGCTCAAAATTCTATCGATGGTTGTGTTTATTGCAATAACTTGGTATATTGTTGATGCCAGAATATAATTCATTAGATTCAAAGTGTGTTCAATTTTAATTCACTTTATATTGCTATTCCAATTACTGAGTTTCCCCATTGTACCTTACTCTACTATCAGTAACCATGTGGTCCAATCTCTCTGACTTCTTTTTAAAAATTTAAGATATATTTATTTTAATATGTTGTATGAGGGTTTTTTTTTTTTTGCCTCCTGTATGTATGAAAATATACCATGTAAGTGTGTGTGCCTGCAGAGGTCAGAAGACAGCATCAGATCTTTTGGAACTGAAGTCATAGACAGTTGTGAACTACCATGTGAATGCTAAGAATTGAACCCAAGTAACAAATGCTTTCAAATACTAAACCAACTCCATAGTACTCCAGGCTGGTCTCACACTTGCTGTGACCTAGAACTTCTGAACATCTTCCACCCCCCTCCTCAGTAGTAGGCTTGTGTGCACGCATGCTAGGCAAGCACTCTACCAACTGAGCTACGTTCTCCAGTCCTTCATTTTTGTCATGAAGAATCTGAGTGTCACAGAGGCCATCTGAACTGTCTAAAGCTAAAGCAGTCTATTGGCTGATATAGACCTGGAGCCCAGCTTCTAGCATCATTTTATGAATAAATTTCAGGATTTGTGGCTGGAAATGGGTAATTTTCTGATTTCTGAGTTTATTCCTGAGGAAGGTCATTCAAGGGGCTGGAGAGACAGCTCAGAGGTGAAGCACATTGACAGCAGCACGCTGATTGCTCTTCCAGAGAAGCTGGATTCAGTTCTCAGCACTGTTGTAGCAACTCATAACTGTTTGTAACTACAGTCCCAGGGTATCAAACACTCTCTTTTGGCCCCCATGGACATCAGGCTCATACCTGTTCACACGGACATACTCATTGGCAAAACAAGATATAAAAATAAGTAAAACTTTAAGAAAACCTTTAGAGGCATACACATATGTTTTGTATACATGTTTTGCACTATGTTTTATAATATATAAAGCAAAATGTCTTCACTTACGAACAAATGAGAGTGAGCTAGAGATGAGATATCTGGGTTATCTGGCAGGAGTGCCAGCTTGTGATCTTGATTCTTCAATTCATTACTGGCTTTTCTTTTTTAATTACTACCAACACCCTCCTTTGACGTGGAATAATTTAAGCTGTCAAATGATCACTCAGTGTTTGTCTTGAGAAGATGACAGATTTGGAGTTGAGGGGAGGCATGAACTTGTTTATAGCTAGGAAAGCAAGGTATTAGAACAGGCAGGCCTTCCACGGCGTATGTGGAGGCGTTGCTGGAATGTGCCCCTCTTGTCATGAGCTGTTTCCTCAACTGATGACTTCCTGGCCTTCTCACCCAGCCCTGGCTTTGCATCTGGAGGAAGCTACTCCATAGGCTCCAGTTCCAGGGTGCAAGTGGGATAAGCAAGGACTTTTAGCCAATGCTTTAGTTCCTTTTCTTTTCTGGGAGTTATAGGACCTGGGGTGGGGAAGTAGGCTATGGAAGAGCCTGGGTCCCTGGAGATGTGCCTGCTAATTAGGGCCAATTTCTTCAGACTCAGGGCAACTACAACTCAACCTTACTTGTGTTGCCTCTCCATACATTTTTGGTTTGTGATAGCAGTCAGCATTCTTCTAAGTAGTAGAGAAGGTCTGCTTCTAAATAATTTCAGTTCCACTTAGAAGATGGATGCTCACCTAAAAATTATTAGCATGTATTTTTACAAAATATTTAATATAATTGAGTATGCCAAGTGTTCAGAGAGGCCTCAAATTTTCCTAAGAGATTAATAGAGCAAAATGCATTGAGACACTTGATGAAGCATCTAATAAACAAATTACTACTTGTCTAAATTTTGCTGATATCATGCTGTTCACTTCCAAATAAGTTCATGTCTGATGTTAATATCCTGTGTCGATATAAAAGATGCTGTTCTTCAGAAGCAGGCTGTAATTTTTTATAGGCTCTGTTCATTTCACAGTTGTATTTCTTTGTATTTCACCTCTTTCTAGAAGAATTTGCAATGAGGTATAAAAAATGACTTAGCAACAAGGTTAATAAAATAGAAAAGCAGGATGCAGAAAGAGGAATGAGGAAAATATGCTAACTGTAATTATCCTCATGGCTACTGGGATGGAGTTTCAACCTTGGGTCTAAGCTTTTTTTGGCAGGCTGCTAAGAGAAAACATGATAAATTACATATCAGCCTCAGCAAAGAGGAAGTGTGTTCCTGCCCCAGGGGAGGTTAAGCTTTGTGTAGTTTCAAAGTATGCAAGAAATAGTCCTCAACGTTTCCATCTCAAGGGAGCAGAATCCACCAAGAAAGACAGCAGAATGGATTTGAATACAATCTCCAACTTGAGTTTTGTAAAATACATTCTTAATGACAATGGGAAGGAGATCGGCTGCTGGACTAAGTCACTGCCGAAAGCCTGTCTCGAGATTGCTTTTCTATACAGCTTAGCTTTCCAGAACCTAGGTACAACTTACAGATTCTTACGGTCATTTATTTAAAAAAAATCAAAAATTTTTTCTCATTGTGTGTGATCTCAGATCAAGTGATACCTTCAAAAGCACTAACTAAGTGTCATTAGCCAAGATTAGCTGATATTTAAAGGTGATGGTTTTCTTTGCTAGGGAATTTGGGTATGTAGATGTATGAGCTACTCATTATGGTAGATTTGGGGTTCACAGGTGGATTTGAAAGGTAACACTCCTAACTGAAGCATAAGAAATCCTCATTGTACATCTTTAAGCACAAATCTTTCTCCACTCGGTCTACTATGCTTTCACTGTCCAGGGAAAACTGCAGCTAGAGATGGTCTCATTAGCTATCATCTGAGAAATAAGAAGGCTGAGGCTCAGGCAGGTTCATGACCCACAGGCTGTGAAAAGAGAGATTGAGCAAGAAACCCAGTCACATGATGGTGAGCTTATTTTCCATACTTAACATAGGCCTTATTCATCTGCTATTAAACATAATTCAGCATGATTCAGCCAGCCAGAATTGAATGCCAATGACAGAAAAAACCACTCCCCAACTCTTTCTGTATCCTCCAAAATTCTTATTTTTGTATTTCTTAAAACCTTGAATCACTCATCAAATAAAGGTAAGAAAAGCAAGAGAATTAAAGTGAAAATATTGAAATGAAAATAATAATAATATCTAATAGAATAATATTATTCTTAAAGTGGGTGATAGAGTGTATTGCTTTTTCTACTCTCTGAAGATTTCAAAGCACTTAACATTACCTTAAAACTCATTAAGCTAGTGCTGAATCAAATATTGAATGTTATAACTTTATTCTTATTATTTATTTAGTACCATCAAAGGAGTTAGTTCTCAATGGGAATTGATAATGCTAAAGGATGGAATAGTTCATGTTCTACAAGAACAAATACCATTTAGCCAACACTATTATTCCAAAGATAGCCAATAAGAATGTAGGAAATATTAGCAAGTCACCCACAAAGATCTTCCTAATGAGGTAAACAGATAATTTCTAAAGTATGAAAATGTATACTGCTTTGATTTGATATGTGTTACCATATAGAAGTAAAGGAGTTTATTTGATTATATTACTTAAGATAGTAAAGACAATGAAAATGGTTTACCAAGTTAAAGCAGAATTTTTGTGTTTTTTTATTACTGTAGCAAAATACGGTAATGATATTTTGCTAACATCTCTCTATATTATATATAATAACTAATGATAGTCAGCTTGAAGAGCACACAAAGACTTATTTGGTTATGGTTTGGGGTTTTTGATTCATGGCTTGTTGACCTTGTTGCTTTTGGGGTTGTGACATGGTAAAACTACATCCTGGGAATCCAAGAAGCAGAGGCAGAAATGAAAGAGACATACAGCCTTCCAATATCTCTTTTGAGGGCAGATCCTCACTGCTCAAAACCTTCCACTAAACCTCATCTTGTGTGTGTGTGTGTGTGTGTGTGTGTGTGTGTGTGTGTGTCCATGTTACATGCACATATATGCACACAGGTAGAGGCCAGAGGTGGACATTATATTCTGTGTTAACATTCTTTGTCTTATTCCCTTGACACTGTGTCTCTCACTGAAGCTGAAGCTTGCTTTCAGCTAGACTAGCTGACTAGGATTCACTTGTCTCTGCTCCCCAATGCTGGAGTTACAACCACAGAAGGCCACACTCAGCTTTGTGTGTGGATGCTGAGGAATCAAACACAGGTTCATGCTTGCATCTTATCTACTCAGCACCTATGGACCCATCTCTTAAAGGCTCTACCACTTCCCAATAGTGCTAAGCCACTAAGCCTTTAACACAGAGACCTTTGGGAACTACTAAGATCTACTGCATAGCAATTTCTCTTGAGTTAATCCACTCTACTATAAATTATTTCTTGATTTTTAAATGTAAGGATGCTCTATTTTTGAAAAGTGAATAATATTTTAGGTTGGCTGTTGTCTTCCAAAATATATTTCATTGTTTTTATATATTTATATACTTGATTTTGACTTTAAACATATTGGCATTAATATGAGTTGTATTTCAGTATAAAAACTGGCTACCTGTTTTCTTGGACTCTGTTTTTCTTGATGGAAAATTTGCCAGAATTTGGCTAATTTAATTAAAAACATTAATCCATTAGAACATAGGGAAATAAATGGATTGTCTATTTGTCTCTGGCTAACTTTCAATTTGAATAATTAACTGCTAATTATAGGCTTGTGTACACAGTCTAAGGATTTTTCATGCTCAAAATTAAATTTTCAGGTACTTGCCTCCAAACTTGACCACCTGGGTTCAGTCCCTGAGACCCACATGATAGACCCACTCTTGCAAATTGTCTCCTGACTCTTCCACATGTGTTCTGACTCTCTCTCTCTCTCTTTCTCTCTCTCTCTCTCTCTCTCTCTCTCTCTCTCTCTCTCTCTCTCTCTCAAAACTTAGTTTCTACTACCTCTGTTTTTTTTTTCTTTTATTGAAAATAGATTTTTTTCAAACAGTATATTCTTATCATGGCTCTCCTCCTCCACCCCTTCCTAGCTCCTACCCATCTCCCCTCCCTTTTGGATCCATACCCTTTCTATCTTTCCTTAGGGTGTGGGAGGAACAGGCATCTAAAGAATAATAGTAAGATAAAATAAGACAAGAACAAACAAGTCAGAACAAGAAAATGTAAGCAGACGAAAAAGAAACAAAGCAAAAGCTTGAAAAACCACACAAAGACACAGAAACACTGAAACACGTGCCCCTGCAACAGGAGTCCTCACACAAAACTGGAAGCCATAATACATATGCAAAGGACCTGTGAGGTAAAAATAGAAAGCAAAATGCCCAGATATGTCATTATGAAACAAACGAACCTCCAAAGATGGCCACAGTTCCTTTTCTGTTGGTTGTTTCCTGCTGGACATGGGGTCTGCCCTTATGAGTAGTTTGTCTTCCAAATGAGACTCCCTTGGAAAGAACTAATTTTCATTTGCTAGTGGTTATCAATTGGATCTAGCTTCTAGATTAGGTTTGGGGAAAATATGTCAGCTTCTCTCAGCCCTTGAAATCCTTGTGGTGGTTTGAATGGTTTGGCCCCTATAGACTCATGTGTTTGAATACTTAGCCCATGGGCATTGGCACTATTAAGAGATGTGCCCTTGGTGGATTAGGTCTTGTTGGAGGAAGTGTGTCATTGTGGGGACTGGCTTTGAGGTCTCTTAATGCTCAAGCTCTACCCAGTATGGCATTAGAGCTTCCTCTTGACTGCCTGGGGAAGATAGTGTAAGACCTGACCCCCTTATGAGGAAAGTTAGACCCCTAGCACACTTGGAGCCAGAAACAGAAATAGGCCTGAAATTGCCTGAAATTGCCTGCTTGATCCAACCCCACCCAAGGACATTCTTCTCCTAAGAAACGGGTGACCTTGGCCTGGCCCCAGGGCCAGGGGCACAATGTTTCAGGAAATAGAAATGTTTGTGCAACTGACTCGTGACTAACTTAGAACATTCTTTACTTCCCCATAACGCAAATTCCTTCCGTTCCCCACCCCTTTGTGGTTTTTTCCTTTAAATACCCCTGACTTCAGCTGCTCGGGATCGGACTCCTCTGCCCCTGTGTGGGTTATGAGCACGACCCCAGTGCACTTGCCCCCAATAAACCTCATGTGATTGCAGCAAGGACGGTCTTTCGTGAGTTCTTAGGGGGTCGCGCCATCCCGAGACTTGAGCGAGGGTCTCCCCAGCTCAGAGGTCTTTCATTTGGGGGCTCGTCCCGGGATTTGCGACCACCCTCGTCTCCGAAAACCTACTTGGAGGTGAGATTCTGTTTGTGTTCTTGTTCGTCTGTGCTGGCTGAAGTCTGAATCTGTATTTTCGGTATGCACGCGCAGTCTGGTATGCAGTCGCTCTCGGCCCCATGAGGGGCCGATGATCTCCCAGTCTTGGGTAGAGGCTGGGGGCGTGATCGGCCAACGGGCTAGGGGATCACCGACTGTTGCCCTGGGAGACATCCCAGGAGGTCTGGAGGGACCCCAGGGACGCCTGGGAGATTCCCGTCGGGGTGCCGGAGAGGACGCACTCCTCCTGGCCGTCTGGTTTTCTGAACTGGTTTTGCTTGTCTCGGTGGAAGCGGGCCCTTGTCAGTCTTTGTCTGTGTATTTTCAGTATCTGTTTTTGTCTTGTTTGTGACTTTGACGATGGGACAGACGATAACAACTCCTCTAGTTTTGACTTTAGGACATTGGACTGAAATTAAGGTTAGGGCACACAATTTGTCAGTTGAGGTAAAGAGAGGGCCATGGAAGACTTTTTGTTCTTCGGAGTGGCCGACTTTTGATGTTGGCTGGCCCCCGGAGGGCACCCTTAACCTCTCTATTGTTTCAGCAGTGAAAGCCATCGTTCTTCAAAAGGGAACAGGGTCCCATCCTGACCAGGCACCTTACATCCTTGTCTAGGAGGATCTTGCACAAGACCCCCCTCCATGGCTTAAGCCTTGGGTGCAGAAACAAAAGCCAGGCTCCCGAGTCCTGGCTCTCAGAGAATCGAAACTCAAACTGAAAGCAAAAGCTCCAAAGCCTGAGACTCAGCCCGAGAGTCAGCTTTCGGCTCCTCCTAAGGTCTATCCTGAGATTGAGGAGCCATCCGAATGGCCAACTCCTCTCCCAGCCCCTTACTCTCTACCTCAGGTGCCAGATCACAAGGCCAACGGTGGTGCTGAGGGCGGACCGGTCGCCGGAACCCGAAGTCGGCGTGCCCAGAGTCCTGCGCAGGGCCTTGGTGGGCCGGACTCCACCATAGCATTGCTGCTTCATGCCTACAGGCCCCCGGTTGACCCCCCTCAACTCCAACCCCTCCAATACTGGCCATTCTCCTCTGCTGACCTTTACAATTGGAAGGTTAACCACCCTTCTTTTTCAGAAAACCCTGCCAGCCTAACAGGACTGGTGGAGTCCCTAATGTTTTCCCACCAGCCTACTTGGGATGACTGCCAGCAACTCCTGCAGGTTCTCTTTACTACTGAGGAGAAAGAGAGGATTCTCTTGGAAGCTCGTAAAAATGTTCCAGGGCCGGATGGGACTCCCACCAACCTTCCGAA
>CM052709.1:33175508-33208784 GCA_028551405.1 Uromys caudimaculatus
GCTTCCATAGAGACCGCGCCTTAAGCTCACAGTGTGGAGGCAGAGAGGGCTACTACTGCCGTAGCTGGGGCTGTGAGACCACAGGTGACACCTACTGGAATCCTTCTTCCTGGGACTATATTAAGGTTACTGCTAACTATACGCACCCTGGTCTTGGTAAAGTAATTTATGACTGGAGCAGTGTGCCAGAGAATGTTCAGGCTGGTGCCACCCATTGCGTATCCAGTTCACAGATCCAGGAAAAAAATCCAAGCTATGGACTAGGGGTGTTTCATGGGGTTTGAGGCTTTATAAGGAAGGTTATGATGATGGCGTTTTCTTCACCATAAGACTAAAGATAGAAAGCCCCCTGTCGCTGTCGGTCGGACCTAACAGAGTGCTGACTGAGCAGGGCCTCCCAGCCCCACTACCCCCAAAACCTATATTTGATTCCACCACCGTCAGCCTAGCCATGAGATCTCCAATTATCCCCACTAGAACCCCTAATAAGACATCTTACCAGCCCCCGGTAGCAACAGGACAAAGGATGTTCAATCTTATACAGGGAGCCTTCCAGGCCCTTAACACCATCAACCCCGAGGCCACCTCGTCCTGTTGGCTCTGTCTGTCTTCCGGACCCCCTTATTATGAGGGCCTAGCTGTAACAGGGTCTTTTAATATCACAGACCATTCTGAAGGACAGTGCCCTTGGGTATCACCAAATAAACTCACCCTGACTGAAGTTTCGGGAAAAGGACTCTGTATAGGCAGGGTGCCTGCGACCCATCAACACCTTTGTAGTTCCTCTGTGGCCCTCAACCAGACAGAGTCAAACAAATATCTGGTGCTGGGATATAACAGATGGTGGACATGCAATACTGGGTTAACCCCTTGTGTCACTACTTCAGTTTTCAACCAGTCTAAAGATTTCTGTATTATGGTTCAGCTTGTTCCCCGAGTCTATTACCATCCTGAAGGAGTGGTCATTGATGAATATGACTCTCGACCCACTCGGTTTAAAAGGGAACCTGTATCTCTAACCCTAGCAGTCATGTTGGGGCTGGGGGTAACGGGCAGAGTAGGAACAGGGACTGCAGCCCTAGTCACTGGACCACTACAGTTAGAAATAGGATTGAGTGAACTTCATGCTGCCATGAATGAGGACCTTCAAGCTTTAGAAAAGTCTGTCAGTAACTTAGAAGAATCCTTGACCTCCCTGTCAGAAGTAGTTCTACAAAACAGGAGAGGGTTAGATCTGCTATTCCTAAAAGAAGGAGGATTATGTGCAGCCTTAAAAGAAGAATGTTGCTTTTATGTTGATCACTCAGGAGCCATTAGGGACTCCATGAGCAAGCTTAGAGAAAGGCTAGAAAGATGCAAGAAAGAACGGGAGGCTGGACAGGGATGGTTCGAAGGATGGTTCAGCAAGTCACCTTGGATGACGACTTTGTTTTCTGCCTTAGCAGGACCCCTGCTGATTTTATTCCTTTTGCTCACTATTGGACCCTGTTTAGTAAATAGATTAATAGCTTTTGTCAGGGAATGAGTAAGTGCTGTACAGATTCTAATGTTAAGACAGCAATACCAGGTTCTGGGGGAATACGACAAACAGGTCTACGATGACGATACAGAAATATAGTTCTAAGATTAGAACTAACCACTAGAAGAAGTGAGGAATGTAAGACCTGACCCCCTTATGAGGAAAGTTAGACCCCTAGCACACTTGGAGCCAGAAACAGAAATAGGCCTGAAATTGCCTGCTTGATCCAACCCCACCCAAGGACATTCTTTCTCCTAAGAAACGGGTGACCTTGGCCTGGCCCCAGGGCCAGGGGCACAATGTTTCAGGAACTAGAAATGTTTGTTCAACTGACTCGTGACTAACTTAGAGCATTCTTTACTTCCCCATAACGCAAATTCCTTCCATTCCCCACCCCTTTGTGGTTTTTTTCCTTTAAATACCCCTGACTTCAGCTGCTCAGGGTCGGACTCCTCTGCCCCTGCATGGGTTATGAGCATGACCCCAGTGCACTGGCCCCCAATAAACCTCATGTGATTGCAGCAAGGACGGTCTTTCGTGAGTTCTTGGGGGGTCGCGCCATCCCAAGACTTGAGCGAGGGTCTCCCCAGCTCGGGGGTCTTTCAATAATCTCTTGCCTGCCTTCAGATCAAGATGTAGAACTCTCAGCTCCTTCTCTAGCACCATGTCTGCCTGCACACTGCCATGCTTCTCACCATGATGAGAATTAACTAAACCTCTAAAACTGTAAGCCAGCCCCAATTAAATGTTTTCATTTATAAGAGTTACCTTAGTCATGGTGTCTCTTCACAATAAAACCCTAAGACAACCATGTACTGGCTAGTTTTGTGTCAACTTGACCCAAGCTAGAGTCATCAGAGAGGAAGGAGCCTCTATTGGGGGAAAAAAATGCCTCCATGAGATCCATCTGTAAAGCATTTTCTCAATTAGTGAACAATGGGGATGGCCCAGCCCATTGTGAGTGGTGCCATCCCTAGGCTGGTGGTCCTGGGTTCTATAAGAAAGCAGACTGAGCAAGCCAGAAGAAGCAAGTCAGTAATCAGAACCCTTTATACAGATCCCTGCATCAGCTTCTGCCTCCAGGATCCTGCCCTGTTTGAGTTCCTGTCCTGACTTCTTTTAGTGATGAACAGCAGTGTGGAAGTGGAGGCTGAGTAAACCCTTTCCTCCCCAACTTGTTTATGGTCATGGTATTTCTTTGCAGTAATAGAGGCCCTATCTAAGACAGACTCCATCTGGTGCAGACCTGTGTAGGTCTTATGCATGCTACCACAGTCTCTGTGAGTTCTTAAATTCATCCATACTGCTGTGTTTAGAAGGCCTTGATGTCATCATAGTCCTTCATTCCCTCTGGCTTTTATACTCTTTCTTCTTTCTCTTCTGCAGAATTCTCTTGAGCTCCAAGGGGTGGGATTTGATGGAGGCATCCTGTTTAGGGTTTAGTGTTTCAAGGTCTCTTACTCTCTGCTCTAAGTGGAAATTTCTGGTTGTGTCATGTGATACAGAATCATGTGATATTTTGCTGATGCAGACTCACATGATGTTTTGCTGAAGACAAGTGATGTTTGGAGAGAGTATAAGTAGGACTGAATAGACTGACAAGACGCTTGCATAGCTAGCTGTGCAACTCTTTGTTGATCTTGTGTCTTCCCTGATCTTTACTTTGTTGAAAAAGGCATGGCAGAGAACTCCTGGCATCCCAGCTGGTCCTGATTGCTCCCACTGACTTGTGCTGATTCAGCAAAGGCCTAGCGGTTTCTGCTGGATCATGCCCCTGGACTGTTGGCATCCTGACACTACTGAACTGGACTGCTGGTATCCTGACAAATGGAGATTGGAATCACCCCTAAGAACTACTTCTGTCCTATTTACCATCTTTTCTCCCCTACCTTAGGATATTGGGCTAGGGGGGTATAGAAGTGTTTTAGAACCTTTTTTAAAGTATGTTTTGAAAAATCTAAGCCTATACTGCACAATGTCTGGCTGTGGATATCTGAATTTTTTCCCATCTGCTGTAGGAAGGGTCTCTGATGATGGCTGAGCAAGACACTGATCTACAAGAATAGCAGAATGTCCCTAGGAGTTATTTCATCACTACATTCCTTTAGCAGATATCTTAGTTATGGTTTTTCTGCTGTGAAGAAACACCATGACCACAGCAACTCTCATTAAGGAAAACACTTAATTGGAGCTGGCTTACATTTTCAGAGGTTTAATATATTATTATCATGGTGGGGATCATGGTGGCATGCAGGCAGACATGGTGCTAGAGATGGAGCCCAGAATTGCTGGTCTACGTCTGCGTACTACGACCAGAGTTACAGCTCTCTGAGGGGAAACCAGAGCAAAGCAGGCTGCTGGGTCTCTCCAGCAGCTGCTGCTCTGGAGTTGGTGACAGTCAGGGAGACACAGCTAGGGGCCAAGGTTAGGGCCACTGAGCAGAAAGTGGTTGCAGTCAGGTTCGTGTACCCAGCTGGTAGATCTGGGTCAAGGTCCAGCAATGAAAGCTCCGGGAGAAAAAACCTCTCCCGTGGAGTGTTACAGCTCAGTTAGACAGGCACTCTAAGCTGATCTTTGGTGATTATTCCTTGTGGATAAGACCTTATAAAGGCACTTGCTTTCTATTGGTTTGGTTTGAGATGTTAGGGATGCCTCATCTGCATGTGCAAGAACTTCAGGTGCTGTCCCTACATGATTGATTGTCATTGTCCTCTTAATGGCGTGTCATGGTCATGTGTTCCAGGACAGAAACCTAGTTGGGAGTAAATTTAAACACCTACCATTCCCAATTATGAGAATTGCTGACAGGCAGTGGTGGCGCACGCCTTTAATCCCAGCCCTTGGGAGGCAGAGGCAGGCGGATTTCTGAGTTAGAGGCCAGCCTGGTCTACAGAGTGAGTTCCAGGACAGCCAGGGCTACACAGAGAAACCCTGTCTCGAAAAACCAAAAAAAAAAAAAAAAAAAAAAAAAAAAGAGAATTGCTGGGGTTCCCGAATCTGCTTAATCTTATCAGGTTTTCTGTCTGGTGGCACAGTCCACTGCCCCACACAAAGTTCTACATTTGGATTCACAAGTAGCAGGAAGAGACACTTGCCAGACTTTTAGAGAACTCAAAACCTGCATCTAGTGACACACTTCCTCAAACTATGCCACACCTACTCCAACAAGGCCACACCTCCCAATAGTGCCACACCTTATGAGCCTATGGATCTACTTTCATTCAAACTACCATATTTCACTCCTTGGCTCCCATAGGCTTATAGCTATATCATAATGTAAAATGCATTAAACCAACTTCAAAAGCCCTCATAGCATATAATAATCTCAACAGTGTTTAAATGTCTAAAGTTCAAAGTCTCTTCTGAGATTCATATAGTATCTTGACTGTGATCCCCAGTAAAAGCAAAATAAAAAGCAAATCACATACTTCCAACATACAATGGGACAGGATACACATTACTGTTCCAAAGGGGATGAAAGAGAACATAGTTAGGAAATGCTGGACCAAAGCAAGACCAAAACCTAGTTGGGCAAACTCCAAACTCTGCATCCCCATGTGTGATGCCAAAATGCCATTCATATCTCCAACTCCCTTTGGCTTTGTTAACTACAACATACGTATTTTTTCTTGGGTTGGTTCCCTCCCTGTTAGCAGCTTTCCTTGTCAGGTATCCCATGGCTGTGGCATCTCCAACATTTTGGGGTCTCCAACACAATCCAGGCTTTGCCTTCATCAATTCACACAATGGCCTCTCTAGGCTTCCATGCAGGGACACCCCTCGCATGTGCCTTGCCTCAGCAATTTTCCTTAGTCTCTGAGGGAGATTCCATAACCCCTTTCTGTATCCTTGGCTCTAAAACCAGAACCACATGGCTGAAGCTGCCAAGTTCTGCTGCTTGCTGGGTCTGGAACACGGCCCCTTGTTCATCTATATCTTCACTAGCTTTCTGTTTTGATGGTTTTCTTTATTATCTAAACTTGGCTCTCCTGGAACTCACTCTGTAGACCAGGCTGGCCTTGAACTCGGAGATCCATTGCTTTTGTTTCCTGAGTGCTGGGATTAAAGGTGTACCATCACACTTGGACCTAAACTATTCTTTAATCCCCTTTTAGAAGTGGAAGCTTAGCATCGTAGTCACCTGAGGTCACCACTACCTTTATTGCATTTAATAACCAGGCTTTTCTTTAATTTATTTACCACCTTGAACACAAGACTTAGCTCCATTCCACTTTCTGGTGACCTTTTCTCCTTGAACTGTGTACATTTTGTATTTTTCATTGATCAGCTTGCTCCTTTTCATTATAGATCTTCTAAGGGAGATCTATGCTCACTCCAGATTGTAGTTTTCTTACTGATGACTTAACAGCTAACATCCACATATAAGTGAATACACACCATATTTGACTTTCTGGGTCTGGGCTAATTCATTCAGGAAGACTTTTTCCTAGTTCCATCCATTCATATGCAAATGTCATGCTTTAACTTTTTAAATGATTAGTAATAATCCATTGTGTATATGTACATCATCATCTCTTCTTGTTCATCCATTGATGAACATAGAGCTCGTTTCCAATTTCTCACTACTATGAATACAGCAGCAACGAAGAAAGCAAATGTCTCTGTAGTAAGACCAAGTGTCCCTTGGGTTTATGTCCAAGAGTGGTAGAACTGGATACTGAGGTAGATCGATTTCCATCTTCCTGAGGAACCGCCATATTGATTTCCATAGTGACTGTACAAGTGCACTTCCACCAGCAATGGAGCAGTCTTCCCCTTAGTCCACATCCTCGCCAGCATGATCTATCAATTGTGTTATTGATCTTGGCCATTCTGAACTGGTTTAAAATGAAATCTCTAAGGAGTTTTGACATGCTTTTTTCTTATGACTCAGGCATTTATGCAATAAGGTACTTCTCAACCATATTGCACTCATTTTAGACTTCATTTCTTAATTGGGTTAGTTTTCTTGATGTTCAGTTTTTTTAGTTCTTTATATATTTTGAGTATAAGGCCTCTTTTGGATGTGTAGTTGATAAATATATTTCCCTATTCTGTAGACTGCTGCTTTGTCTGAATGGTAGTGTCCTTAACCATACAGGGCTTTTGGATTTTAAGAGGTACATTTATTAATTCCTGTTCTTAATGCCTGTGCTATTGGTGTTCTATTTAGAAAGTTTTTTTCTTTAGTCCTTCCCCTAACTCCTCCATTGGGGTCCCCATGCTCAGTCTGATGGTTGGCTGATCTGTATTGGTCAGACTCTGATAGAGCCTCTCAGGGAACAGCTGTACCAAGCTCATGTCAGCAAGTACTTCTTGGCATCAGCAATAGTGTCTACATATGGCATGGATCCCTAGGTGGGGCAGTCTCTGGATGGCCTTTCCTTCAGTCTCTGCTCCATTCTTTGTCCCTGCATTTCCTTTAGACAGGAGCAATTCTGGGTTAATATTTTTGAGATGGGTGAGGTGGGTGAGATGGGTGGGGCTGTGCCTAACCTTGGCCCCACTTCTGGATATGGCCTCTACAGATTCTATCTTCTCTTTGTTGGGTATTATGTCTAAGGTCATCCCTGTTTGGGTCCTGGGAACCTCTCGCTTCCCTGGCACCTGGGACTTTCTAGCGGCTATCCCCGGTTCCCTCATAACTCACTGCTACACACCTCCATTCAATTTCCTGATCCTCTGTACTTCTCCCCCATCTCTTCCCACACCTGATCCTGCCCTCCTTTTTCCTTCCCCCTCCCAGATACCTTCCTCCATCTACCTCATGTGATATTTTGTTTGTTTGTTTCCCTTTCTAAGTAGGACTGAAGCATCCACACTTTGGTCTTCCTTCTTTTTTGAGCTTCATATGGTCTGAGTTGTATTGTGGGTATTCCGAGCTTTGCGCCTAATATCCACTTATCAGTGAGTATATACCATATGTGTTCTTTTGTGACTGGGTTGCAACCCCATAGGAAGAAAAACAAAATCAACCAACCAGACACCCCTTGCCCCCAGAGCTTCCAGGGACTAAACCACCAACCAAAGAGAACACATGGAGGGACCCATGGCTCCAGCTGCTTATGTAGCAGAGGATTGTCTTATCAGGCATAAATGGGAAGGGAGGCCCTTGGTCCTGTGAAGGCTTGCTTCCCCAGCATCAGGGAATGCTAGGGCAGTGAGGCAGGAATGGGTGGGTGGGTGGGGAGCACCCTCATTGAAGAAGGGGAGAGAGAGGGAGGATAAGGGGTTTGTGGAGGGGAAACCAGGAAGGAGTCTAACATTTGAAATGTAAATAAAATAACCAAGAAGAAAAGCCACAGGGTGGCTCACCACCATCTGTAATGGGATCTGATGGCCTCTTCTTGTGTGTCTGAAGACAGCTACAGTGTACTCATATACATAAAATAAATAAATATTTAAAAAAATAAAAAGAAGAGAAAAAATAAGAAAGTCTTTTTCTGTACCAATGGGTTAAAGACTATTCTCCACTTTTTCTTCTACCAGATTCATTGTTTCTGGCTTTACTTAGGTCTTGATTAGTGTGTGGTTGAGTTATGCAGGATGATACATATGGATCCATTCCCATTATTCTACATGCAGCGCTCCAGTTTAACCAGCAACATTTGTTGAAGATGCTGTCATGTTTCTAGTGTATATTACTTGTTCTTTTTGGAAAATCAACTATGCTTGATATTAACATGTATTTCTTGGATGCAGCAGAAGGATAAATTCTGTTTTTGAATCCCATTCTATTAGTCTGTGTCTTTTAATTGGGGAATTGAGACCATTAATATTGAACATTACCTATGAGCAGTGTCTGTTAATTCCAGTTACTTTGTTATTGGGTGTGGGAGGTGCTCCTCCCACCTCTTTTGATTTGCTGGTTGGATATTATTTATTGCTTGTGTTTTCTTGGGAATGGTTAACGTCTTAAAGTTTTCCTTGTAGTGTCTGCTATAAGCCTGTTTAGGTAGATTGGTAGTAACTGAATTTGGTTTTTATCATGGAATGTATTTCTTTTTCTATCTATTGTGATGGAAAGATTTTCTGAATGTAGCAATGTGGCATTTATGTCTTCTAAAACTGCACATCTGCCCAGGCTCTTTCAGCTTTTAGAGTCTCCATTGAAAAGTCAGGTGTTAATTTAATATGTTATTCGCTCTTTTTATCTTACAGATTTAATATTCTTTTGTGTTTTGTTTGTTATGTGCTGTGAAGAATTTCTTTTCTGGTCCAGCTTATTTGATATTCTGTATACTTCTTGTACCTTACTAGGCACCTCCTTCTTTAGGTTAAGAAAATTTTCTTCTATGATTCTTTTTTTTTTTTTTTAAATATTTTTTGTGCCTTTGATTTTTTTTTTTCCTCCTTCATTTATTCCTATTGTTGATAGATTGGGTCTTTTCATAGTGTCCCAGATTTTCTCAATGTTTCTCTATGTGCCTGAATTTTTTAAGATTTAATATTTTCTTTGACTAAGGTATCCATATCTTCTATCTTTTCTTCAGTAGCTGAGATTTTCTCTTCCATCTCTTGTATTCTGCTGCTGAAGCTCACCTCTGAGGTTCCCGTTGAAGGAGTTCTTAAAATTTTCATTTCTAGGTTTCATCAGTTTGAGTTTTCTTTATTGATTCTATTTCCACTTGTGAGTCTTGAACTTGAAGGATTCTATGGGTCCGAGCATGGATGGCAAACATGACTCTGGCTGACTTGCCCTTCTATTCCCTCTATCTAGCTAAACTGTTAGATTATATTCCTAAGGCTAGCCACCAAGGTCCATTTTTTGACTACTTCCTCTTCCTGAGGTTGCCTCCCAAGTCCCAGCTATCAGAAGCTCAGCAATGAAAAGCCCCCTTTTGCCTATCCTAATTAACATGCCCAGTTAAAATTAAATGCCTCATCCTATCACAGGGGCTCCCTTTTACCCTTTATAAGCTGCCATTAGCCTTGTGCCACATCTGTCTCCTCTCTATCTAGAGGTGGTCCTTTGTTCTTCTGGGCAAATATCCCTTACTCCTTCCCCTTGTTTCTTTACCCTTCTCCCTTGTTCTCCCTGCTTTTTGTTTCTTATTCCTTGCCCTTTGTCCCTGGGGGGGGGGGCAATAAATCTCCTTTGTGCTTAGAACTTGGTCTTTGGGTGTCTTGTGTGACTTTGACTTTGAGGTCCTTTCAGAACTGTTTTCTTTGTTTTACTCCACTGTTTATTTGTATGTTCATGATTACATTAATTGGTTTATTTATATCATCTTTAAGGATCTCTAGTATATTCATAAAAGCTATTTCAAAGACCTTGTCTTGTGTTTCAACTACATTGTAAGATCTCTAGTGGGAACATACTGTCTTGCCTATTATGGATTTTGTTTTTATCCTTGTGTTTAGGCATTTGGGTTTGGGATCATTGTAATTTTAGGTGGTACTATCAGGTCTTGTCTTTGTTGAGTAGATGTTTTTGTCATTGTTTCCTGTTGTCTTCTCTGGTTCTGAGTGTGCTGGCTGTGGATTGTCAGGATGCTTCTGAGATCTTATGAGGTGTGGCCCCTGGGTTTCTGGGTAGAATGTGTTTCTGTTTCTCTGGCTCACAGGACTGACTGGTTCCCAGAGAATGCCTATGGAGTGGATGGGAGGTTATCAGGGAATTGGCTGGCTGAGACAAAGAGATGGAATGTTGCCTAACAGTTTCCTCTGAGTAGAAAAGCTGTAGGGAGGGTCCTTAAGCAGGAAGGTAAACAACTCAGAAAAGCTTTAGGAAGTCCCTGAAACTGACCATATTCACTAAGCCCCTCCCTGACACAGTAAGCAATAAAAGCTGAGAATCCTCAAAAAAGCAAAGCCAGTCTATGAAGACTGTCAAACCAGACCAGCTGCCTAGAAGAAGCAGAACCAGCAGAACTTCCTGGAAGAGGTTTAGACCAACTGAGTCACTTGGTAAGGGTACTCTCCAGCCTGTTGAGCTCCCTGCAGGCTGTGCAATGTGCTCCAGGTTCCCAGCTTAGTGATGCAGCTGTTTTTGAGGGTTGTTTTTCCTGCTTTTTCAAATAACCCTCACTAATATTCTTGTAAGTAACCCTAATAAAACTCACTGGTCCACCAAGATGGACTTTGGTGGTATCTGTACTTTGGTCTGTCATGGGCTCCCTATCTGGAGTGAGTAGGTATTTGCATTGCATCTCCATAGGAAAAGTTGTGTCACACAACAGAATTGGTGACTGAACATGGGCATCACTGAACCAAAGATGAAGTGGGGAGTGCAAGTATATCTTAGCAACTGGGAGCCAAGGAAAAGAACAAGTCAGACCATGCAACAAATATCACACAGATTTGTTGGGAAAAAACACAGAACAGTGGATGCCTCTGACCAGAAGTAGAGACAGCAGAGGGCTGGGCAAAGGGGAAGTGTCTTGGGACTCTTGGAGCTTGTGTAATAAGCTAGTGGTAAAGTACAGTGTGGTAGGTTCCTTTTTGGCTAATAACACTGAGTCACAGGAGCAGGGATTTCCAAGCCTCAAGAGCTATGGGCCAAGCCAGGGTGTTTTTCCCTTGGCCCTGATACCTACAGGGAGCAGTGAGGTCATGTTTCTGGCTGTGGGTAGCAAGACATGCAACTGAAGCTGAGCAGCCTGTGTGCCTTTGTGCTATGACAGTGCTTGTATGGTTCTTGGCTATGGGTAGTGAGACAGGCAACTAAGGCTGAATCATAAGGATTAGGAGTGTCTGTGAGAGGCGTCCTGGGATGGTAGCCTTTATCTGGTGGCATACCTGTTTGATGAATGGGGTCCACCATGTGAATACAGAGATACCCTGGAAACAGTTAAAAGTTAGGGGGAGTTTTGCAATAAATGAGCTTAGCACACAAGAGTCAATATTGTTAGCAAGAAGTGGTAGAGGTTGCCTGGCTTCTGCTGTGCATAGCTAGAAATGCATTTGAGGCCAACATGGCAGACAGGCAGGAGCTTTTTTGTGTGTAAATGAGCAACTGCAACAAGAGAGGGAAATGCAGCAGCATCCTCCATATTAGCCTTTGATTTTTCAACTAAAATAGAGAAAAGAGAAATGGTAAAAGCAATAGAAGATACCCCTAAAGTTTGACTTTTAGTAGAAAAAGAGGGAAAATATCTAATCCAGCATGCAGATAGGGGCATTAACCATGGTCCTATGAAAGCAACTAGTGTGATCAGGAAATACTCAGCACTTGAACCGCTGGAATTAGGGAAGACTTTGAAACAAGCAGTGACAGAGCCTGTCCTAGTCTGGCTTGTGCAGCTGTGGCACATGGGAGTGGATGAGATTGGTCTGATTGTGGTGGAAGCAGAAAACCTGAGTAATATAACTTAAAGCAAAGTTTTCATAATCTAAGACAGTGTGAGGGAATCCAGTCCCTGATGGACTGGCTTATCAAAGCCATTAGGAACACCTGCTATCTTCTTCTGAGATTCCCACAAATTTCAGGAGTTGTAGGACCACAGAGGAGAGACAGATGTTATTGAGGGAACTAGGAATAAGAGAAGCTGTGATTGAACCCCAGTTCACTGGGTCAGATATAACTGTGTGCACAAAGGAGTTAAAGATGGGGTTGATCCAGTGAGGACCTTGAGATTGGTGTGGAGCTTCAGTGGCTTTGCTGATTCCATTGGTGGGGAAAATCTTTATAAAGTAGGGAAGGCTTTGGCAGATCTCAGTGACTTAGACCTGCTGGTAAAGAGAGCTCATAAAGTAAAAGAGCCTAGATAAGACAAGAAAATGGTAAAGCAAAGGAAGAGGTCTATCTGAATTACTCCTAGATGAATGTGGCAAGACTATGTTAAGCTGGAATTCCTAAGGAATAAACTGATGGAAGCCAAATTGTGTGCTAAGAGGCTTCTGGATGGCTTTAAAGCCCAGGGAGCAGTTCACAGAAGACACCCATGATGATCAAGCCTGTCCCAGGGGATAAGAAATTATCCCCTCCCCACCAGACTAAAGAGGGTACATTTCGCTCCAGCAAAATGTTATGGGGTAGAGGTGGTTTGCTGTGTCAGAAACTCCCCTAACACCCAGGTATGGTGAATGAGGAGGCCATAGGCACCATTCTGACCCAGAGCCACTCTGATCCGGGAAGCCAGGAGGTGCAGCTGGGGAAGGCAGGGCCACATTCATGGTTGGCCCTGAGTCAGCTTTAGCAGATCAAATCAGGCCCACTGAGTTTATCAGGTGTGGAGAAATGTAGGGAGACGCTGTGGAGCAGTTGCAGAATTTGGGAACGTAACAGCTCAGTGACAATGACTAAGGACTGCAAGGAGCTAACTAATTAAGTTAGCGCCATGCTTTGTACCCATCCCTTATCTGTAGAGGAAGGCACTGATACAAATGGATGGAATCTTTCCATGCTGGTTTAGACCTTGCTTATGTTTGTCTTTGGCTACGAACTTCTGGAATCAACTGACACTTGCAGAGCACAGATGACAGCAGATATTCAGAATTCTTCACCAGGGTTAGCTTTGTTGTGGGATAGTGGTTTGGGTTGTTGCCTTGAACTGCCTATTGTCTGGAAAAGGTTTTGTTATACAGATGACATAATGCTGACCACTGAATGCTTTGTAGATTTGGGAAGCCATTGGAGAGACAACTGGGTAGAGCAGTACTTTTACCTACCTCATAATACTACTGGGGCTGGGTTAATTAAAAATAAAAATGGGTTATTAAAACAGCAGTTAAAAAGTTTAAGTCTGAAATGTACCCTACATAGGTGAAAAAGGACACTCCCAGAGGCCATAAGGTCACTGAATTAAAAACCCCAGTGCCAGGGGTTAGCTACCTCCCTGTGAATTGTTGGCCATGGAAGCCCCTGAGGCCCCATAAACCATAGAAGCTATTACTACTGCTATTGGTTGTGTGCCAGAACTAGATGGTAAGAGCCTATTGCTGAAGACTTCACATGTGCATGCTTTGACCGCAGGACATAAAAAGCTGGGACTGAACTGGAAACTCCCACTCTGTTGGCTGGCTTTCATAGTGCCAGAAGGGTCCATGCAGGCTGCTGCAGAACGGTCACCAACATTCCTGCTTGCATATTGTATTAGTTGGGTAACTATTGCTTTAATGAAACACCATAACCAAAATCAAATTGAGAAGGAAAGGGTTTATTTGGTTTGTACGTATACATTGTAGTCTACCACTGAAGGAGGTCAGGGCAGGAACTCAATCAGGTCTCAACCTGGAGGCAGGAGCTGATGTAGATGTCATGGAGAGAAGCTATGGTTTGCTCCCCCATAACTTTCTCAGCCTGCTTTCTTACAGAACCCAGGACCACCAGCTCAACGATAGCACCACCCACTAATGGTTTGGGCCCTCCCCCATCAATCACTAATTAAAAGAATGCCTTAGAGCTGGATCTTATGGAAGCATTTTCTCAATTGAGGTTCCCTCGTTTCAGACAAGTCTAGTTTGTGTCAAGTTGACATAGACTAGCCAAACAGAGATGGATCTGCACTGAAACACTGGCACAGTAGGCATGATGTGCCTGCTTGTTCAATAAAGGCTTGGCTGTTGTAGGTAAGACCAGCAGCTCTCCAATTGGCTTTAAGGCCTGCTTCACAAGAGGGAGTTTACGTGTAGTACTTACTGTAAATTAAGACAAAAGCCTATGGCAGGGAGGCCATAGGTCTCAACAGGGAAATAATGTTTATGGGTTTTACCAAATAGATGTGATGTTCCTGTTAAACTGCCTTCTAAACATGTGCACGTGTGCCCACAGATCCTTACTGTCAGTCTCAGATCAAAACCACTGCTGATGCTCCTGAGAACAACTGACTGAGGCTGTGACACAGTGGTCTAATTCCTAGACATAAATGGACATCTATAGTCACTGTCTTAGTTAGGGTTACTGTTGCAGTGATGAAACACCATGACCATGACAACTCTTAAAAAGAAAAAACATTTCATTGGGGCTGGTTGACAGTTCAGAGATTTAGTCCATTGTTGTCATGGTGAGAAGCATGGCAGCACACAGGTAGACATGGTGCTGGAGAGGTAGCTGAGAGGTCTCCATCTAGATTGGCAGGCATTTGGAAAAGAGAAGGAACCACTGGGCCTGGATTGAGCTTCCGGAGCTTCAAAGCCCACCCCCAGTGACACATTTCCTTCATATAAGCCAATAGAAGTCATTTTTATTCAAACCACCAGAGTCACCCCCTCCAAGGCTCAGGGATCATTGTTGGAGGGGTGGAAAGAACGTGAGAGCTGTAGGGGGAGAGTGGGGTGTTGTGTAATGGTTAAGGGCTTTGGTGATCCAGCTGACTTTGAGTCATTTCTGATCCTGTGTCTAACCCTTCACCCACCTTCCTGTAAGTAACCCCAATAAGACTCATTCATTTACAAAGTCGGACTCTGGCTGTATCTGTACTTGGTCTATCTGGGCTGAGTAGATGTGTGTGTTGTGTCTCCTTAGGAAAAGTTTTGTCGTACAACATGGGTGACACAGAAGGCTGTAGGAGATCTGTGTGATCCACTAGAGATGGGGGCAGAGAGCTCAACCACCCCTGAAGTGACAGAAGCAAATGGCGTCGATGCAGTTTTGAGTAACTGTAGACTAGATCAGTACAAGTTTCCATGGGCCTTTTAGGTATGTAGGACAAGCTCATTTTCATGCACGCTTTGATCACTTGCCTAGATGTGAACACATCTTCATGTTAGAGGTACTACTGGGCATACACTAATAAAGCAGCTGTAGATCCACAGACAGACTCACGTCTACAGCATGCAAATTCCACACAGTGTGCCAGGGTGAGAGGATTAATGACCACTGCCTGGTGATAACAGTTTCCACTCAACTGCCATTTATTCATTCACTGGAGAGACACAAGAAGATGACTACGAGGTCACTAAGAAGTAAGATACATAATTTGACATTACTTTCAAAGCAGAAATAGACAACGTGAAAGTAAGGGGAAAAAATCCCCTGAATTGAACCATTTACAGATAAAAGTATCAGCATTGCTCTATGCAAAGTTTTTCTTTTTAAAAACTGACTGGGCAATGGCAAAGATCAACAAAACAAGCTACAAAGAATGTTGGAGCCGTTCTGGCAAAAGGGAACTCATTCGCTGTTGGTAGGATTGCAAACTGGTGCAGCCACCATGGTGTTCAGTATGGAGAATTCTTGAAAAGCTAAAAAGAAATCCACCCTATGACTCCTTGGCATCTGGCCAGAGGACTCAGCATCCAGTCCACAGATGTTTGGCCAGTACATTGCTGCTCTACTCACAATATCTAGGAAATGGAAACAACCTGACAGAGAAATGGACAATGAAAATATGCAGATAACGGGATAAAATAGAAAAGATTATATTAAGTGAGTTAATCCAGACCCAGAAAGACAAACATCAAATGTTCTCTCTCATTAGCTCCTAATTCTTCAGATATGATTACATATCCTGCAGAAACCAGGAAAGTAAAAAAGGACCATTGCTGGGTTAGGGGATGGGGGAGGGGAAGAGCAGGATATAATTGATCTATTAGGGGAGATTTGAAAACTAGGAGAGTAGCTCTAATTAGGGATGGGAGAGGGATCTAGATATGAGAGGGTAAAGTAGTAGTGGCATGTCTAAAAAACAATGTGGATGTCTAAATAGGGAATCATACTATTATACTATCTATATCTATGTCTACCTATCTACACACACACACACACACACACACACACACACACACACACACACACACACACACACACACATTCCTTTGAGTTTTCAGTTAGGAATGCCCAAAGTCTTACTATTTCCCTTGGTTACCTTTGAGAGGTGCAAGGTAATTCCCTATTACTGACAATATCATATACTGCGGACACAGGACACAGAGACTCCTAAGCTGGAACTGAGCTGAATGCCTCCTCTCAGAGGACTAGCTTCCTTTGTACCAGAAAGCACCATGAAAGCTTCCAAAACAACCAACAGTCTCACCCAGCTATTGTACCTATGAACTACAACTGCCAGCATGACAAGATAAGCCTAAGAGTGCAGTAGTCACATGAATACCTTATTGATAATTAAAATCTCTCTAATTGGACTTAAGGTTTGTTCAACAAGGGGGAAACCATGTCTAGTACTGGAATCCTAGACAATTACCCAAGTCTAGTGAAGTCATGGATCTTGGAGGAAAACCTACAATGATTTTATCAAAGCAGCATAATTCTTAACTACATTCTAAATATTTATAGGAAGTGGATAGGCTGAAAAGATAGTTCAGCGATTAAGAGCACTGAATGCTTTTTCAGAGGATACAGGTTCAATTCCCAGCACTCACATGACAGCTTACAACCATCTGTAACTCCAGTTCCAGGGGATCTGACACCCTCACACAGACATGCGTGCAGACAAAACAGCAATGCACATAAAAATAAAAATAAGTAAGCCTAAATATTTGTCTCACACAAAGGTAAGTGTAGGCCTCACCCCCTCATCAAGAGAACTTTCTTTTTCAATAGACAGAGACCATTACAGAAAACCACAACCAATCAATATGCAGAGTTTAGGAGCCCAGTTCCAATGTATACATCTATAAACAACTTCAGTACCTAAAGCTTAGGAAACACTGTTGAATGGGGGTGGGGGGGTGTAAGAGCCAGGGAGCTTGGTGTGATGTTATATCTCCTGGATTATCAGCATAAAGTCTCACCAACATCAATAAGGACAGCAATAGCCATGCCAATGCGGACAAGGAAAAGTTCATGGGCATTCAACTCTACACATAGAACTACAGGCAACTAAGGATAGGGAAAATGGAAGAAATAGTCTTCTCCAGGAAAGAGTACACCCAGTGATTATCCAATATCAAATGGTCAGCCCTGAAAACATAGATAAAATATCAGTGTGCAGAACGAGTAGGTTATATTTATGGATATATAGGTGTATACGCATGTGTATAAGAATGTAACAACAATTAATAAAATCAGAGGCCAAGAATTTGAAAGAGATCAAGAAGGAATATATAGGAGGCCTTGGAGGAAAGAAAGGGACAGGGGAAATATATTAACATCTCGGGAATAAAAGATTATTTTAAAAAGAACTTTGTGACGTTTTATGTACAATTTTAAATGTGACTTTCTTCATTTGACATCGCGAGTTTCCTGTGTTAGTAAATACACAGCTAGCACATTAACAGCACCGTATCCCATCAGTCACTGCGCTAACATTTATTTAACAAACCCCCTCCACTCTTAGACACAGGTTGTTTCAAAAATTTTTAAGCATCATAAAAATCTGTGCAATGGGCATCGCTGTATATACTTTGTCTCTGGGTGTTTGATATTGATATTGAAAACTTCTGTGCAGAATCTAAGTTTGTATACCCATGAGACATGAAATTCATTTACCATTCAAACCATAAAATACTATTCTTTTTCCAATTTTCTTTAACTCTAAGTATGGTTCTAATTGTTTGTTTGTTTAAGATTGATTAATGGATCTGTCCTTTTCTTAGTGATTTTAGATTTAATATTTTTATTCGTAGATATTTTATTATTACTGTGTGTGTTGCATACATGTGAGTGTGCAGATGCGTGTGTATATGTGGTACGTGTGGAGCCCAGAGCAGGATATTGGGTGTCTTCCTCTGTTGCTCTTTGCTTCATCATTTTGGGACAGAGTATCTCACTGCAGAAAATGCACTTTGGAGCTTGGCTGGCTGGTCAGTGAGTTCTTGGCATCTATCTGTCTCTGCCATGCTCCACGCCTTGTCCCTACCAGTGCTGGAGTTATAGGAATATGCAGCTATGTCTAGCTTTTTACATGGGTGCTAGGAATTTATATGTATGTCTTCATGAAAGAAATCAGCATAAGATACAGACCAACTTGCTTCATGGGCAAGTTTGTAAGTAGAATCTCCAACCTCTCAAACCTTCAGTTGACACCGGCCCTTAGCTGGCATGACACCGGTCCTTGGCTGGCATGATGACACCGGCCCTTGGCTGGCATGACACCGGTCCTTGTCTGGCATGATGACACCGGCCCTTGGCTGGCATGCATGCCTTGAGAGTCACTTCCTTAAGCTGCTTTGGAAATGGTGTCAACCAATAAATGTTTGGCGTGTAAATTGCTGTCTGGGGTAATTTGTTATGCAGTAATACATGGTCAGTAAAATAGGCATAAATATTCAAGATGTGTGACCCTGTGCCTTAGTTTATTACTTTAGGACAGGAAACTGTCCTTATAAAATAGTTCTGAAAATTCAAGTGAAGTCACATGAATGTAGACCACATAACAGTGCCTGGTGTATAGGGAACTCAAAGCTTTACTATTATATAACAAGCACTCATGTATTCCACCCCTCTAAAGAAAGAAGACATGACTGATAAACTTGAAATTCCTGTGTTTGCATAAATGTAAATGATTAATGATTTAAAAATCTAAACCTTATTCTGGTCATGAGGTGAATTAAGGATCCAGTAAATGGTTGGAGAGGTGACTGAGCAGCTAAGAGTATATGGTGCTCTTCCAGAGGACCTGGGTTCGGTTCCCGGCACCCATGTGCCCAGAGTGGCCTGTAACTTTAGTTGCCAGGGATCCAACTCGCTGTCCTCTCATGTAAGCAACCTAGACAGAGGTATACATGCATACACATGATTAAAATAAAAATAAAATATGTCTATACTTAAATCCAACAATTTTTTTCTTCCAGGTAGATAGCCAATTTTCTTGGCATTATTTAGTTTCTTTTCAATTTGACTTGAGGATTATTTAAAGACCGTTCTTTCATGTGTTAGTTACTTACATGTAATCTAACTTGTCTTGGACTCTCTGTGCTGCCATCAGACACATGAATTACTTTAACCTTATGGTATGTTCTAACATTGATAATACAATTCTCTCATTGTATTTTATTTTTAGACTTACTTATTTTATGAGCATGAGTGTTTTGCCTATGTGTATGTATGTGCACCATGTGTGGGCCTGGTTCCCATGGAAGTCAGAAAATGTCCCCTCAATGTAGAGTTATGGTTGGTGTGTTGAGACACCATCTGGGTGCTGGGATTTGAACCACGGTCTTCTTCAAGAACAGTAAGTACATTTAACCCTCAAACCATCTGTCCAGCTCCGTCTCTCCATTTTTGAGGTAGATAACCTCTGAGACAGCCTCTTAGGATCACTTCCTCTTGGAATTCATGCCCATGTGCAATTTCTTCACTTAACATATAGCCTGGATGTGGTAAAGCTAATGCTGTCACTTCTGTGAGTAATTTGTAAGCACACTGTGGCCTCTCTTGGGCGTTAATTCTTGCTTCCCTCAAGGGACTGCTAAACCTGACAGTAGCCAATGAGGCCTTAGTCTCACAGGCTTGGGGAAATGGAACCAAGAACAGATGAACTTGAAAGTAGATAACACCCAGTTGACCCTTTAGATGAAACCAGAGCCCCAAGCTGATTCCTTGATCACATCCTTCTGAAAGAATCTGACCTAGAGCTGTCAAGTTAACATTACTCATTTAGACACTGGAATAGTAACCATTTGTTATTTTTAACTGCTTAAATTTGGGGGGTAATTTGTTACATGGCTGTAGATAACTAACCCAATTATTTTTTTCAATTCTTTTTTGAGTATTTGCCTCTATCTTTACAAATGAGCATGATATGTTCTCATTCTTAAAAACATTTAGAGGGTTTAAATTGGTATCACATAATATTTGTAAATCATCTAATGACCAGCGACACCCTATAGTGAGTTTCCTGATATTTGTGCATTGTGTTCCATTCAAATTACTCAAGACTTCTTTTACATCCCTCAAAAAATTTGAGTTTTCTTTATACATATTTCTTATTAGATTTATTTTTAGCTATTTTGTCCTTTCTGTTGGTATTATGAATGGGGATAATTTCTACTTGATTATTGTTTGTATGTAGGAAATTAATTGAATTTTGTTCCTCTTTCCAGTAATCTCCCACTTAATTGAATTCTATTATTAGTTTTCATTGTTTTCCACTGTGTCTCTTGGGTTTTCTATATAGACAATGATCAACTATTCTTTTTAAAGCAAACTTAAAGACACTGAACACAAAGTTAAAAAAAAATCTGTTCGTGTGTACCCCTAATTCATATATTATGAACAAACTGATTGTAATATGGAACTAAGAATTTGGAAATGAATAAAAGAAGGTGGCAATTACTGTATTCATTTCTCTCTTTCCATTGTCTAGCACACTTCCTGTAGCGTGTAGATTTTACTACTCTGCTTTAAGCTCCAGGCAAACTATGCTACCAGCCCCTACCCTGGTTCCCTTAGATCCATGGATGAAAGACACACACACATTAGCTTATTTTTAATATGCTTTTTAGCTCAGTGGCCAAGGACTTCTAAGCCTCCTGCGGCTAACGTGCCCTTACCTTTACTCTCAACTCAACATCTCTAAATCTGCCCTTAATTTAGTTGCCCGGTTACCTTCTGCTTGCTTAGCACCCTAAATCTGCCCTTAGTTTAGTTGCATTTCTAATCTCCCACCTGCTAGCGCAGGCCCAGTCAAGGAAGCAGGCAATGGCCACTCCATCTGGGATCTCACATGGCTGGTGGCTTTCTCTCCCTCCAAAGCATGGTGAACTCTCTTTCCTCCTCCTGCATCTGCTACCCTGCCTGCAGGAACCTGGAAGTCCCACCTCTTCCATCCAGCTATTGGCCGCTAGCATCTTTATTGATCGATCAAGAACCAATTGGGGAACAGGACATTCTGCATGCCTTCTGATTAGAGCATCAGAACCACCTCAAAAACTTCCTATGTGGAAATTTAGTGCAGAGATGATAAGTAAGCAAATGAACAAGAGCTCTCTTTCCCCTCATTTGGTGCCTTATGTCCTAGTTTAATGTCCTGAGCCTCTTCACTATAAGTTCTACCATGTCCTTGTCGGAACCCATGTTGGATACTACATTTGCTAAATCCTTGGCATGCCACCAATATGATCTAAACAAGACCATTACTAACCTAAATAACCACCGGGTTTTAGAGATGAGAGTATGAATCCATGTAAACATTAGAGAACATTACTTACTGTATTTTTTTTTCTGAGCCCACATGGGACTGGCACAAATCAGACAAATGTACCTCTCAACTGAGCAGGGTTCTTTAGATGATTCTGGTTTATACTGAGTCAGGCAGAACATAAAGCAGTGTAATATTCCAGGAGGGATGGAGAAACTTCATAAAGGAGAAAATTGTATGATCTGTCCAAATAGTAAAGAGAGGTACAGAGTCAGAACAAACCTGAAAACCACTTAGAAGTTTTTATCAGGAACTCACTGAAGCAGATGCCATGTCAAAGCAATGGTGACGTAGAAGACCATCATCATTGCTGCCTAGCACATGAGCATGGGAGGACATGGATGCAGGAGAATCAAAGGGCTGAACGAAACAGATTGCAAAGGAAAATGTTACTCAGGAGAGAAGTGGAAGCCACGATTTGAACACAAAGCTGTGGAACTAGGCTTTATTCCAGGTCATTTGACATTTTCAACAAGGCCTTCCAGTCCACAAGGTGGAACCTGAATTGGGATGAGGTTACAAATGGAGTGTGAGGGAATTGGTAGGCATGGTACAAATAGGCGAGCAAGAGAGAGGCTGTTCTAGACTGGAGCTGGTTGGTAGTGATGAGGGGACCATTATCTATGGGGCTATTTAGAAACAGTCTCCAACCAGGACATTGGGGCCCTTCATCTAGACTCAGCAAGGGTTCTTTGTTATCCTGGTGATGAAAGAATATTGAGCATCCTCTGTTACTCTGGGTGAATGGACAGTCTGTGTGGAATCCCTGGGGCACTCTAGCATTCAGAAGGAAAGGTTGCAGTCCTGGGAACGAATTTTTTAGTGACTGTACGTTAGCTTTGGAGTTTTAGGTATATTTTATTTATTTTAATGTAAAACATAGTTTAATAAAAATAATAATGTCTGTTACTTCTGAGATAATCCTTTATCTTAGAAAAAGTACAAAAAACTACCTGTGGACTTTATACTATTAATTTTATATGGCTAAGAAACATAGCAAAATGTCTTTTAAATAAATGCATAACCATACTGAGGAACTTGAAAGTTTTATGACCTGTTTTTTAAGATGATTTTTCATTTTAAGTTTTTCCTTTTAATTCTAATATATTCTGTAAAAACCATTACTGCTTTCCTACATGTAGTTTAGCTTATTATTAATCTGGTTAAATAAATGTGAAGTTAATGACTGTATTTTAGAATAACCTCCTAGAATGTAATAGTTTTATTGGAACAAAACTATTTTTGCCAAAATTATGTGAAACTAATGAAAAATTAATTGCTTCATAAAATGCTGGCTTTTATCTAAAACTAATAATTCCTGTACATCTCTTAATCCTACTGCAAACACTTGGCAGGAAATGCAATCTAAGTTTACCAGTTCAGATTCCCTGAGAGCTTCAGAGTCATTTTTATCTTTATGTGATCCAACCTTTCAACTTCTCTACAACTTTAATCTTAACAAAACAGTTTCTAATTAAATTCAGGACTATTATTCCCCCAAAGAGGGGTTAGAAACACCAAGTGTAACTTAGATTTGGGACCTCTAAACTAGCACTTTTCCTTTTCTTTCAGTTCATGTTGGCATTTTTATGTGACACCTGCTAATAAAATTAAGTTGATACTAAGGACAGAGCCTTTTATCTATACAGTTTGCTGTGTTTCACTCCATCAGCAAATCATGAAGCAAAATAAATGACTTAATCCAGAGTTTTATTTAGAAACATATTAATGGGTAGACTGCAGAAGGAAAATCCCTTTAAGCTCCTGAAATGCTCACACATCTATGATCTGTGTCATATTTAAATACTATTAAGGTGTCATCTCCATGACAATTTCACTCAAGAGCCACAACGACAGATTTTAATGTTTGTGTTACTTCTGTACTGGGGTATACTACAATAAGAAAATCCTCAAACTGTCCGTTGTCATTCATACTTTTCATAACTCTACTGTTGTAGTAGCATTTCATCATTTTGGTACAATTAGTTAGCAGGAAGATTATTAACCTCCAGCTTTTTATTACACACACACACACACACACACACAGACACACACACACAGACACACAGACACACAGACACACACACACACAGACACACACACACACACACAGACACACACACACACACACACACACATCTTTGTTTTGAGCTTGTGTTTAGCAGTCCACCAGACTTTATTTTATAGAAGAGGCTTTCTTAACACTCTGAAAGACTGTTACCTGACTTAATTTGTTTATTAAACTCTTTTAACACAAGAGGGAAAAAGTCCAAGTTTGAAGACAGGTTTGGAGAGCACCAGACATGGATTACTGAGAATCATTCCCTTCCTCAGACTTCTCCCCTGGAAGGGTTTTTTTTTTCCATACAGAGAATGGACCTAGTTTCTTAGGTTAATTGCTGGAATATGATGAGGTTCAGTTGCATTTTTAGTAATTTTCAGATTCTATTCCAGGACATTTGGGATAGAACCCAAGAGCTTAGCATGTTTTCCTTTTTTCATGGTAAAATTGTGCAAATATGCATTAGAGTGTGAAAACAAACAGTCTAATACATTTTTGCAAAGCTCTTTATGTTTACTGTTTATTGCAGATACCAGATCCTAATTAAAATGCGCTAACAAAAGCCAAGACACAAAGAACAAAGATATAACGAAACTTCATCTTTATAAAATATTTGTGATTAATCCTGGGGGATATATGGCCTCAAAACACTGCAGTGGAATTTTAAAAGGCTTCTTTTCCCACACCAGGAAGGTGATAAAATTCAGTACTATCAGGTGGTCCTAGAAAGATAAACCATGCTGTGATTATTTGGAGTGTGTGTGTGTGTGTGTGTGTGTGTGTGTGTGTGTGTGTGTGTGTGTGTAATCTTCCTTTTAAAGAGGTTCTAACCATTTTTTGATTTAAGGTCCTGAAGGGTTTTTTTTTTTTCACTATATATCCCAAATGAATAGTAAACAACTATAAAAAAAGAAGTAAACAAAAGAAGAGACATTAAAAAGATTTCTTTTGGAAGAGATGAATTTAGATCTAATGTTGCCGCTGAGAGTTTGGGACAGATTGCTTTTCTGTGTGCATTTTAGGAGAATTTAAGAGGTAAATGGACATATGAAGTGTGGTATCAACTGTTGTAAAGAAGAAGGGATCTGAAATTTTCCCAACCTTAGCTAAATATATAAGTTACTTAACTATTGATGAGATAATATAGCGTGACCAAAAGCAACTCAGGGAAGAAAGGGTTTAATCTTATAGGTGTAGAGGGAGAGAGTTCACAATGGTGGAAAAGACATAACAGCAGGAGCAGGAAGTAAGCGATCACATTTCCTCTGCATGCAGGAAGTACAGAGAGAGAACAGGAAGTAGGGTAAGACTACAAATCCTCAAAGTCCACCGCCTCTCTCCCAGTGATATATTTCCTCCAGCAAGGCTCTCCCACACAAAGGTTCCATAACCTCCCTAAATAATGCCACCTACTGGAGACCAAGTAACTGTTCAAATACATGAGCCTATGGGGCATATTCTCATTTAACCCACAACACTAGGTAACACTCATCTTTTATCCTTTGAAGGGAAGTACACATGACAACTTGTGCAAGGCAATGTTAAAGAAAGAGGAGACAAAAGCAGGGGACAAGAAATCAGAATCACACTTTAACCCTCTTCCACTTTGCTTCATTTAAAAAGTTGTCTTTTAGGCAATTTACCTTTTAGTTATTACAAAAGAGCCGAGTACAGGAAACAAGCCTGATGTGTTTTTAAAGATGGAGAAAGGGTGGAGTTAAGAACACTCAATGCCCTTGCAGGGGACCCTGTTTGCTTCCCAACAATCACATCATGAAACTAGAAACTCCAGGTCCAGGGGCTCTGAAGCTCTTCTTTGGCCTCTGTGGGCACGTGCATGCATGTAATACACATAGACACACACACACACACACACACACACACACATTGAAAATGTTAAGATGTATAAAAAACCTTCACTTACTGCAGTGCTTCTCAAAGTGTGGTGCCATGATGTTTGCAGTGCATAGCAGGTACAGAAGTGATAAAGGCAACATTCCTGGTAGGTATAAAGATGAGACATTGACCTTGGGGCTTAATGTCTAAGAGGAGCTGAAAGAAGGCCAGTGTAGATAAGGAGACAAGACAAGACCGAAACTTAACCCAGTAACTATGGCTAGTGGCTAGCCATTGGGAGATAACCAAGGAAGGTTTTATTTTTATTTTTTTAAAAGAATTCTTTAAAAATGGATTTTGGAGAAGCAACAAAAAAGGTAATTAGTCATTGCCTGCATTGTTTTTCTATGCTTGGTGTTCCAAACCAGATTAAAACAGATAATGGAACTGGCTATTACAGTCAAGCATTTGAGATGTTTTGTAGACAATTTAATATTACCCATATTACTGGGATTCATAATTATTCTAAAGGACAAGGTATTGTGGAACAGGCCCATGTAACTTTAAAATAATATCTTCATAAAAAACAAAAAAGGGAGAATTATATCCCCATAGACATTTTTAAATCATGCTTTTTATTTTTAAAATTTTAAAATTTGGATGCCAAGGAAGTCTCTGCTGAGTGTCTATGGCACCCTACAACTAGGCATACTTATGCCTAGGTGAAATGGAGGGATCCACTTACTGGCATATGGCATAATCCCGATCAGGTATTTAATATGGGGAAGAGGGCGTATTTTTTTTCTGCAAGTTGCTGCAGGAGCATGCTAGCTGCCAGAGTGATTGGTGTGACATACTAATGCTGGGACAAAGAATGATGCTGACTGTAAACTTGCTGAGTGTCCTGACAATGGTGACAGGAAAGCTGTTTTGGACGTATGTTCCTGACCCACCTTTGCTTGCCTATATCCCAGACAAGCTGCCTTGCTTCAAGCTTTTAGACCTTGTGGGTCAGAGAACATGGAGACCTTGGAAAAATTAACCAAAAGGAAAAGTTATAATGACTCTTCTCTTTCCTTTAATATGATCAGTTATTCTGACTCAATCATAGACTGGTCTGGAAATCAATCCAGTATTAGAAAAAAAGGAAATGACAGTCTTCATTTGGAAGGCTGGTTCTGGACATTCTCAGGGACATATTTGGAAGTTAGTTGCAGTTCTTTATGAAGTTACATTTGCAGTGGATAAAATTGGACAGGATCTGGATTTTGAACAAGTGTTAGTGCGTGTGTTTAAGCTCCTAATCTTTTATTCCTTCAACAGGGAGGACTAGGTACAGCCTCCATGAAGAATGTTACTTTTACATCGACCATTCAGGAATAGTAAAGGATTCTATGGCTAAAGTTTGAGATGGACCAGCCAAAAGGAAAAGAGAAAAAGGACAGAATCAGGGATGGTTTGAATCCTGATTCTCCATTTCCCCATAGCTTACAACTTTAATTTTTATACTGCTTGGACCATTAATTATAATTTTGTTGCTTTTAACTTCTGGACTTTGTATTTTAAACAGATTGGTCGCCTCCACACAGGGTTGCTTTCAGCAAGCTCAGCTATTCACCGTGGCAGTTATTCATTGCTATGAAGAAATGCATTGAGTGCATATGTCCTTCATGGCTTTTGTCTGAATGGGAAAGAGTGTGCTTTTGAAGGCTGGTAGCCAGGGACAGGTAAGGAGTGATTTTGAGCTTGTATCTACCTAAGACATGAGGCATACATCAAAAGCTATGTTTGTCCTCCATGATGGGTAAGAAAAAGCAATACAGACACCCACTAAGACAGGCACAGTCATCTAGCCACTCTTTACCCTAGGTGGGATTATGGAAAACAAGTAACTCTTGTGCTCCAGTCCAGCTCATCTTTAATTAAAAAAAAAAAAAAAGTGTGTGTGTGTGTGTGAATTGTGCCCTTCCCCCAGCCTTGAGTAGGATTATCAAACCCAGGATGGTTTCACAACCTAGCTGGCACTGTCTGGCCTTGCTACATTTGCAGTTTCCTATAGGAGCCTTGAGGAGTTGACTGCCCACTGAACTTGCTGAAACAAAGGATGGGGTCTGTGGGCTTTCCCTATATAATGCAGTATGGAATATTAAATTTTGAGCCTTGATCAGAAACTTTGTCTTGGCTTCATTCTTCTTTCACACCTCTTCCCTTTTTCATTTCCAGCCCCCCTTTCAGGTAGACCCAGTTCGTCCATGACTGCTGGACAGCCACAGTAATTCCTTAAGGTAATTATTGGCTGTAGATGCTGTAGTCTGAGAGATAGTAAATGGTGGCTTGGCCTATAGGATAAACAATGGTTCGGTGACTTACTAAGATATGCAATAGAAATAGTGGAATCAGGCATGTGTTCCCTGGATCTGTTTCTTTTTGAAAGGGGCAACTCAGAGAGAACAAGGCTAGAGATGGTCAGAGTCTAGAAATGAGAGTAGTGTAGAGCTCTTCAGTGAAGGTAGACAGCTGATGCATAGAGAGTAACTGAACTCACAGGAATAGGCAGATAAGGTTGTCTAGGCAGAATTTAAATTGAAGATCTATCACTGAGCTTCACAAAATAAATTTTAAATAGAAGAAGACCATGCCCTTATCAAAAGAAGCACAGGTAGATGGGGAGAAGCCAGGCTGTATAGTCAGAGAAAATATTGGAAGAGAGATATTCAAGATGGAGGAAGGTTTAGCTGGATAAGGGTAAAAGGAGCTGGAATGTGTCTATTCATTAGTTTAACCAGAGAAAGGTGCTTAGTGTCCCATATGGAAACAGTTTTGTGGAAGTAAATGAGAGACAAAAAGATAGAAATTAGGCAGTTAAAAGATGATTTGGTTGGGCAGTGCCTAACAGAACTAATAGTATAGCTGCAGGGTGACATGGTATCTAAGGAGGGTAGCTGTATACAGACAAGGGTTGGACATGTTCTTAAAATGATGGAGGAGATGAGGGAAGAATAGAACAAGATACACAAAGAAGACATGCTGACCAATGGGAGATTTTCATCAGCGTGGATGGAGGGCTTGTCTTTAAACAGCTTTAGAAAGCAGAGGAGCACCTTTGTTAGAACAAGAGGTCAGGGGAAGGGGGTGGGTTCCAGAGGCTGGTGAGGTTTTAGGCTTGGTGATGGGAAGCTGGGAGATCTTTGTCTGGTGGTTTCTACTTTCTCTATGAAGGAGTAGGCAGAGCCATCTGGTAACTATAACAGAAGAGGCATGACAGAGATTTGAAGAAACTGAAGATAATTTGAAATAGTAATTAAAAATCCAACAGGAAGGCCTTGGGATGTGTCTAGCATGGTAACTGGGCAGAACCAAGTCTCTGAAAGAGATTAGCACCTATAGACTTACAATGACATCCTTGGTTGTGAGCTTCTGATGAAAGGCAGGCAGACCAGCCGGGACATAAGCACATGATGGTTACTAACAACACAGTCTAGGGAACGAAGTCCAGGACGTGATGAAGACTCACAAGAAGAACAGATTCTTCTTTGGGAACTAAAGATAAATAAGCATGAGCCACCAGAAGCGACAGAAGGAGAGTATATCAACAGAGGGCTAGCAGGAATGGCCAAGAGATGTGGGAAACACGGGTCCCTCGAGCTGAATATGTGCAGGTGTGGGGAATGCCAATAGCAGTGAGTGATTAAAGAAGAAGTTGAGAGACAAGATGTGAGCAACTCAAATGTGTCCTGAGCTTGTAATTCGTCAGATATGACTCTTGGATCAGCAGAAACAGAGTCACTGTCACCTGAAAATTGCTAGAAACTCACACTTTCAGATCTTCCTAAGACTACACTACCAGGAACTCAGGGTGAACTGTTTTCCAAGCCCTTCAAGTAATGTGGGTGTGTACCAACGTCTGGAACTATTGTTTTAATAGTGGATTTATTGATTAAAATACCAGTTTAGCTGTAGGGTTGGTCAGAATCAGGCTTATAAAAAATTCTGACTACAGTTAAGAAAATGGACAACCACATTCTATTTGTGGTTCCTGGCTAGCAATTGCATCAGGGCTAAATTTTCAGCTGAGTTACTGACTCTGGAGTAGGGTCTTCTTGTCAATATCCACGGGTTGACCAGAGTCATGTAACTCTGCCGGTGTGTTCACCTTGCTGACAACCATCTGCTGCCACCCTCCATCTACAGTGACATTAATGGTTCCCAGGTCCACTTCTCACACTAAGACTCCAGTAGGCACAGCTCCACCATTTGACTTTCTTTGGATGAATTGTTGAAGACAGTCCAGTAAAGAGTCACCCTGAGACACTGTATCAATAAGTCACACAAATTTTGAAATGAAGCTATGTTATTGCATTGTTTGTTTCTTCCCAAAGGACCTCAATTCCTAGAGTGGCCCACTGCTTTGTACACAGCACTTAAAATAAATATTTATTGAATAAATAAGTTGATGTCTGTTATAGGCTTTGATTTTTCAAAACCTACTTTAATAAGGGTTCTTAAATGTTTTAACCTCCCTTCTAGCCCACCACCCATCAGAGGTAGTAAAAAGGAAAAGTTAATAAGGCAAAGGGGAATGTGGAGGTATTTAGAAATACTTCTTTGGGGTGATTCTAAACTTCATTGTCAAGATATCAGCAGTTCAATTCACACAAATCAGTAGCAGTAGCTTGATCATTGCCAAGAATCAGCAACAGCAGTTTGATCCAGTAGAAACTGCAAGTCTCTGACAATTGGCCTGAGCAAGAAGCCACCGGATTATCATGGCAAGTTCTTCGGTGTGTTTCTCTCTACAAAATCATGACAAACTATGGTCAGCAAAGAAGGCAAGGTGAACCAATGCCACAGTGTCATCCACTGTCTGATGGGATGTACTTATTCCCTTTCCAAACACCATGTGTTCTCTCAAGTGTCTGCTCCAGCAAAACATCACATGTCCTTTTTCCAGGCTGCTTCCAGAAAAACACCACGTGTCTGTTCTCAGCAAAACATCCTCTCATAAGACAGCTTCCAGAAAAACGTCACATGACACAACTGAGTCTCCAAAGTAACCAGAAATTTCCACTTCAGTCCACAAAGGCAAACTTAGATGTTAAGGTCTCCCTAGTCTCCTCAGTAGACCAACAGTCTGATAGTAAAAAGAGTCAGTGCCTTTGACAAAGATTTTTAACCTTGAGCACAAAACAGTTTACTTTGTTGGGTGTAAAAATTCAGAGGCAGCCTGCACAATTGTGCTTAGTATTGCATAAAAGTGCAAGTGCCGGGCTACAAGGACAAGTGGCTGCTTAAATTCAAGCCATTTTTATTCACAAAACTGTGTCCTTTGGTGAGGGGCTATGCAAGCCCAGAGAATTAAGTAGTTTTTGAAATATACATATACCCATGGGGGGGTTGATTCTCACTCTGTGAGTAACACAAAGAACCTGAAGAAAGTGGCAGACTGCACCTCCCTCACTTCACAGGGGTTCACCTGTGCTGTCTGAGCTGTACCTCTAGAAAGCAGCTTGAAGGAGTGAGTGTCACATTGTCCCACGGCACACCTGGCTTCCTCTCCAGCTGCCTGGAGGATTAAGTTCTGTTTTGGGAGGTGTTTGAGAGCCCAGGAGAAAGGTATAATACAAACTCCAGCCTCCCTATTAAAATGCCAAGGAAATTCTATGCACAGCGATACCACCCTCTCCCGAAGTACTGGGTCTGACCTGACAGTAGCAAACAAACAGCTAGCTGTGATCTGCTTTTAATTCCCAATGAAAGCCCATCCTAAAGAGAGGCAAGAAGGAAAGGCTCTGCTGGGCCACAATGTGTGCTTTGGCTGAGGACCCCGGGAAGCCTTACTTCTGTTAACCTCAGCCCCCCTCCCTTCCCAGGAGCTTAACTCCCCCCACTGAAATGGTTGTGTATTGAGGATAAGGATGTTGACAATAGGGTTTAAGCTGCATAAATAACTGCAAATTGCTGTTTGGCCCAGCAACTGCCAGCAATAAATTGTGAGAGAGGAGATGATACATGGAGCATAAGCTGTGGGGAGGGAGGGCGGCGGAGCAAGGGATGTGGGATCTGGCAATCAGCTCTGGGTGTAAAAGACACTGTGACAAGGTGATCACAGGCCACCCACAATCGTTGCACAGCTACAAGAAGTTATTTTGACAGGACATGTGGTGCACTTCAAATAGAGGGCTCCAACCCGCAGATGACTGGTAAGATGCTAGAGGAAAAGTTCTGATTTAACAAGAAGCTACTGTAGTAACTGAGCAAGGAGGAATGTGCTGTGCCAAACATTCCTCTCACAAGTTTCACTCCATTCTTAATGATGTGAGGAATGAGAGGGAAAGAAGGTGGCTCGTGACGAAAGGAACGGCAGGCTTTGTGAGATGGCTCAGAGGTAAAGGGACTTGCTGCCATAACAACATCAATTTGGTTCCTGGGACTCATGTGCTGGAATAAGAGAACTCCCTCCTGCAAGTTGTCTTTTGACTTCACATTCATGCTGGGATGGCACAGGCATACATACCACATGCATACATACCATACCATACCATACCATACCATACCATACCATACCATACCATACCATACCATATCATATCATATCATGTGCATACATATCACATGCATACATACCATATTATATCACATGCATACATATCACATGCATACATACCACATGCGTACATACCATACCATACCATACCATACATACCATACCATACCATATCATATCATATCACATGCATACATACCATATTATATCACATGCATACATATCATATCACATGCATATTTATCATATCACATGCATACATATCACATGCATACATACAACATGTATACATACCATATCATATCACATGCAGAGATACCATATCATATCATATCATGTGCATACATATCACATGCATACAAACCATATTATATCACATGCATACATATCATGTGCATATATGTCATATCATATCACATGCATACATACCACATGCATACATATCATATCACATGCATATTTATCATATCACATGCATACAAACCATATTATATCACATGCATGCATATCACATGCATACATATCACATGCATACATACCACATGCATACATACCATATCATATCACATGCATACTTATCACATGCATATATAACACATTCATGCATAGGTAACACATATACACGCACACACACACACACATACATAGATACACTAACAAACCAACCAATGAATGAATAAATATGGTTTGAAAGTTATTATATTAAGGAAAACTGCTGGTTAAGGCAGCCATTTGTGTTCCCTGGTCCTCGTGTTTGCCTTGGCAAATTTTTGATGGATTCTCCAAGGTGTATCTCCAACAGGAGTATTCTGTGCAACAGGAGGCCCCAAAGAGTCCAGGCTACCATCGTGTGTACTGCCCAGGTCAGAGTTTTTGTCTGCTTACCATTCCATCACCGTCTCTTTGCTTCATGTCCACATTTTACTCCATTTTCTATTTTTACACTCATGCTCGTGAACTCTTTGTTTTTAACCATGAGATCTTCCTCCCAGAGTCTCTGAAAGTCAGGTAACCCCAGAAAAGCATTTAATTGAACTATAACGAAGGAGTGTTAGGTGGGGAAAAATAGAACCTATTGTAGATAAAAAAGATGAAAATTAAGATGGAAGTTAAAGAATTAGAGACCATGGCACATCTCTATGCATCTGAGCACCCCACATAACTCCTGTGACACTCCCCACACATCTGAGCACCCCACACCACTCCTGTGACACCCCCACACATCTGAGCACCCCACACCACTCCTGTGACACCCCTACACATCTGAGCACCCCACACCACTCCTGTGACACTGCCCACACATCTGAGCACCCCACACCACTCCTGTGACACT
>CM052709.1:33209284-33226669 GCA_028551405.1 Uromys caudimaculatus
ACACATCTGAGCACCCCACACCACTCCTGTGACACTCCCTACACATCTGAGCACCCCACACCACTCCTACCACTGCCACAGCCTTCTGACATCTATTTCCCAGGTTTTGTTGAATATGATGCCTGTGCAGAAATAATTTTCCTTCCTGACCACACCCACCCAGGCCAGTCATCGGGTATTAGGTTCTGGTTTTTATAATTAAACAAATTGTATAAGAACCTGGTAGCTTTAAATAAGTTACTCTTAATCATGAATCTGAGGGGAAGCTGGGTAGCTCTGCTTTCTGTGTCTGCTGTGCAATGGCTGACATAGCTCTGCTCAATATCTACTCCTAGCTCAGAGAAGCAGTGACTAGCTATCTGGGAAATGTGTCTTTTAAAGCAATAGCAGAGAGCCGAAAGGTCTAAGAGAGACCTATGAGCTTTCTTAAGTCTTCGACTTAGAAACAGTAAACTTCACTTTTGCTTCTGTTTCATTGATCAGTGAAATGGCAGCTGAGGGAGGGAGATGGTCTGCTCTATCTCTGCGAAACTCTAGCAAGAACCAAAGCCAGAACATTCAACTGACCTCTCTGGGTCATTCCTTGTCATTTTCCATTTGGTGTTTAGGACAAGAAGTTTTGTCACAGCCCCAAGGACAAGATATTTTATAGAAACTTTCTAGTTTCCTTATTTGTTGCTGTGGTAAAATAACATGACTAAAAGAATTCTGGGGGCAAAGCGTTTGTTTTAGTTTATACTCTCGTCCTTAAGGGAAGAAGGCAGGACATTGGAACAGAGACCACAGAGGAAGGCCACTTAATGGCTCATGCTATAGCTCACTCTCAGCCCCACTCCCTCTTCATTTTTTCCTTTATTGAAAATAGGTTCTTGGGCTGGAGAGATAGCTCAGGGGTTAAGAATACTGACTGCTCTTCTAGAAGTCCTTAGTTCAATTGCCAGCAACCCCCTGATGGCTCACAACCATCTGTAACGGGATCAGATGCCCTCTTCTGGTGTGTCTGAAGACAGCAACGGTGTACTCATATACATAAAATAAATAAATAAATCTTTTAAAAAGAGAGAAAATAAATTCTTGGGGAAGGTTGTAGACACACAGAGATTGGCCTGCTGCCATGCCAAGTGGCACAGTTGGGCAGAGGACTCCTAGAGACCCACCTGTCACCATGTAACAACACAGCATAGGAGAAGGACATCCGGAGATCGACCCTTCGCTATGCCATATGAAGTAGATGGGAAAAGATGCCCAGAGATCTGCCTACTGCCACACTTTGCAAGCAGGCTATCAACAGACAGAGGCTCGCAGGCACAGGACACACAGAGGCCTGCCAGCTCTTACACCACATGGGCATGCTGTAGACACCTAGAGGCCCACTAGGCATGTGGCTCTCACTCAGCAGAAGCCACTGCAATGTACAAGAATGTGGTGGACAGATGAGAAGGGGGGGAAGGAGGGAGGGAGGGAGGGAGGGAGGGAGGGAGGGAAGGAGAGAGAGAGAGAGAGAGAGAGAGAGAGAGAGAGAGAGAGAGAGAGAGAGAGAGGTGGAACAGTTTGTGCATTGTGAAGAAAGATGGAACTGGAAATGCAAGAGTAGAGAGGCATAGCCTGTCATGGGGCCATGGTAAAGTCCTAGCCTGAAGTGCCACTGAAGACCATGTCTGGGTCTATGGCCATGCGATGGCAGGGGTCTGTGTAATGCCCGTGGCTCATATTACCACTAGAGACCATGTGGACATCCCTGGTCTGGGCAGTTGTCTGGAACTATGTAGATGTCTAAGGCTTGTGCAGGGCTGACCCTGCCCCTCACCAGTTGCAGCACTCAGGAGAGTAGCCCTGTCCCTCACCTGGGCAGCACAGTAGAGCTGGCCCTGGTGGCTAAGGCCTGGGTTAGCCAGCCCCAAGGTTGGGAGAGCTGGAGAACTGGCCTAGATTCTCACTGGCTGCAGCACTTGGGAGAGGGGACTCTATGCCTCAACTGGATAACACAGTGGAGCTGGCTCTGTTGGCAGGAGTGCTGGTGAGCTGACCCTGCCCTGTGGCACTGGGTGAGCAGTGCTGGAGAGCTCACCCTGTTGGTGGGGATGGGTGAGAGCTGGTGGGCTGGCCGGCTCAGCTACCACCCAGAACTTTGACTTGTCCCACCCCATAATCTGCCTCATCTGTGAACTTTTGGAGTATGTGAAAGTGTCAATCCTGCTGATCCAGAGCTTCAGGATCTCCATGACACAGGGCAACAGCAGGATAACCCAGAGGAGTCCTTGTGAGGATCCAGTATGGATGGTATGCAGGGGCCAGAGGCCTCAAACCGAAACAAGGACTCATTGCAATGAACATTTGCAAGTGACAATGTATGCACAAAAGGGTGCACTGTGGGGCACACTGGGGCACACTGGGACACACTGGGGCACACTGGGACACACTGGGGCACACTGGGACACACTGGGACACACTGGGGCACACTGGGGCACACTGGGACACACTGGGGCACACTGGGACACACTGGGACACACTGGGGCACACTGGGGCACACTGGGACACACTGGGGCACACTGGGACACACTGGGGCACACTGGGGCACACTGGGACACACTACAGACGCCGCAAAGCCGTGTCTCCTATGCTTTGACTTGTTTTATTTTTTGTAAATTTTTTGTTTTTGTTTTATTTTTTATTTTCTTTTGGCAGTTGCAAGGGCAGAGTATGGATATGAAGAGATGAGAAGATGGACGGGACTTGGGCGTACTATGTGAAATTCCTGAAGAATAAATAAACAACTGAAAAGAAAGAAAATAGAAAGAAAACAGATTCTTTTCTCATACAATACATCCTGATTACAGTCTCTCCTCCCTCTCCTCCCCAGGGTTCATCCACCTCCTCTACTCTCTGGATCTCTCTTTCTGTCTCTCTTAGAAAAGAGAAGGCTTCTAAGAGATAGCAACCAAACATAATATGATTTATTCATATATTTATAAATATATAAAATTTAATAAGATGAAGTAAAGACTATCATATCAAAGTTAGACACAGCAACCCAACAGTAAGGGAAGAATCCCAAGGGGAGTCACAAGAGTCAGAGACACACTCATTCTCACATGCAGGAGTCCCATAAAAATACTAAGCTAAAACATATATATATATATATATATATATATGCAGAGGACCTGGTGCAGACCCCTGCTGGCCCTATCTTGCTGCTTCAGTCTCTGGGAGTTCATATGGACCTTGCCTAGTTGATTCAAAGGGCCTTGTTCTCCTGGTGTCTTTCATAGACTCTGGCTCTAACAGTCCTTCTGCTTACTCAGGAAATCCTCCAATGACACAATTTTATTCTTTTTATGGATGAACAAAACTGTTTTTTTTTCTTTTTTCTTCATCAGTCCATTGTTGGACATCTGGAGTCCCTATGCCATAGTATTGCATTAACATACATGGGTGCTTAGCTCTCTGGTACTGACTTAGATTCCTTTGAGTGTACATTCAGGAGTGCTACAACTGGATCACAAGTAGCTTTAGTTTTTGCTGTCTAGGGAGTCTCTACATTGATTTCATAGTGACTGTACTAGTTTACATTTCTACCAGTTATATACAACGATCCCCTGTCCTCTCTGCCCTTACCAACATGTGTTTTCTTGGTGATAGCCACCTAAACTGAGAAGAGATGAAACCTGTGTAATTATGCTTTATATTTTCCTGATAGGTATATTTTTCATTTATTTTATTAGTTCTTGGAGAATTTCACAAAGTGTATTATGATCATATTCATTCCCCTCCAATCTGCTAACTCCTCCCAAGTGTATTCTCCTTCTCTGTCCATCCAAATTTGTGTACACTTTCTTCTCTCTGTCTCTGTCTCTGTCTCTGTCTCTGTCTCTCTCTCCCCCACCAGTTATCATCTATCATTAGCTCCTCATCTGGGAGTAGGACTTCATACCCTTTCTGTCTCTCCTTAGAAAATAAACAAGCATCTAGAGAATAATGATAAAACAAAACAAATACCAAACCAATGGGAAGAGGACAAAACAAGCAGATGAAAAAGAGCCAAAAGAAAAGCATAAAAACTTATATAGATGCAGAGACACATATTTGTACACACAGGAATCCATAAAAACACAAACCAGAAGCTATAATGTATGTGCAAAAGACCTGTAAGGAAAAAAAAAAACCTAAAATAAAAAATTCCCTGACAAACACTGCAAGACAAAGGACTTCCAAACATGCCATTGAATTTATTTTGTGTTGGCCATGTACTGCTGGTCTTGGGGCTACCCTTAAGAGTGATATGTAGCCCCAGTGGGACTTCCTTGGAGAGATTTACCTTTTCATTTGCTAGTGGCTATCAATTGGAGATAGTTCATGGGTTAGGGATGGGGGCATATAGCTATGTCTCCTCTCAACGCTGGAACTCCATTTGGAACAGAGCCAGACAGACCCTGTGTGTGCTGCCCCAGTCTCTGTGAGTTCATATGTGTGTCAATCCTGCTGTATTAAGAGCATTCATTGATGTCCATCATCCTCTCTGGGTTAAAGTTTCCACCTCCTTTACAGGGTTTCCTGAGCCAAAGGGGAGGAATTTGATGGAGACATCCCATTTAAGACTGTGTGTTATGAGGTCTCCCACTCTCAGCACTATCCAGCTGTGGATCTTTGTATTTGTTCTAATCTTTTGCCCTAGGAAGTTTCTCTGATGATGGCTGAGCTAAGAACTGCTCTATGAATATAGAAGAATGTCCTTAGGAGTTATTTTATTGCCCCACATCTTTAGCAAAGTAGTACTTGGTTTTCTCCTAGGTCCCAGGCCTGTCTGGCCTCAGGTTCTTGGCCACTTATCAGTACTGGGGATAGATTCCAGCTCATGGAGTGGCTGGTTATTCCAACAAGTTTTATGTCACTATTGTACTAGTGCATCTTACAGGCAGACTTTCACTGTAGACTGAGGGTCTGTAGCTGGGTTGGTATTTACCTTTCTCGTTTAGTAGTGCACAGAGTATCCTCCAGTATGGAGAACACTAGTCCAAAGGGGTGATGTTCCGTGAACTGTGGAGATATTGTCTTCAGCAACAGGGGTTGACCATCAGTTTTCAGAGAGCAACCCATAGCTCTGGCAAGAGCCTCTATTGTTTAGCCATTGAGCCTCTTTGGCCAACAACTAGATTAGCTATAACCCATTCCAAGTGTATATAGTAGAGTCTCCTGGTATCATGGTGGATCCTCAAGGATTCGCCACCAGAGGAATCAGACTTTGATAAGGTTTACAAGATTAGGTTTTAGTTGATGCACCCAGAGATTGAGTTATTGTTTCTGAACTAAGTTTGTGTTGTGTTTTCCTTCGCACAGCAGCTCGCCTGGGTTCCAGAGAGAAAGGTACAGACTTTGCCTGATGTGCACCACAGAGGTCATGGGGGTATTGAAGTTTGGGGCTGGCATGGTAGCGATCCACCAGCGGGAGCCTAGCGAGCTGGGTGGAGAGATCATGGAGCTCTGAGTCCATGCTCCATGAGATGAAAGCAGGTCAACCATTGCCCGCCAGTACATGGCTGGCCAGCCCGCTGGGGATGAGTGAACCAGGGAGTAGTGCGGGAACATGCTGCAATATATTCCTTCTTTTTTAATACTTCCCACAACACCAAGTACTAGGAGCTTTATTTGGCAATGAGAGAAGTCCAGCTGGGGCTCTGTCTCTCCTGTTATTTGACAATTTCATTTAGATTACCTTCAGCTAAGTTTACATTTTAGGAAGCTTCTACTATATCAGGTTTCCATACAGCCCCTCAAATAGCCCTTGGTTTTATCTGTTCCTCACTGTATTTCCTCCTTCACCCACTCTTCACTTCCTTCTTCCTTTGATTCTTTTCTGGCCCCTTCCTCTTCCTAGGGAGATCCATCTCTTCCCCCTATTCCCTTACCCTACACCTAACCTCTGTGGTGATATGGACTGTAGCTTGCTTATCAAAGACTTAACAGCTAACATTTACATATAACCAAATACATACTATGTCTATCTTTCTGGGTCTAGCTTACCTCTTTCAGGATGACTTTCTTTTTTTAATTCCATCCACCTGAAATTTTTTTCTTTTCTTTTTTTAAATGTCTGAGTAATAGTCCACTGAATACATGTACCACATTTTCTTTCTCCATTCATCCATTGAAGGACATCTGCACTGTCTTCACTTCCATAATAGAGCAGCAATAAACATTGATGAGTAAGTGTCTTTGTAGTAGGAGGAAGGGTCCTTTGGGTATATGCCAAGAGTGGTATAGCTGGATATTGGGAAATATCAGTTGCCAGCCTTCTGAGGAACCACCACACTGATTTCCATAGTGGCTGTACAAGTTTGCAGTTCCATCAGCAATGGAGGAGTGTTCTCCTTACTCCACATCTTCATCAGCAGGAACTGTCATTTTCGTTATTAATCTTGGCCATTCTGATTGGTACTAATCTCAAAGTAGTTTTGATTTGCATTTTCCTGATGATTAAGGATGTTGAACATTTCTTTATTTGTGTTTCTCAGCCATTTGAGTTTTTTCTTTTGAGAATTCTCTGTTCAGACCCCATTTTTAAAAATTGGGTTGTTAGTTTTCTTGATGGCCAGTGTTTTCCTTTCTTTAGTTCTTTATATATTTTTGACATTATGTGTAGTTGGTGAAAAACTTTCCCCATTCTGTAGGCTGCCACTTGGTCTGAATGATGGCTATCTTTGCCACATAGAAGCTTCTCGATTTTATGAGGTCCTGTATATTAATTGTTTTTCTTAGTGCCTGTGCTATTGTAATCTGTTCAGGTAGTCTTTCCCTGGGCCAGTGAGTTCAAAGCTTATTCCCTACTTTCTCTTCTATAAGATCCAGTGTATCTGACCTTATGTTGAGGTGTTAAATCTCTTTGGAGTTGAGTTTTATGCAAGGTGATAAGCATTGATTTATTTGTTTTTCTACCCACAGCTCTCCAGTTTGCCTAGCACCATTTGTTAAAGATGCTGTCATTTCTCCAGTATGTATCTTTGACTTCTTTGTCAAATTCATGTGTCCATAGGTATGTGAACTTACATCTGGGTCTTCAGTTGATTCCATTGATCAACATGTCTGTTCTCATGCAAATATCATGCTGTTTATTGCTATAGCTTGGTAGTACAATTTGAGATCAAGGATGGTGATACATCCAGCAATTCTTTTATTATTTAGGATTGTTTTTTGTTGTGTGTGTGTGTGTGTGTGTGTGTGTGTGTTTGTGTGTGTGTGTGTGTGTGTGCGTGCGTGTATGTGTGTGTTTCCACATGAAACTGAAAATTGTCCTTTCAAATTCTATGAGAAATTGTGTTGGAATTTAGATGGTGATTGCATTGAATTTGTAGATTGCTTTTGGTGGAATGGACATTCTTACTATATTCATCCTACATATCCATGAGCATACAATGGATTTTCTATCTTTGATATCTTCTTTGATTTCTTTCTTTAATGTCTTAAAGTTTTTTTATCATGCAAGTCTTTCACTCTGTGTTAGAGTTGCCACAAGATAATTTTTTGAGGTTATTGTGAAACATGTTGTTTCCCTGATTGTTTTCTTAGTCCATTTGTCATGTGTACAGAGGAAGACTACTGATTTTTGTGCAATAATTTTGTATCTTGCTTCTTTGCTGAAAGGGTTTATTTGTTGTAGTACTTTCCTGGTCAAATTTTTAGTGTCACTTATATATACTATTATATCATCAGCAAATAAACTTCTTTCATATTTTCTCTTCCTATTTGTAATCTCTTGATCTCCTTCAGTTGTCATTTTGCTCTAGCTATGAATTTGAGTACTACACTGAGTAGGTACAGAGATAGTGGACAGTCTTGTCTTCTCCCTGATTTTGGTGGAAAAGCTTTAAATTTCCTCTTTGTTTAGATTAATGTTGCCTGTGGGCTTGCTGTAAATTGTCTTTATTATGTTTAGGTATGTCCCTTGTATCTCTAATATCTTTAGTACTTAATCATTAAAGGGTGTTGGATTTTGCCAAAAACCTATTCTGCATGTAATGAGATGATCATGTAGTTTTTCTTTTTCAGTCTGCTTATATAGTGGGTTCTATTTATCAATCTTTGTATGCTGAACCATCCCTGCATATGTAAGATGAAGCCTAGTTGATCGTGGTAGCTGACTTCTTTGTTTGGTTCGCAATACTTTATTGAAAAAATTGCATATATATTCAGTAGGAAAATCAGTCTGTAATTCTCTTTTTCTGTTGGGCCTTTATGTGGTTTGGGTATCAGGGTAGCTGTGAACATTTAAAAAAATGAGCAATACTTCTGTTTTTATCTTGTGGAATAATTTGAGGAGTGTCAGCATTAATTCTTCTTTGAAAATCTAATAGAATTTTGTGATAAAAACCATCTGGGCCTGGGTTTTTTTAGTTGGTAGACTTTTAACTATTGCTACTATTTCACTAGGGGTTATATAGGTCTTTTAATTACTTACCTAATCTTGACTTAGGTAAGTAGTATATATCAAGAAAATTATCCATTTCTTTTAGATTTTCCAATTTGGTGGAATACAGTTCTTTTACTTGTTGTTGTTGTTCTGTGTTGTTGTTGTTGTTGTTGTTGTTGTTCTCCTCTTCCCCCTCCTCCTCCTCCTCCTCCTCCTCCTCCTCCTCCTCCTTCTTCTTCTTCTTCAGCCATCTCTCTCCTTCATTCCTTCCCTCAGTTTCATATTCCTCCCCCTTCCCACCTGATCTTCCCATTCATTCCCCTGCCTCTAGCTCCAGTCTATCCATAAAATCTATTCTATCTCTCCCTTCCAAGGAGATCCATGTGCCCCACCCACCCCACAGTCCCTTTCTCTCTGGATAGCCTAGTTATTTATTTAATGACTAATATTCAGATATGAGTGAATATGTACCATATATATCTTTCTGAATCTGTGTTACCCCCCTCAGGATATTTTTTTCTATTTCCATTCATTTGCTTGAAAATTTTATGATGTCCCTTTTGAAAAGAACTGAATAATACAGCATTATGTAAATGCACCATATTTTCTTTATCCATTTTTCTGTTGAGGGACATCTAGGTTTCTAATTTTTGGCTATTATGAATAGAGCAACACGAATATATGTGATCAAGTGTCCCTGTGGTAGAATGAAGTGTCCTTTGAATATATGCCCAAGAGTGGTGTAGCTGGATCTTGAGGTAGACTGACTCCTATTTTTATAAGGAACCACCATACTGATATCCACAGTTGGCCGTACACATTTGCATTCCCACTAGCAGTGGAGAAATGTTCCCTTGCTCCACATCCTCAACAGCATGAGGTGCCACTTGTATTATTGATCATAGTCCATTCCGATAGGTGCAAGATGGAATCCCAAAGTAATTTTGATTTTCATTTCTCTGATGACTAAGAATTTTGAACATTTGAAAATTCCTCTATTGAGAATTTTTTGTTTAGATATATACCCCATTTTTAAATTGGTTTATTTGTTTTTTTTATGTCAAGTTTCTTGAGTTCTTTATTGATTTTGGATATTAGCTCTCTACTGGATATGGAGTTGGGAAAAATCTTTTGGACTACTGGTTTTTAAAATATGTCTTTATGATCCTCTGGATTTTCTCAGTGCCTGTTGCTATGTTCCCATTTTCATTTCCACTTTTATTAATTTATTTCTTCTCTCTCTCTCTGCCTTTTAGCTTATTTGGATAAAAGGGTTGTCAATCTCATTGATTTTCTCAAAGACCCACCTCCTTTGATTTTTTTCCTCTGGCAACTCTTTATCACTGCTTGCTATTGTTTAAGTTATCCTCTTGAGTTCTCAGAGCTGCCTTTGTATATCCCGAATGTTACCAAAAAATCATATTGTCACTTTTATTTGATTCTAAGAATTTCTAAAGTTTCCTCTGTAATTTCTTCAGTGACATACTCATTATCCAAGAGTATATTTTTCACTCAGCAAGGTAGTAATCATGCTTTATACTGGAAATCTAGCCAATGACCCAGGGCTAGTGACTCATGGATCTTTGAGGAGAACCTACAACTGTCACTTTACTAAACCAGCATAATCCCTAACTACATTCTAAACATTTGTCCTTATACCCATAGATAACCCCTCATCAAGAAAACGTCTCTTTGCAATAGACAGAGACCATTACAGAAAACCACAACCAATCATAATGCAGAGTTATGGAGTTCAGTCCCAATGGATACATTTATAACATACTCCTTCACCCAAAAGCTAGGAAACATTGCTCTCAAGGGCTTGGGGATATTTTAATAGCCAGAGAAACAGGGTGCTGTGAGATTGTCTCCTAGACGTGTCAGAAGCTATACCAATGAAGTCTCACCAACATGGCTGCCTTAAAAAACAGAACAAGGACAACAAATACCAATAGATATGCTAGTGTGGAAGGGGGGGACTCAGGAGGCCTCAATCTTACAAAGATCTGTAGATAACTAAGAAATGCCTGAGAGTAGGAGAAATAGTCTTCCTTAGGGAAGAGAACACCAATTGCTTATCCAATACCAAATGGCCCTCCCTCAAAAGATGTACAAACAAGGACTGAAAATGTTGTATTGATATATTTAGGAGTACGCATTATATTACATGTGTATGTGCATGAAACAATGGCAGGGTGGTGGGAGAACTAGATGATGCCAGATTGGCATCTACCCTGTCCTTGCTTCTGATCCTCTGCTACTCATCCCTCCCTTCATTTTTATTTTTTTATTGTGTTATATAAATCACATAGGATTAGAAGCAATGTAGAATGTTACCTCCTGGCCCTGGCCCAACATGCACATTCCGAGCAATATTTGCAAGATTTTTACTAACATAGAAGACATCAGTAAGTGCCAATATGCAATTAGCAAACTGGATTGTTTGTTGTTGTTGGTGGTGTTGGTGGTGGTGGGGTGGTGTGTGTGTGTGTGTGTGTGTGTGTGTGTGTGTGTGTGTGCTTGCGTGTGTGTGAATGTGTACTTGATATAGGCATATCATAGAATGGTAGAGGCCCCTAATAGATTCAGACTACTAAACAGTATTTGCTCTGTTCACTCTGGAATACTCCAATACCAAACCCAGTACCAGGCACATATAGGAAATTAAGAAATGTTCACTGAATGAATTCTTATCAGCAAGGTGGTAAGGCCACTGAAATTGTGTCAAAACTCTACTATTCACAATAGCTAAGTTATAAAATTAACCTATGGATAAGTTTATGAGGCCACACGGATAAAGAGATTGTGGTGCATATTTACAACGGAATGTTAAATACTTAGGCATTGCCTGTACAAACCGTACTCTCTGGCAGTTGTACTTGCTGCAGTAATAACGTTCTTCAGTGCAGGATGAACCTTTCCTGATTGGAGTAAAGTGAATACAAATCATTTCTATTTTCAAAGTACAGTGACACTTCTCTTTTAACACCATCAGACATCCCCTAGAGAGTAGTAGACTGGGACATTGCATTTAATCACCTCCTGCTGAACATCAGCGGGATTTATATCAGGGCTTATGAGCCGGTAGAATTAGCTTTTGACAACCACTACTGTCATATCTTCTAAATGCTTTAATAATAGTGTTGGGTCACTTAGTAATGGAAGCTGAGAACAAATGTGATTAATTGCCTAATTTCAGATTGTTCAGATGGAATTCTATTCACATTACATCATCGAACTCGTGAAAGCAAAGACATTTGGATGGATGAACTCTCTGCCTTTGCTTGCCATGCATTTGAATCTTAGGCCTAGTAGTTGTACATGGAACAAGTGTTCTGAGTCATCACTTGCCAGAAGAAATTCTTGTTCTCTGTAAATATATGCATAATGGGTCTCTGCCCTCAAAAATGCCTCACCGAGAACTTGACATAGATTCTGCGAAGATTTGATAAATAATGAATATATGAATTGAATGAGTAGAACGGAAACAGTGAAGACATTGTTTGTTAGCCATCTATTTCCTGCCAATGACACTTATAGACAGCAGAACACGTACATTGGCAGGATGATTAGGCGTGCCAGGTGAGATAAAGTCTGATGCTCACTGACTCTGCTGGGACAAATGTAATCACAAGTCATCACAGGCTACAAACATTCAAAGATCTGAACAGGGTTTGAGAAATGAAATAAGCAAGTGATTTAGCCATTGTATTACTGGTGGATATTAATTTGCTTTCCAATATCATGTTATGAGAAATGGGGCTTTCATTGTTTTTAATGAGCCATTGCCCCAATAGTTTTGGGCATTTGAATACTTGATCTCAGTTGGTGGCTCTTTGGAGAGGCTTTGGAGCGGTAGTACGCCTACCACTGGAGGAAGTGTGCCACTGAGGGTGGATTTTGAGATTTCAAAATTCATGTGCTGTGTTAGACCACATGCAGACTGTTTGCGGCCTCACTGTCCTGCCATAATGGACTCTTAGCTCTCTGGAACTGTAAGTCCAAAATAAACACTCCTTTCTATAAGTTGCCTTTGTCTTGGTATTTTATCATAGCAATAAAAAAGTAGCTAATACAGGGTTGAAGTGAGTAATTTTGCACATCTATTATTTTTCATAGGGACAGAATATCTGCTGGATAGATCTATGATAAAAATAGACTGGATTAGAGGCTCTGTGACTTTGAAATTTTGATACCTGTTACTAGCTACCCTCCATAAAAGTTCATTAACTCTTACTAATCTTATTTGATAGTTTGTGTTTTCCCAAAGCCTTACCAGGTATTGACAAACTGGATTCTTCATGTGTGAGGAATCCATAGCCTAGTATGGGGAAAATATCATCTTTTCTTTATTTATCCTGTTTTATTTTCTTGTCATATGAATGAATCTGATAAAGATATTAGAAAAGGTTTGTCTTTTCTTCTTAATGGACTAATGTTATATATGCTTACCATTTAAGAAGACTCCATGAAAACCTATAAAAAATAAGAACACAATCAAAACATAAAGAAAATAAAATTTTTGATAAAGAAGAAAAGTAGGAGTGAAATTCTGATAAAGGTTTGTTTGGTACATACACGCTTACATCATTAGGTTCCAGCTAGTTGCTACAGTGTTGTAAACTTTGAGTTTGTTTCCCTGGCAACAAATATGAAGATGGAAGCATGGTTCACTGTAAGAGTCAAAGTGAATGCAAAGTGAATGTGAATCACAGATCAGGAGACATGACGCTTTTTCTTTCACTTGACTGTCCTTCCCTCTTCCCTGTGTGACCAATTCCTCTCAAAGAAGGACCCAAGTCTCAATGATTTCTTCCATGATTAATTTGTATAATTTATTGTTTCTTTGTACCTCTCAATTCTAATGTTTGGTTTGAGAGGTAAAATTGGAAGCATAGTCTGAGTAGAATTAGATGTGTAGTTTCCAGCACCAACAGATAGGCTTTGGAATTACTTTGTTGAGTTCAAATTTCAGTTGTGACTTTCATGGACTCTGACCATAGGTACATTACACAATCTCTGTCTGCGCAATTTTCTAGGCTCCTGTATTCTCTGTTGTAAAATGAGAATGTTAGTAGTACCTAACTTAGAATTACTAAAATGGGGGCCAGAGAGGTGGGTCAGTTCTTACAAACACTTTCTGCTCTTGCAGAAGACCCTAGTTCAGTTCCCAGTACCCATAGCAGGAAGCTTACAAATTTCTGTAACTCCATATTCAGACTTTCAGACTTATGGCAGTGATACACACACACACACACACACACACACACACACACACACAGAGAGAGAGAGAGAGAGAGAGAGAGAGAGAGAGAGAGAGAGAGAGAGAGAATGGAGAATGGCTGGGATAACATTATTCACTTTGGAAAGTGTATTTGGGTAGGCATTTCTTAACAGCTTGGATATCAAGAGCTGACTTCATATCTTAGCAGCTATGTTTGTATGAACTGTTAATAGTCAGAATCACCTGTTTCTGTCACCATGGTAGGACCAGTTTCTTCTTATAGCAGTCACTGAATTCCATTGATAGTTTCTCTAGCAGCAGATATGTGAACTGGTACTCAGTGATGTCCAAAGTACTCTAGTTATAGACCAACATGTATCTATTTTCCTGGTACTGTTTTAGGGTATGACTACTGTCCTAGGGCCAATATTAAAAACATCCCCTTTTATTTATTCAGTAAATTTGGCCAATGCTTTGTAGGGTCATCTTATACAACTAATAAGTTCTAGTGTTGGCAATCAAGCTCAGCCAAACTCTCGGCCTCTCTCGACACTCCACATTTTCTGAGAAATTCACAGGCCAGTTATTGCAGGATTTCATAGCACACCATGGCAGGGACAGAATAGGTTTTCCCTCTCAGAAGGCTTCATGAAAATTAAAGTCTTTTCAGTGCACAAATAACCTTAGAGAATATGTTAATTAGCAGAAGGTAAAACCCATACTGGCTTAAGCACAAAAGGAAACCTACTGTTCCAAGCAGCTGGAGGTCCTGAGGTCTAGCTAATGACTATTGATCAACTGATTTAGTAATATCGCTAAGAACATGGCTTGTGATGCATTCCTGTTGTTTGATATACACCAATGGTCAGGATGTGCTAGTCATGACTGTTTTTTTGAGACAGATGTTGGAAAGAATAATAATTTTGAGGGTTTCTTTACTACCTTCACCATCTACTTCCTGTGAGATATCTGGCCACAGGCACAGACTGATGCCCATAAGCCTTGATATGTGATGGTAGATTGTTTTTTTGAGCCTAGGCATTGGTTTATAAAGGAATGAGTACAATGTTTTTATCCTGCTTGAGTGGAAACAAAAATATCTTAGATCCTCCCATTAATATGCATGGTTAAATTGATTCTGTTTCTTTGCCTTTTTTTTAACCCAACCTTTCACTATGAATATCCGTCATGGCCTAACCCCATATTAAACATTTGCAAGACAATATTAACTGTCAGGCATACCTAGAAAGATAAATTCTTAGGCAGTAGTACCTGCATACCCTGCCCTCTCAATGCTGATGTCATTGATTGTCTAATCATTGGTCTTATGGAGCATCTATCTTATGGATATTGACAAAAGACTATCCCATGAGAAGTCACCTGCCAACAAGAATGGGCACATGAACTCCTTCAGGCATATGCTAGGCTACATTTCCTTCCACTTCCATTAATGTAGTATCAGCTGAAGTTTGAGCTGTTATATAGGAATCAGAGAAAGGTCTATGGGGAAAAATGGGAAGACAGACCCAGGAATTTATCAAAAAGCTTTATTTTACACCCATTTTCACAGATTACTCAGATGAACCATGAATTTTACTTCCCCCATTTTTATATAAAACTACATACACCGCACTGTACATGTAAAACAAATTTGGAAAGGAGCCTCAAGCTGGCCTCTGAAATTGTGTAAGCAATTATCACATTTTTGTGCGCAAATGCAGTAATTATATGTGTAATTTGGCAGCTGGGTTTGAAAATTTGGCCTTAAATGAAACATAGACAGGAAAAATAAATGTTGGAAAATGCCAATATTTTATAAAGATTTTGAATCAAATAATGGTGGAATTATTGCAAGCCATCTTAATTTTTAATTATAATGATCATTACACAATATACAATAATTTTTTTGAGAAAGAAAAGAACTATAGATCAATTGCCCATCGTTTTTGTCAGAAAAAATGCCTCATTTCTTGGGGAGGATAATTGTATTTTTCAGAGGTTATGGTACATATTTCAAAGGCTTTTTTCTTGTAAAGAAGAGATAGTGATTACTCACCACTACAAGTTCCATGACATTTTACTCTGGGAGAATAGGACTCTTTGTACTGATTACTTTGGAGAAAAAGTAGTATTAACTCTGTGCTTATATTTGAGCTGGTAATCTTAAATTAGATAAAGCTTTCTTACAAGCGTTTAAGCTTTGGCATATAAGATTATAGCCCAAATGAAGCACAATTTAGATTTCTTTGATTTAGATTTAAATTGAACATACATAATAAAATTCCAGCTTTTAAATTGGGTATCATGATTAGCTAGAATGTATATGATTTTTCATGTGCACACGGGAGCTAGCAACTTGAATCTAATAGAAGGATGGCCTTTAAATACTGGTATCTTCTGTTTATATACGTTGACTGTGCAATCTCAGTAGCCAGCCAGACTGGTGTCTAGCTGTTGCTTGACTCCTCTCTTAGCTCTCTCTGCTTTTCAGCTTCCTCATCTGGTAAAAAGTGGGTAAGTGGAGTTTCTGTTGAGACTGGTTAAGACAACCATTTGAAGCACTCTTTATAGTGTCTGGAATCAGTAAGTCCTCAAAAACACTATTTAAAAATCATCTGCTTTCTAGTGTTGAGCCCCAACCCTGCCTAGTAAGCAGCAAAGTTTATACAGCCATAAAAATGCCATGTGTGGGGGAAAGAAGGTTACAGGGTCATTAAGCATATAGGAAGCCCATGGGAGGTTGAGTTTATCCATGATGAGGCAATGTCTACATAGAGCGCTGAGGAAGAGGTTGGGAAGAACTCAAGAGTGGGACTTTATTTCAGGCTGTATTTTGGATGGGAGTATTATCACAAAAGGCTCATTTGTTGACACCTTGGTCTCTAGCTACAAGTGCTATTTTGGAAGGTTCTGGAAATTTTAGGAAGTGAAGCCCAGCTAGAGGAAATAAGGCGGGTATTGAGGTATCCTGTCCCTGACATCTTTTTGTCCCTCTGCTTCCTGATCTTCATAAGATGATCCAACTTTCCTTCTCACCTCCCACACAGCAGTTCTCTACCCCACCAATGGGTAAGGAAAGATGGAGCTGGTCAACCATGGTCAGAAGCCTCTGGAAACATGAGTCCAAGTATAGCTTTCTTCCTTTGTATGGTGAAAAAAGGGTGACTGACACAATGTTAAAGTTATTAGAGTTATTCGGGATCATCACTATCTAGAGAGGAAAGGAAGTCTTAATTAAGAAAGACTCTCCATTTTTCTGAGGGTCCTCCAAACTGATTTCCAGAGTGGCTGTACCAGCTTGCAATCCCACCAACAGTGGAGGAGTGTTCTCCACATCCTCGCCAGCATCTGCTGTCACCTGAGTTTTTGATCTTAGCCATTCTGACTGGTGTGAGGTGGAATCTCAGACTTGTTTTGATTTGCATTTTCCTGATGACTAAGGATGTTGAACATTGTTTTAGGTGCTTCTCAGCCCTACGAATTTCCTCAGTTGAGAATTCTCTGTTTAGCTCTGTTCCCCATTTTTTGATAGGGTTGTTTGGTTTTCTGGAGTCTACCTTCTTGAGTTCTTTGTATATATTGGATATTAGCCCTCTATCAGACATAGGATTGGTTAAGATCTTTTCCCAGTCTGTTGGTTGCCGTTTTGTCCTATTGACAGTGTCCTTTGCCTTACAGAAGCTTTGCAATTTCATGAGGTCCCATTTGTCGATTCTTAATCTTAGAGCATAAGCCATTGGTGTTCTGTTCAGGAACTTTT
>CM052709.1:33226769-33263253 GCA_028551405.1 Uromys caudimaculatus
GGGTAGGTGGGAGGTAGAATACCCTCATAGAGGTGGGAGAGCGGGAGGGGATAGGGGGTTTCCAAAGAGGAGACCTGGAAAGAGGGAAACATTGGAAATGTAAATAAAGTATCAAAAATAAACAAACAAATAAATAAATAAAATAAATAATAATAATAATAATAATAAAGAAAGGCTCTCTTTCCCAAGGAGCTGTAGGTGGTTGAAGAAATTTGGAGAGTACCAGAATGACTATAATGCATGGATCAATATAGCAGGGGTCAAATGCCAGTAGGAAGTGAACAGACAAGTGTTGCATGCTGCTTTCACTACCCCGCTTAAGCTCCAGGAAGTGGACGCGCTACCAGCCCCCACCCAGCTCCTCTTGAATCCATGGATAAAAGACACGAACACACAGTTGTTCGATTTTAACTTGCCTTTGGGCACAATTGTTGGGTGCTACTATCTCCCGCTTGGAAAAGTGTGCCCTTATCAATATTCTTAGTTCTACACATCCCACCTGCTCTAAACTTTAGTTGCTCAGATACATCATCACTGACAACCCGCCCATAGGAGTGACCACAGGCTGCAGCTCCTCCCAAGACTTCGAATGGCTGCTTGGCTTTTCTCTCTCCAAAGCATGGTGAACTCTCCCCTCCTCTCTTGCATCTGTCTCTTTTCCTCCAGGGACCCAGAAGTCTTACCTATTCCTCTGCCTAGCAATTGGCCCATGGATTCTTTACTGACAGATCAAGAACCAATTGGGGAACAGGACAGCATCAGACTCACACCTACAGAAAAGATGCTCTGGGCAGTAAAATACATATGAGAGATATGAGGAGGGAGAATTGGCAGCTAATTTTATTTTTCTTCTTTTGATATTATGCAAGTATTAGAATAGGCAATGTGTGGGGCAAACATTGAAAAGTTGTGGAGATTTTGGTTACATGGCCTCGGTAAGGCTGAGGAGAGAAATTCCAAGTGAGGAAAGAGCAGAATCAAAGGAGAGAACAGAGAATGAATGTCATGTGCTTCCAAGTCTATAAGGAATCACGAAACAGGACAAGAAAGGAGACTCTAAATGAATGGAGGGGCCTTTGGTCTCTATTCAGTACAGGGAAATGTTTAAAGACAAGTGTTTGAATCAGACTTGTTATGATGTGTTTGAAATACATCAGAAAATCACTTAAAGATTCTGTTAGGCTCCATATTCCTGTCCCCTGCTCTAAGACACTCTGGCTCAGAGTACTGGGTAGAGCCTTCCAGTTTGCATTTCCAGAGATGTCACATGTTACCCTGGCAGTATAGCTTCACAAAATACCCTTTAACTAACACTGACACAAGAAATGAGGCTTTCCAAGGTGTTTGTGTGTTCTTATAACTAAAGATACTTTGCCTGTACACCTTCAACATAGTTATTTACTTGGTCTCTTACTCATCATTTTATTGCTGTGTGAAGACACCATGACCAAGGCAAATCTTATAAAAGAAATCATTTAACTTGGAGCTTGCTTATAGCTTCAGAGGATTAGATTAGTTCATTATCAGCATGACTGTAGGCATGATGGCATGAAGGCAGGCATGGGGCTCACAGTTCACATCTGGATCCAAAAGCAGCCATGCAGAGAGAGAGAGAGCAAGAGAGAGAGAGAGATACAGAGAGACAGGGGCAGTCAGAGACAGACAGAGACAGACAGAGGGACTGAGAGATTGGTCTGGCATGGGCTTTTGAAACCTCAAAATCAACTTTCAGTGACACCTCCTCCAACAAGGCCATACCCCCTAATCCTTCCCAAACAGTTCCATTCACCGGTAACTAAGTGTTCAGCTATATGAACCTACGGGGTCCATTTTCATTCCAAACATTATACTTGCCAATTATAGAGAAAACTATCATGGCAAAGGTTGAACTAAAGAAGACACAAAACATCATTGCTTAATTTGAATTATTAATGCTGAAAGTCTTTTTAAAAGATTGTTCCCTTTTTAAGATTTTATTTATTTATTTATTTATTTATTTATTTATTTATTTATTTATTTATTTATTTTATATATATACTGAGTACACTGTAGCTGTCTTCAGACACACCAGAAGAGGGCATCAGATCCCATTACAGATAGTTGTGAGCTACCATGTGGTTGCTGGGAACTGAACTCAGGACCTCTGGAAGAGTAGTAGTCAGTGCTCTTAACCACTGAGCCATCTCTCCAGCCCCTTAAAGATTGTTTTTTATATTTGAGCATGCATCATTGTTTTTTTAAAACTTTGACACAGTCATTTAAATAGATGCTTCTTAATTTTTAAACTATTGAAAGATTCCTGTATTCCTTTTTGCTTCTGGATAATGTATTGTACAAACACCCTTAAGCTCAGTTGAGAGAATTTCCTCACTGCTATTTTAAATAATCTCTTCACAAACTATGGGAAGTTGACTGGTAGGGTCTGGGGAGGTGGCTCAGTTGGTAAGGTGTCTACTATACAAGCATAAAGTTCATACGTTCAGACCCTAGCATACATATAAAAAGCCTTGTGTGGTTTCGTGAGCCTGTAATCCTACTGCTGGTGGGGGCTTGGAGTGAGTATAGCTAAGCAAATTCCTGGAATTTACTGGCTAGCTGGTTTAGTATCATTGAGCTCTAGCCTTAAGTAGAGAACCTGTCTCAAAAAATAGAGTAGAGAAATGCTTGATAAAGATACCAAATATTGACCTTTCTCCTCCAACTATGTGTAGGAATGGATATACGTGCAGGCATGCACACGCGCGCACACACATACACACACATGCATACTCACCTTCTCTCCCATTGTGTGCACACATATACAATCACACATACAACACACACAACACCTTCCCCCGAACATGTGCACAAATATACAATTATTCATGCAACACACACACACACATTCGTGCATGCACATGCTTGCTTGCTGCCGTCTTCTCCGACGTCAATCAATAGTCCTTACAAACCAATGAGCAATGTTGCCATTTGCCATCCTCATCAAATGCGTTGGAACTCTACTGAAATTTTTGCTTGGAAGAGTTTTAAGGAAGTTTTAAAAAATCATGTTTTCAAAAATTCAGAATGCACTGATGTGGGTTTTTTTTTTTTATTTAGACAATAGATGCACTTATCTTGCTTGTCATCAAAATCAACTAACAATGGAAGTCTAGCCACACACCTATCCTAAATGGTTTTTTCCAACCAGCTCCTTCCTACTCATTATTGAAACACTACTTTGTTATTGTTTCGTGACACATATTCTTGAGATATCTATGCCTCAGATGACCCTGTTTCCATCACAGAAAAATGTTGCCTACTTGGAACACTTCTTGTACACATGCGCCTGTAGTTCTCGGGAACTTCCCACGTCTTTGTTTTGAAGAAAATGTGGCCATGGTCACCTCTGTCTCATTTTATTTTAAAGAGTTAACTTTACTTCAGTGTTGTTTAAAAACTAAACATGAATATGTCCGTGGTATCCAGAAGCAGTTTGTGTACTCCCAGCTCCAGCTCCTTAGCTGCCGATGCTTCACACAGCAGAGTGAATGCTGAATGTCGCCTCGAGCTCTCAGAAAGCTTTGATAAAATCCTTAAAATTTTTATCAAAAGAGTAATTTGTCCCTAACAGTTTTACTATCAAAATACAAGCTGAAATTGTGTCTGACCCATATATATAAACTTTGGTTATTTAACAAAATGAAATTGTCATCTATTGTATTGTTAGTATTTGTATTATTTTCTTGTTTTGAGACATGGTCTCATGTTGGCCCCAAACTTCCTATGTAGCCAAGGCTGGTCTGTAACTCCTGAGCCTCCTGCCTCCACCTCCCAAGTGCTGAGAGACCACAGTCAGATGCTACGACGTCCAGCTAAATTCTTCATGTGTTGTATCAATGCAACAAAAACCAGTGAGAGCTATCTGTGGAAACAAACCAGAAATGACCGTACTTTCATACAAATAAATATGTGTAATGCCATGTGATATGTCACATTTTTCCCAAAATTTTGTTTGAAAGAATTTTAGATTGGTTTAAAAAAATTCAGGCTAAGGTGTTCTGGCTTATGCTGATCTGATCATTTTTGCACGTGTAACTGGAACCTTCAGCAAAGCAGAAGAAATCAGGGTTTCTGTAGCCATATTTCTCCTTTTGTGCTTTGCTGCTCAGAACAAACTTTATATTCAACATGGTGACTCACACTAGTAACCCCAACCCTTGGAACACTGGGCAGGAAAGTCACAAGTTCAAGGCCAGCCTGAACTACATAGCAAAACCCTGTCTCAACATAACAACACAAATCTCTCTTTATGTGTTGGGTGTAATTTTTTAAAAATAATAGATTGAATATTGCTTAGCCATTAGAAAAATAGCATAGGTCTCTGTGTTTTAGGTATTTATTTGTTAAATATTTTATTAATTATGATCATTTCTTGTTATCATTACCATTATTTCAATATGTTATCTGTATACTTTATCATTAACCAATACTTCAAGACACTATATAGGCAATGAAGTCATTATTAATGAAAATGTATGCAAGTCCATATGTCTAAATGACCTTTAGAATACTGTAACATTCTTTTTTAACATTTTTTTTCTTTTGGTCACTAGTGTCAGGCTGAAACGAGGTCATTTCTGGTTTGTTGTCACAGATAACTCTCACTGGCTTTTTTTGCAGTAATATAACACATGAAGAATTTAGCCGGATATGGCAGCATCTGACTGTGTTCCCAGTGCTTGGGAGGTGGAGGCAAGAGGCTCAGGAGTTATAGACCAGCCTCATCTACATAGGAAGTTTGAGGCCAACATGAGACCATGTCTCAAAACAAGAAAATAATACAAATAATCTCAATGCAAGCTTGGAAACCCCATCTGCCCTCCTTGCCCCAACCCTATCCATAGAGAGAAAACTCCCGTGCCCACTTGGAGAAAACTCTGGGCTAACAAGTCATCACTCCTCATCTCTGCATTTCCGGCAACCCACCCAAGAGTGCCCGCCCAGAGGCTCAGTTTTTGACCATGTGTAGACACAATCCCAGCTCCTAGCTGACATGCCGTCACTCCCCTCCCCGCCGAAGCTCTATAAAACCCCCTTGCTTAACCCTGGGTGCACAACTTTACTGGCCTTCATCTGTGAAATCGGTGAACCCACCAGAGAGCTGCCTCCTAATAAACCTGCCTTTATCTGCTTTTAATCTGGTCTACTCTGGCCTGTATCTGCAACACCGAGGGAGGTAAAATGCCTCTCAACTGGGTCTCTTTACAATGTGACAGATAAACGGCTTGCATTGGGGGGGGAGAATGCTGCCTCTGTCATTTCCTTACATACTGAGTTTGGAGTCTTTTCATTCTCTTCTATTGTCGGTTTCTTTATAGACATCTTAGGACAGGCATTCTTTTGGCCAGGGTTAGTGGAGCTATCCATCAGTTATATAATGAGGACCCTCACTTTTGCCTGGATATCTTTAACTGCAATTCATCGAATGTGCAAGAACGTTGAAGGGTCTGGGTCCTCTCTGTGTGTGAATGCCTTGTGACTTTAGACACAACTGTATACAGAGAAAGTGAATACACTAGTATGAGTGTGTTTAACAAATAGAGGCTGGAATCAAGTTCAGAAGCAAACACAGGATACCCAAGAAATAAAAGACTTGTCTGATCTCAGGGGCTTTAAATTACACATCCTCTCAAAGCAATGGCAAGCTACTTCCAAAGCTACAAGTCAGTGGTTTGTGTGGGGTTGCGAATTGAGGCGCATGAGGAAGGACACAGCCCTGCCTGCCTCGTGGGACCCCATGCTCCTTGATGCATGAGAGTATGCCGGAGTGACTCATTTCTGTTGATGGGGTCAGCTTCATCCAGACAATCCAAAGGCTAAGAGTAAGCCACTCAGACTTCAATCGGAATGACGGTTTACGCTGTTTTGATGCTCTGCAGTGTTGTTGTGAGGACTAACTGCCACCACAACGCTTGGCACACTATGTGCTCTCTGTGGAGAGCATTACTAGAGAGATTAGTAAGAGGAGTTCTGCTGCGGGAAAGGACGTGGGTGTCTATGAGGGTGTGTGTGTGGTGGACTCAGGGCTCAAGACATACACACTCTGTTTTAGGGTGTTACATAGAGAGAAGGGGTGCAACTCCTAAAACAGGCCCGAGTATAAGTAGGTCTTGTCTGGAAGACGGAGGGAGAAGGTATGTCAGTGTGTGTGTGTGTGTGTGTGTGTGTGTGTGTATGTGTGTGTGTGTGTGTGTGTCAGTGTGTGTGTGTGTGTTAGAGAGACAAAACTGTGTGTGGATGTGAATGTGTATTTTTGATTCTCTAGAACATAGAGCTGAAACATGAAGCATATTCCAGTATTTTTGTAGGTTACAATCCCAGCACTACCAAGTGGGGGGAAAGGTAAAACAGCAGAGAAATCAGGAAAGCAAATAAAAGATGATGAATTTTTGCATTGGTTACAGCCTCAGATGAAAGCTGGCTGCGTAGCACATAGTCAGCTTTCTGTTGTGACAGATAATGAAGATAAAAAGTGTGAACGAGGGAAAGAGATATCTTAGTCTATGGCTGCAGAGTTTCTAATCCCTCAGTGGTTGCTTCTCTGACTTCTGAGCCTGTGACAAAATGTGTATTGTGGTCAACACTCCATGGTGGAGAAAACTGCTCACATTTGGTGGCCACGAAGAAAAACGAAAAAGTTGTGGTCTTTGGCCTCAATATTTCTTTCAGGGGCACACCCCAGTAAGCTGATGCCCTTCTGCTGGACTCTGCCTCCTGAAGTTTCACACCTTTCAACAGTATCAAAGGCTGGCATATAGTGTGCCAAGCTTCATGGTGGCACTAAAACATTGAAACGGCTTAGACACATGAGACTGAACTCTCACTATACAGACTGTAACATCCAGACACGGAGCACAATTGCAGAGAGACTATAGATATGTGAATTTCAAAACTATCAGTGGATGAAAGGCAGAGCATTGTATGTTCATTTCTTCCTATCTCTTGTTTCTCACTGAACAACTAAGGCATTTCACTTGGGGTTTGCGTTACATGGTCTCTCTCTCTCGGAAGCTATTGGGCCAGTATTTTACTGTGTGCTGGTTAATCTTGATTGTCATCTCGAAGGTGTGTGGAATCGACTAGGCAACATATCTTGAAGTGTATCCATGAGGTTTGTCCTGAGAGCATCAATTAGGGAAGAAACTCCTTCTCTAAGACTCGGGGAACATTGTTCAACTAATGCTATCTGCTAATATATTGACTATCTTACTGGCTTGAGCTTGTGAAGATCACCATAGCTACAGTGCACTCATGAGTGCAACAGCCACGTCATGTACAGATGATGACATTTCACAGGACTTCTTTCCACCCTCTAGCTTTTCCATTTTTATTTGGCTCTTCTACAATGTTCTCTGATCCTTGGTGAGAGGCTGAGTCGTGATATAAATGCCTTACTGATGGCCGAGCACTCAACAGTTATTTACTCTCTCAGCACTTCCACCAGTTATGAGTTTCTACTGCTGCCCACTGCAGAAGAAGCTTGCTGACCAACGTTGAGCACAGCACTAATCTCTGGATATAAGCCTAAGTATTTAGATGGCAGTTTGATAATGTCTGAATAGCAAAACAACATTGATATGTTTCCCGCTAGGGCCTATGAATGATTACTCTTTTTGAAGGGGCATTGAGACTTTTGATGGAGAGAAGATGACAGAAGATTAACAGAGAAATCTGAAAGATCAGCTCTGTGCTGTTTACATTTTTGTCAGCTTGACGCAAGCTAGGATACCAACTAAGGAAATGTTTCCGACAGACTGGCCTGTATAAAAGTATGTGGGAGCGTTCCCTTGATTAAAGATTGATGTGGGAGGGCAGAGACCACTGTGGATGGGGCTACCCTTGGGCAGGAGGTCCTGCATTGTATAAGAAAGCATGAGAACTGAGCCTCCATGAGAATCAGTATTCCTCCATGGCCTCTGCTTCAGTTCCTGCCTCAAGGTTTCTGACTTCCCTTAATGACGGACTATGACTTATTAACCAAATACACCCTTTCCTCCCCACATTGTGGTCTTTATCACAGCAAGAGAAAGCAAACTGAAACAGGCTTGGACTAAGTAGGCTGAGTCTGTTGATATGAGAAGTTGGATTGTGACTTATTAAATCAGAACTGTCAGAATTGTTAATAGTTGGGTGTGGATGTGGAAGGAAGAAAGAAAGAAAGAAAGAAAGAAAGAAAGAAAGAAAGAAAGAAAGAAAGAAAGAAAGAGGGAGGGAGGGAGGGAGGGAGAGAGAGAGAGAGAGAGAAAGAAAGAAAGGAAAGAAAGAAAGGATTCCAAGAATTTTGGTCTGGGCAGACGAAAAATGACTCTAACTAAGGCTAAGTTCACGTCTGATAAGACCTTATCTATTTTGCTAATAAAAAGCTCTTTCTGAGCAGAATCTTCCATTGTCCAATACACTGAGTTGAAGTCAGTCACGATGTATAACATATAGTCACATCAGTTGTCTTATAGCTATTGCATATAAGTAGATTGAAAGTTAAAATTTTAGCCATATTTGTAAGAAGAAGGCAGAACTAACCTTAAAGGTAATGTCATAATGTGTGTGTGTATTTGTGTGTGTGTATGTGTCAGAGAGAGAGAGAGAGAGAGAGAGAGAGAGAGAGAGAGAGAGAGAATGAGAATATAGTGTATGTGTTGGGCAAGAGTGTTAAAATGTCATCATTTTTAGTAGTTCTTCCATGAGAAGCAGCCAGGATTCACTACATGATATTTGAGGATATTCGAGATTCTTAAGATGTTGTCATGCAAGCTTTCATTGTTATCGATGCTAAACACTCTAAGACAATCTCTGGCTCATGCGAAGGGCCCTGAAAGATTTCAATAATTTATGGAACAAAAGAACTTCCTAGATGCCTGTGATGCTCTGCTGGCTTTGCTGAAGGCAGTATGAGCAATTACTACAGTAGCCGGGTGCTTACCTGGCTGCTTTCTGTTCCATTAACAAATTGTGGGGAAAGTCTTGATGGATCTCTTAGCTGTAAAACATCTTAGAGTGTAATCTGTTTTTAGAAGATTAATTTTGTCTGACATTGAGAAGCAAATGATAAACAGCTTATAGGAGACCAGAAAAACAGATAGTATTTCAATTGAGAAAGCCAGTATCATGCTATACTTAGGGGATTTAGAGGGAAAAGAAAGAAAGTTGGTTGAAAAAATTGGGCTGAGCCACGTTTATTGGATGAAATCAGAATATTCTTGCCAAGGTGTATGCAAGAGGAGGAAATAAACAGGATCTTTCTCAGTTTAAAACTCCAGGGCATTTTATTTCAAAAGTGCTTTTTGTTGTTTATATAATTATCGGCAAACTTATACCTCTAAAAACAAACCCTAAACTTTAATCTATTTGGTTATGTATCATTCTGGGCCTTTTGAGTAGAGGAGACTCAAGTCTTAATGAATTCTGGGGTCCAGCCAAGAAAGATATGGGAAATCTAGTTGGCAGTTTTACTTGGGACAATGATTTTAATTACAATAAAAAAGAAACCATTTGATGTGCCTTCTGCCTTTGGAGGGAATGTGGCTAGATGGTAAGGTTTTGCGTGTTGTGATTTATAACCTTAATGACTTGGGTCAGAGCATGTTGTTCTCAGCAAAGTCAGTAAGAACAGCAAGGCCGATCCAGGGAAGCTGATTTGAGTTTAGTGCTGCTCAGGGCAGACACAGAATGATTAGCAAATGTGAACACCCAGATTACGCCTGTGGAAAGACACTCTTGATGACAAATAACAGGCTCCAGAGTTTTAGACAGACAGGCACAGGGGGGGATACGCTCTTCACCCAGGGGATGGTAACATACGACATTTACCACCCCAAGGAGATGTTACAGATGGAAACTATTATGATTCCAGAGGAGTTTTTAGATATGTTTACAGATGACACTCATGGAAGTTTGAGAGCTTCTGGGATCTTCCAGAAAGCTTTAGATTTTTGTTTCATTCAGTTGTTATTTACTGATTGTGAATCTGACCTGTTACTCACAAGGCCTTACTGTCACATCTTTCATGTGGTAATTTCAGGGAAACCTGGCAGGATGAAGGAGTCCTATGCTCGTTCATTTATTCATTCAGTTAACACGTATTCACACTATTCACAGACAATAGGGCTAGGCAACGATGACTAAGAAATGAAGGACATTTTTCATTTAGAGATTGCTATTATCTGATCAACAACAATTGTTATTTACGTTGCCAGAGCACATGAATCCTGTCAGAGCTGGTTTGGTGTTAACTGTAACCACATACAGGTTTCTCGGCTTCCTCTCATCTGTTAAATGTGAGACCTTGTGATGTATTATATATACTCAGCCCAGGGAATGGCACTATTAGAAGGTGTGGCCACGTTGGAGTAGGTGTGTCACTGTGGGTGTGGGCTTTAAGACCCTCATCCTAACTGCCTGGAAGCCACCATTCTGCTAGCAGCCTTCAGATGAAGATGTAGAACTCTCAGCTCTTTCCAAACCATGACTACCTGGATGCTGCCATGTTCCCACCTTCATGGTAATAGACTGAACCACTGAACCTGTAGGCCAGCCCCAATTAAATGTTGTCCTTATGAGAGTTACCTTGGTTGTAGTGTCTGTTCACAGTAGTAAAACCCTAACTAAGACAGACCTTTATAGGGAATGGTCCAGCCCTCACCAGGAGGCCTGTATGGGGTGTGACAAGTACCACAGACCTCTTGTTTTCTTCTGTCCTTTGGCTTCTTCTGCTCAGAGCCCCTCTCTTGCAATGGCTCACCGTCTCTGTGGCCACAACTGGTCTGCTCTCTACAGGTCCCACTTTTCTGCAGAGCATCACCAATATTCTGAGAAAAACATACAGTTTCTGAAGTGCTGCATCATACTCCTGGCAACAGTAGATAACAAGTCTCTCTAAACTTTGGATAATATCAAAACAGAGATTGTGCCATTGTCCCAAGGAGCTCCATGGCAGACTGTCTTTTCCTGTCAGCTCTTCTTGTTCCAATTTCTACTCTCTTATCTCTCCTCTTCCAATCTCAGCAACACAAACTCACATGAATTCATGGAGGATTGGGTTGAGAGGGTGATGCTCCCAGGTGGCAGCTCTTGAGTCGCCTCCCTTCTCCACTGGCCGCTGGTCTCACAGGATGGAGGGTCCTAGTTTTTGTAATATGATTGGCCAACTGTAATAGGTCTGCATCCATGCCAAAACACTGCGGACTGAAGTCTACTAATGATATTTAAACTTGAGCCTCATTTCAAAGCGTCAAAGCATTCACATAGATACTTTAATGTTCTTACAAAACTGCAAGTTTTGTAACCAAATGAAGACATAGAGATTAATTTGTTTAGAGCACGTTCTGCTGTGGAGCATTTCGGTCTCTTCACTCTCAAGCCTTTCACAAGCCTTCTCTTGCCTTTTTCCTATGTGCCGTGTAACTGTTTCCTTTAGATCAAGACTGTCTTAGGGTTACTATTGCTGTAATGAAGCACCATGACCAAAATCAAATCGAGGAGGAAAGTGTTTATTTGACTTACATTTCAACATCATAGGCCATCACTGGAGGAAGTCAGGACGGGAACTTAGGGCCAGAACCTGGAGGGAGGAGCTGATGCAGAGGCTCTGGAGGAGTGTTGTTTACTGGCTTGCTCCCCATGGCTTGCTCAGCCTGCTTTCTTATCAGTCCAAGGAAGGCACCACCCACAATGGGCTGGAGCCTGTGCCATCAATCACTAATAAAGAAAATGGCTTAAGGCCTGACTACAACCTGATCTTATGGAGGCATTTTTTAAGTTGAAGTTTCTGCTGATCATATATATGACTTTAGCTTGTGTCAAGTTGACATAAAACTATTGAGCACAAAGACATTCACTCACTGAGGTAGAGATGGTCACAAAACACAAGAAAGTTACAAGAACTCGTGAAGAGATGTTTCCAAGGCCCCAACTCTCCCAGAAGAAATATTGGCAATTAACTCTTGGGGGAGAGAGTGTGATTTTCTTCAGTGGCATAGTCTTTATTCTTGCTCCACTGTGTAACCTCCCAAGCAACTAAACATACTCCACGGGCCACACAACTGGCACAGAAAGGAACTTACTGAGAATTGTGCCAGCTGGAGAGAGGGAGGGAGGAGAGAGGAAGGAAGAGGGAGGAGGAAGGAGGGAAGAGAGAGGAGGGAAGAGGGAGGAGGGAAGAGGGAGGAGGGAAGAGGGAGGAGGGAGGAGAATGGGGATGGAAATTACTGAAGTTCATTATATAAACAAATGAAACCATCAAGCAAACAAACACAGTAAAAGAAAAGAAAAGAAAAGAAAAGAAAAGAAAGGAAGGAAGGAAGGAAGGAAGGAAGGAAGGAAGGAAGGAAGGAAGGAAGGAAGGAAGAAAAAGAAAACCCACAAGAAAGTTGCTAGATTCCCAAGGCTTTCCTGGGGTTATATAAGTGGCGATTGGCGGGAGTGAGAAGCCGCTGGGTACAGCCGTGTGTAGAGTGCCCCAGCTAGGCAGATGTCGTGAGTCTTTACCACACTGGGGCAGGGTTTGGTGAGTCATCTATGTACCTGTAAGTGACCCCAAGAAACTCACTAGCTGCTTACACTTGGGATGGAATGGGTTTTTTTTTTTTGTTTTTTTTTGGTTTGATGTTGGTGTGCTATCAGGGGTAAATTGATGCTTGTTCCTGTCTCCCCAGGAAAAGTCATGAAATGCCATGTGAATCGTATGTGCAGCCACAGGCTTAGAACTGTGTGCAGTTTTCTGAACATGACTTTACATTGATGTCTCTTAAAAGAATCTCTCACCCCCACTTTGCATATGTGTATGTGTGTGTGTGTGTGTGTGTGTGTGTGTGTGTGTGCTTATGAGTATGCTCATGTGTGTTGGGCATGCCTGTGCTATGTGGAGGTCCATATGACAACCTTGTGTGTCAGTCTTTGCTGTCTACATTGTTTGAGACATTGTTGGCCAACTGTGGACATCAGGCTAGTCCATGAACATCTAGGGATTCTCCTGGTTCCACCTTGCCAGCAGCTCTGAGATCACAGATCTGTATGCCATTATATCTGACTGGTCATAGATTCTTGTCCTCTATCGTCATCAATATTTCCTTTGTAACCTCTCTTTGAGTGAATCTCCCAAGAGCGCTTCCCATGGGGTTCTTCATCTCAAACCCTGTTGTCAAGGAGCCCAATTTAAGACACATGTTTAGGGACTGGTAAATGACGTAGGAAAGAAAGCACTAGGGTACAAGGGAGAGGTTGCAATGGGATGGCAGAAGGAGAGGCTGGTAACTGTTTCTAAATAAGGCTGTAGATAATCCTGTGAGGAATGAAACACTGGCGAGACCATTCTCTGAGGCTGAGGGAATATAAATACTGGCCTAAAATATACATGTACAAGCTCTACTACATGGGCTCAGCGGGTTGCATTTATATATTTATTTGCACATATTATATGTAATAATAATAATTAAAGAATATAAATGGAAGGGATTAGAGAGAGGAAAAATTATGTAATTATATTTTAATTGGATCATAAAATTTTAAACAGAAATGATAAAGACACAAAGGGTGAGCATTTGGTGTTACCAACAGCCAGAAGCTGTGTGAGTGACCGTTGAAGACAGGGTCTTAGTGGAATACTGGAAATCCACCACCTCCATAGCCCTTCCATTTTAGCTTGCTCGCCTGCCTTAGATGTTCAAAATCAGTGGTTTTCAACCTGTAGGTTGTGACCTCTTTGGAGGTTGAGTGACCCTTTCACAGGGGTCACCTAGGACCATCTGTATATCAAATATTTACATTACAATTCATAACAATGGCAAAATTACAGTTATGAAGTAGCAACGAAAATCATCTTAAGCTTGGGGAGGGGGAGTCACCACAGCATGAGGTGTCAAGGGGTCTTAGCATTAGGAAGGCTGAGAACCGCTGCTCAAAATCATGTCTTGCATTCATTCTTTCACATTAAATCATTCTTTTCTTATACAACCATTCTTTCAGCTGCTAATATACTTTCTACTTCCAGCCACGACAAAATAAATATATGCCTGGATTTAATTATTCGTTTTTTCTTCTAACAGGTAGTGCTTCTTTAAGAGACTCTTCTTGCCCACCCCAGTCTCCTGTCTGCCTGTGACCTACTGTGTTGCTTTCTGTCACACAGCCTCCCCTTCCGATGCACAGTCCCTGGATCCTGTCTTAGAGACAAGGCTTCCAGGACTACTCTTGATTTTTGTGTCAGCTTACTGATTTGTCTCTCCTCTTCAAATGACTAATGGCAATACGCATTTTCTCTAAATATGTATCTATTAAGCTTCACTTATTATTTCGGTTCAAAATCAGTTCTATTAACTTTAAAGAAATACTCTGTTATTATCATTAATCTAGATCCCATAGATTTCCCTATGATTCTTCTTCAATTTTAGACAAACTGGGAATACTTTTTAAATTTTTTTTTTTAAAGTATGATCTTTGACAATCTGAATCCTAAATTTTGTGGCTACTTATTTTGTTTTATTCCACTAGCTCTGCAAATTTGTTATTATTTTCTCTATTTTCTGCTTAATTTCCCTTACAGTTTGGTCAAGAACCTTCTCAATTAGCACCTGTGTAGTTTCTATGTCTTTTAAAAATTTCTGAAAATTTTGTGAAAATGACTGCTTCTTATTAAATGTTACGACAATCATGCTTTGTTATCGTAAAAATATCTTATCTCCAATCGTTCCTGTTTTTAAAGCCGCAATTCTGGCTTTAGTAGTTTAGCTTTATGCTGTCCTCTTCAAAGCTCCACCCAGCAGCTGACTCAGACAGATGCAGACACCCACAGCCAAACAGTGGATGGGACTCTTATGGAAGAACAGGAGGAAGGATTGTGGGTACCAATAGGAAGTCCCAGAAAGACCAACAGAAACAACTAACCTGAACCCTTGTGGCTCTCAGAGTCTGAACCACCAACCAAAGAGCATACATGGGCTGGGCCTAGGCTTCCCCTCTCATATGTAGCAGATATGTGGCTTGACCTTCATGTGGGTCCTGAACAACTAGAGTAGGAGATATCCCAAAAGCTGTTGCCTATATGTAGGTTATATTCTTCTACCTGGGCTGCCTTGTATGACCTCAGTGGGAGCCTAGCCTCACATAGACTTGAAGTGCCAGGATGGAGGATGCCTAGGAGGGTCCCCAACTGCTCACAGGAGAGGGGGATGGGATGGGGGAAGGACTAGGGGTTGTGACTGGGAGGGGGTGAGTGAGCAGGATGTAAAGTGAATAAGTAAAAAGAAAACTAAATTAAATTAAGCTTTTTTAAAAAAGTGTAGCTTTTCCATGATCTCTGACAAACGAGCTGGGCTTTTACACTTGTGCACTTTCAAACCATTGGACACACAGAGTGCCATTTCTCTGGAAAACCAAATGACCGAGAGGAATGTGGGGACATCTAGATGAAGAGCCCAAGTTATGTCCTTAGTAATACAAACTTAACTGTGGTGTGGCTAGAACCTTATGATGGGGATTAACCCAGGTTACATATATTACAATTGTGATAAAAATTGTACTTGGGGGTTCTGTGGAGCTTTTCATGACTTTATAGACACTGACTGTGCTTCACTTACTGGCCAAGGACTTAAACAGAATGGTAAAAGGTGACCATTACTTGGAATATTAGTAAGAAAATATTAGGAATTGCTATCACAGGTAGACTAAGGATTGTACAGGAAGGCATGGGTTTATGGTTTTTTTTTTTTTTTTTTTTTGAAAATCTCATAGAATCTGGTCAGCTGTTAAAAGGTTTTTGGTAGAACACAACAAAAGGTTCCAGTTGACAGTGTGCTTTGTTTGCAGTACTGAGAGTTGAACCTCGGGTCTCCCACGTGCTAGGCAAGAAGTTTACCACTGAGCTGTTGTTGCCAGCCCTCTATTTCTGTTTTCCTCTTTTTTTCCCTCTATCTTGTTGACATGAGGTCTCATCTTTCTAAGTTGCTTAGGATGACCTTCGGTGTGTGATCTTCTCCTCAGCTTCTCAGGATGACAGGCTTTGCACTAGTATGGGCTCAGATAGAGACACATATTTTTGGTAAATGAAAGCAAAGGGATGTTAAGTCATGTCTAGCGACATGAGACATGCGCTATGTTGTATCACAACTGTGAACTTCTGGTGGTAGAGCATTTAGAAGAACTCAGCTTTACACATTCTTGTTATTTGTTTTGTTTTGTTTTGTTTTTTGGGTTTTTTTGTTTGTTTATTTTTCGAGGCGGGGTTTCTCTGTGTAGCCCTGGCTGTCCTGGAACTCACTCTGTAGACCAGGCTGGCCTCGAACTCAGAAAACCACCTGCCTCTGCCTCCCAAGTGCTGGGATTAAAGGCATGCGCCACCACTGCCCGGCTTCTTGTTATGTTTTAATGATAAAATTAATATTTGTGAACATTGCTTTGGTCAGGACCAAGACTGAATTACTCCAGAAGACTTCTTGGCCTAATCTTTACCTGTGTTCACTTTTTATTTATTTATTTTTTTGAGACAAAAGAAGAGAGTAGTAACTTCCTGTTCTATCAAACCTCTACATTTTCCCTCAATGAAATCTGTATTTTTAACCTTTTTTTTTTTTTTTGAGAAAGCATAGATTGAGAATGTTATGCCTTTGGGGAAATCTGCAAAAGGACTTCCTATTGATAAATGTGTGAATCTTTGCCTTCTACGATTACAAAATATTATCATTAATATTGTATGAAGGCATTGCTCATCCTATCAAATAACTTGTTTGTTTTTGGTGATGTGACAGGGTTAATGAGTTTGTTAATGCTGGGTAGGAAGTCCACTCAGCTCCATTAGATGAAAACCCTGCCTTTTACTTCTTTGGAGTCTCTCCAGATGAGGAAGGGTGGTGTTGTGTGCAGTTTAGGTGGAAAGAAGAAGGGAGATTGCTTTTCTCTGAGACGCTGAGGTTAAGTTTCAGGAATACTTAATATCAATATGGATTATAGAGTTTACCAAGAAATATACTGGAAGAAAATATTTAACTTTGAAATTTGTGAAAAAGAGAAATAAGGTCATAGACAAGGAAGTGGAAACATGGACCAAGTTTAAACGTTAAGTGTAAAGTACTGAGAACATTATGTTTTACTGCTATAAACCATAATTCAAGTCTAGTAACTTGAGTATAACACACAAATCAGATTTCCTTTACCTATTTTCCTAGCACAATACATGTATAGGGACTTGAAAATAAATTTTAAGTAAAACAAACAAACAAACAAACAAACAAAAAACCCACCATAAATAGTCATAAAAATATGTCCTCTCCATGCTGGCTGGTTTTATGTCAACTTGACATGAGCTGGAGGAGGGAACCTCAGTTGAGACAACACCTCCATAAGATCAGGCTGCAGGCAAGCCTGTAGGGCATTTTCTTAATTAGTGATCAATGGAGGCGGGCCCACCAAGCCCATGGTGGGTGGTGCCATCCGCGTACTGATGGCCCTGGGTTCTATAAGAAAGCAGGCTGAGCGAGCCATGAGGAGCAACTCAGTGAGCAGCACTCCTCTGTGGCCTCTGCATCAGTTCCTGACTCTAGGTTCCTGCTCTGTTGGAGTTTCTGACTTCCTTTGATGATAAACAGTGATAAGTCAAGTTAACCCTTTCTTCCCCAACTTACTTTTTGGTCATGGTATTTCATCACAGCAATAGAAATTCTATCGAAGATATTCCCTATAGTTGAAGAGTTTCTTAATTGACCACTCGGCAATTCCTCAGGCACATTTAAAAAGCTTTCAGGGTGCCCATTGGAAACCCAAACACTATGATATAATCTCATCCATCTTCAGAATGTAGAAAGAGAATCAATATTTAAGTTACAGGTAATTGAATCTATAAGTAAGCTTCCAAAGGGGTTTACTACAAGCAAGAACAATTTTTTAATTAATATAACATTTTAGGAACTTATTCTTACAAAGTACTCACTATAACATTTTGGATACTTATTAATAATCTGTGATAAGGTAAGTATACATATTTATATTTCATTAGAAAAGTCCAAATTGATTTTGTTTGTTTAAATAAAGAAAGAACTTATAAGAGAGGATTGGGGCTTTAAGGATTAGCTAATGAATAAGAGAAGTAGATGCAGGTGAAATATGTCTTCCTTCATGTGGTGCATTTGAAGGGATCTTTAATTCACCCGAATATGGCCATGAGTTATGAACATAACTCACTAGAACTCCTAGTAGAAAGGCATTTGGAGCTGCATGCAAAGTTAAATATAGTTAGACAGTAAAATATTGATTGCTCACCACAAACAGTGTGGCAGGGTATCTAACACTTGTTTGCCTTGTGGAGCATAATAAGGTAATTAATTTATCTCTAGTTGAGTTTTATTTGTGAGAATTTTTTTCAGTAATACAGATTTAAATGTATATTGTGCGTGTTTCGAACAACTCTCTATTTGTGCTGTAACAACCATGTACAGTTTGTGCCAGCGCTTTAATAACCATCACCTTAGAAATGGGGATACTTTCTTCTTCTTTTAAGTAATAAAATCCAAGGCTCAGCAGTAAAACAGCACTCCGGATATAAAAGCTAATGACTAATAGGAGAGTTCTGACCCTCTGAATTGCGTTTACTGTTCACCAATGATTATGTCATTAGGAATGAATTAGATAGTCAATGAGGTGAATCTTCAAATCAAGGCTGCTACTTTGAAAATCTCAATAATCTGCTCACTTGTAAGACTAGGCTAGTATTTAGCAGCTATTACTGTTCTATTGCTGGGGTTATGCAGCCATGAAAAACAGTCTCCTTACAGTCTTTCTCTCATTTCATTTTTGTGGAGTAACCACGATCCTTTTTAAAGCTAGAGATGTCTGATTATTTTCTTTGGTGTAAACAGCAAGACTAGGCAAGCCAGAGCACTATTCAGAACCAAGAAGGCAGAGCAGAGGTTAGCAGATTGTCCTCCAGGGTGGGCGTTCTCAGTGCAGTGGCTGAAGCTATGCAGAGTTTGTACAGTGTGCACAGGCCCTGGGCTTGAGTCCCAGCGCAGCAAACACAACATGACAATGAATGAACCAAAACCAGTGTCTGCTCCAGATCTGTTGATGGATAAGGATGCTTGCCCCTGCTCTTAGGTTGTACCATTTTTACTACATGGAAGCATAATGACTATCTTTTTGTGTCTACTGGAGAATTGATTTATTTTTATATGTGATTTTTGTATATTCTCATTTCTATGGCAAAAGTAGCACTATGTTTGCCTGGACATTTAACCATTTCTGTAAATTGAAATTAAAGAGCTAAAACAGTCACCACTCACTTATTGCTTATTTCTTATGCCAGATCTCATCCTAAGCAGGTCTTACTGCATACTTATAATTGGCTGCCAGAGCCTCTTCATAGATGATAATAATTAAGTTTGTACAGCTGGTGAATTATTGATGTAAAAATTGGATGCAAGTTCTTGAATTCCGTTCTTAGAGGGCATGCTTGCTGGGGTAGGGGCTTCTGTATTTACTTGTGATTCCTTGACCCACAGAATAATCCCTGGCACCTTGAGATACTCAAACACTGTTAGATGAAAAGGGCAGAGACACAGGTTGCTCCAAAGCTCAAGCCTTCTAGCCACACAGCATTGCTTCTGCTACCTTCTCATCAGCACTGGAGCTTTGTATAAGATACTAAGTCTCTGAGGTATTCAGCACAATAGTCAACTCTCCAAAAAATAAAGGTTGGAAGAAATTTCCTCTCGGTTCTCAGGGAAATAGAACTTCAGAAATCACTAGGAGTGTGTAAAAGGACACACTCACACACACACACACACACACACATACACACAGAGAGACACACTGATGCATACATGTGCACACCCCATGAGAGTATACATACCCAGATATACACACACAGATAAAAAAGCTTATATACACACAGATACACATACACTGATATAAAGACAAACACAGCCACAGATACACAGGGGTAGGCACACACACACACACACACACACACACACACACATACATACAGAGCCAGCTCAGTTACCTCTGCATGTGACTGAGCATGATTCTGGCTAGGTAAGGAGGTGGCTGAGAACCACGAATTCCCTTACAAAAACATCCATTTTCTGAGTCCTAACCTGGAAAAAGATATATGGCTGTCCTTAATGTTCCCATATCTCTGACTATCTGGACATCTGTTCAGATATCCTGGTTCAGGAAGACACCATAGGGTGAAGAAACTCACTGGCTAGTTTGTTATCTAACAGTCTACAGCCTATCCGATGTACCTCTGCTTGGTTCTTTTATCTATGATTCATTCTATTTTCTTGTGGTAACCACCCTTGTTTCCTTTGGGAGACCATGTCTTACCTAGTCAGTTCCCCATGTCCCAATCCATGCATTTTCTGTAGAAACTGGTTTGAAGATAGATGGATGACCCAGATTGGTTCAATTCAAGCCAGGTCTTGCTCTGTGCAGAGAGGTCCTTTCTTGCACTACTGAGCTGATAGAATATTAATTTGAAATTGCTAAGGAGTGAAATAAATGCAACAGAACTAAGTGTGGTGGCTTAAGGCCTGGAATCCTAGCACGCAGGAGAAAGGGTAGGATTGCTGAAAGTTCAAGGCCAGCCTGGTCTACATACTGAGACCTTGTTTTCATAGGTATAAAGACTACTGACTTAAATATGAAGAACTCCTTTTCTTAGAAATTCTTCCTTTTAGGTTTATGAAGGCTATATTAAGGGTGGTGGAGGGAGCCTGGTACCACATGATCCAACAAGCATATCCTAAGTGTAATGTTTTATGAGACATAGGGGGAGTTTATTTGTTTGTTTTTGGTGTGCTTTTGCTTGTTTATTTTTTGTATTTTGAAACAGGGTCCCTCTGTATACCTCTGGCTGTTCCAGAACTCGCTCCAGGTTGGCCTAGAACTCACAGAGGTCTACCTGCTTCTGCCTCTCAAGTGCTGGGGCTAAAGGTATGTGCCACCGCCACTGCCCACAGAGGGAGATATTTAATAGCCATCATGAAGACAAAGTTAATCATATTTTTCAAAATGCCAAGGTAGTCAAAGTTAAACAGACTTAATTCCTGCAATTGTTAGTTTCTTTAGAGAAAATGAATTCCAGAGTGTTGCAAAGTATATAAAATGTCCCAAACATTCAATCCATAAGCCCATTGTATGGTTTTATTTTGTTTTGTTTTATTCTACTTGGTAAGCGTTTTAGGGCCTCACTGTGGAGAATAAGCTTTGAAGAATTTTTTTTCTTTTCTTTTCTTTTTTTTTTTTTAGATTTTGAGACAGGATTTCTCTGTGTAGCTCAGACTATTCTGAAACTTGCTCTGTAAAGCAAGCTGGCCTCAACTCAAAGATAAAGGCATGTACCACCACTGCCAGTAGCTGAGGGAATTCTTAATGACATTCTCTGGAAAGGAGGGAATTCTTAATAACACTCTCTGAAAAGGTGGCGTTTTGTTCTAGTGTAATGAATGAGCTATTGATAGTGTCTATCTTAAGATAGAAACAAAGTTCATCAAAGAGTTTAGTCTTCCCCACCAAAGATTAAGGAGCCTACACATTTATCATTGAAATGGGTGGGCAGGTAGGGGGAGGAACCGGTCAGACAGACAGACAGACAGACAGAGGAATGATATAACTTGTTTGCTAAGTCACTTATAGCTTCAGTTGGCCACCTGTTCCAAAGAGGCAGGCACTTTCCTTGACAGATGTAGAAAGTAATATAGTTGGGGACTTCCTAAGATCCCCAATTTAGAATGAAAGGTGTCAGGAGTACACAGACTTTTCTTGACTGCCCTGCTCAATTCCTTTGGCCATACTTTGCAAAATACAATGTAATTACTACACATCAGGGCCAAGAAATGTTTCCAAACAGTAGGGATGTGGTAGATATTTTGTTCTCATGAACTAGTCACTTACAAAACAGAAAACCAGGGCTTGGAGCTTCCCTCCCACAGGTAAAAATATTATTCTCTGTCTAGCTGGAAAACTTTCATTTAGTCCATAATCTTTGTGCATATAAAAAAAAAAAAGAAACAAATATTCTAACTGGTCTTTTAAGATTAGTTCTCTATTCTTTTTAAAGTATATGCTCAAGTAATTTATTTTCTGGGTATGCCTTTTGAGAAAAATGACCTGTCAAAACAAAAGTCTGGTGTTTTTTAGTTATCTCCCTTTGAAACATTTTTTTTTCCACAATAAGATATATCCAATTAATGTTCTTTAAAGCAAAAGACTGGCAATTAAGTTTCTATTTCAAACTTAACCTATCTGAAGGACAGAGAGTTCACTTTAAAACAATGTCCTTGATTCCAGTTTCCATCATTTCTAATGAAAAATACTAGGTTTTAAAGATTGAATTGTGTAAAAACCTGGTGAATTCAGATCTCATTTGGAAACAGGTGATCTTGTACCACTAAATGGGATTCAAAGATGCTCCAAGCAGACCCCAAATGCACAAAGAATATGTTATCATTTTTCCTCTTAGAATTCATAGATTTTTCAACCCCACTGGAGCATGTGTTTGTTTCTTTCTAAGATTTCTACCGTGCAGTGGCTCCTCTCCTGGGCATCAAGAGCCCTGCATACTGGCTCTTTTGTTTTTTTGGAAGCAGATTCTTCTCTGTTAGTCTGGTTTATCTGCATCTGCAGTAATTAGGAGGATGGTGAATTAAACAGGTTACACCTGAGTTAGTTGAGAGCTCTAATCTGCCTGCATGAGTAGGAAAACTCTAAGCTTCTACTGAACTGAAACCCCAATTCACTGAGAAGATACAAGGTGACAATGGACATAGTTGGAAGAGATTGAATAATCATTTAAAAATCCATTCATTGGTTGATCCAGCTGTCAGGATGAGGGCACCAAGATACACATGGTCCAGCAGCCTGCACTTCTGAGCAGGAGTTAGTATAACCCTTTGTAAAAAGTCTGTGCTCCACCATAACTTACCCATAGGAATATGGTGGACCTGTGTTTCTTAATTAAACCGAAAGTCTGCATTTGGCTTACAGTATTTTGTACTGACGGAGATAAAAATGGCGGTTCTGTCTTCTGTTTGTTCCTAAGAGCTAGCAGCAAGTTCTTGGCATCAATACTCACGGCGGTTTTCAAACGCTCAGCAGCAAGCATCAACAGCATCTGCTCACACCATTGCCCTGCTCCACTCATGGAGAGTGCTAGCTACATGGTGAGATTCAGCACCTTCCTGTGTTTAAGCTCAGTACAGACTAACTGCAGAACAGCTGCAGATTTGGTACCAGATTTACCTATAAAGTCCAGACCACTGGACCAAATCTTTGAGCCTCTCTGAAGGCTGAGACCTGTGATAAGCTTTTGTACATGAAGTCAAATTAAGATTTAAAACATAAACAATATATAGTTCTGTATTGGCTAACTTCAAGATCTTAGTAAATTACCGCAATTTTAAGCTTCTTTGTCTATAAATATTGGGATTATATTTTAACTACTGCTTATCAGAAAGAGAAGTAGGTCATTAATAACACTCACTGTTATTTCTAATATTAAACACTCCATGGTCACAGATTTGCCCTCTGATGATGTCCACATCCATATTGCATGGTAGATGTCTACATAGCTATGGCTGCTACCACATCACTGTGAAGTCTGTACACTTTCTGTGCTCATGGCATAATTTCCCAAACTATTCAATACTCCTTTTAGAGGCACCTGGTTCTCTCAATGTGCTTGAGAATGACAATTCAAAACTGAACACAAAACTCAACTTGGGTGCCTCAGATGTGCCGATTATGTCCCTTTGCCGTGGACCTTAGAATGTAGTCACAGATGGCCATAGCTATTTGTGGCAGCAAGAACCATGATATTTTAATCCACAAAACTCATAGTTTTCTTTTACACCAACTTCACAAGCATCCTTATCTACTTCTGTGTACTTGGCAGTACCAAAGCTGCCCTTTATTAAGCCTCTATGGTGTGCAAGATACTATGGGAGATGGCTTATATACTGAAACTATAACTTAGACAATGAAATATCTGGGTTTATGTGTTCCACTTTACTGGTGAGGAAGCTGAAGCCCACAGGCAATATAGTTTTATGCAGACCTTATAATATATTGCATGCAATTCTCCTGAATTCCCATTAATTCTAGAAGCTTCTAATGATCTTTTTTTTTTTTTTTTGCATTTTCTAAGTAATCATGTTGAATTTATTTATAAGTAAATAAATTGGTTATTGTCTTAGGGTTTACTGCTGCAAACAGACACCATGACCAAGGCAACTTTTATAATGGACAACATTTAATTGGGGCTGGCTTATAGGTCCAGAGGTTCAGTCCATTATCATCAAGGGGGGAACATGACAGCGTCAAGGCAGACGTGGGGTTGAAGGAGCTGAGAGTTCCACCTCTTATTCTGAAGGCAGCTAGGAAAGATTGACTTCCAGGCAGCTAGGATGAGGGTCTTAAAGCCCACGCCTACTCCAACAAGGTCACACCTCCAATGCCTCTTCCTGGGCCAAGCATATTCAAACCACCACAGTTATAATTATATTTACTAATTTATGTGTCAGTACCTATTGTCCTGGCTAGGGTCTCCACACCACCATACAGTAACAGTAGTGGTGAGAAGCGACATCCTCTTGTTTCTGATCTTATGTGAGAGATTTCAGTCTTTTCACACTGAGCTCAATGTTAACTGTAGATTGTCATCAATGTCCTTTTATTCTTAGCTGGCTGAAAAAAAATCATATGTAGGTGTGATACTTTGTCAATTTTTTCTGCTGCATCTATTGATAAGATCACACAGTTATTTGGGAAACCAGTTCTCTGTGGAGAATGATAATACATGCACACCATTCAGGGTTTCTGTACTTTTAAACCCAAAAGTACTTACTCTCTTCTCTACTACAGGGGACACTGATAGATGCTAACAATAGAATTAGGAACAAAGGTAGAGTCTTCCTTTATAGCTGTTAGACTGGGGTCAGTGAGCATATGCAGGTCTTAGATTTGGAAATTATACTGGTATTTCATATCAATTCTGATGATCAGTTTTCTTTGATTCTCCAAGTAGCACCAAAATCTGCAAAGATGATCATTTGTTTCTTTGTGATATTTTAATTTTTACTACATAGCATTGGTGAACACTAAACAATGACAATTGTTGGAACTATATTTTTCTTGCTCTTTATGTTAATAGGCCAAATCCAGTGTTTCATCATAGGGATGCATTTTGCAACAGCTAATTTGATGGCTAATAAAATTTTCAACTTAACAAGTTTTCTTTAAATTTTTAAGCATTGATGAATTGTTTAACATTGACATTTGTTAAGGTCATTTTTTTACTTATTAATGTAATGAGTCTCATAAATAAACCACAAATATCACAATAATTCTACATATATATATGTGCACACAATTAGGCCAATCATTTAGATTGTATAAATACTGTGTTTAGAATTTGGGATTTATGTTTTTGAATTTTAAAAATACTTATTTTTATAGGCGTTTTGTCTGCATGTGTGTATGTGCCCATGTGCATATCTGGTGCTCAAGGAGACCAGAAGAGGATGTTGGATGTCCTGGAGCTGGAGTAACAGGCATCTGTGAGCTTACTCATATGGGTACTGAGACAGGAATTGCAGATGGTTGTGCTGGCTGTTGAACCTGGGTCCTCTGCAAGAACAACAAGAACTCTTAACACTAACCCAACTCTCTAGTCCGAGGACATTTTACTTAAACTCTTGATCATCAAAAATACACTGACACGCCTTCCGGTCTGGGCCAGTGCCCTGAGCAGACCTTGGGCTCGAACTCCTCAGCCTGTCCCACAACACCCAGAGGAAGCTCCACTCTTAGGCTCTCTAACATGCCCAGGATCATAGGATCAGAGGTGAGGAGGACACAATATCTGTCCCAACATCAGAAGTAACTGGAATCCATAGACCCAGTAACCCGCTGGACCAGTGGCAATGGTTCCTTCCAGTCTGGGCTGTTGCCCGGAGAAGACCTTGGGTGCGAACTCCTCAGCCAGTCCCACAACACTTAGAGGAATCTCCACTCTCAGGTACTCTAACACACCCAGGATCCCAGGATCCCAGGAGCTTGGTCACACCAGGATCTCAGGGTCTCAGAGGCAGCTTGACTCCCAGGAGCTTTGTCACACCCAGGATCTCAGGATCCCAGGATCCCAGAATCAAAGGATTCCAGAGACAGCTGGTCTCTGAGGAGTTCTGACACAACCAGGATCACAGGAAGGACAGGTTCCAGTCAGATAAAGGGGAAGGGGGCAGGTAGCACTAGAGATAATCAGATGGCAGGAGGCAAAGCACAAGTACATAAGCAACAGAAACCAATGTTACCTGGCATCATCAAAACTCAATTCTCCTACCGTCTTAGTCAGGGTTTCTATTCCTGCACAAACATCATGACCAAGAAGCAAGTTGGGGAGGAAAGGGTTTATTTGGCTTACACTTCCAATTGCTGTTCATCATGAAAAGGTCAGGACTGGAACTCATGCAGGTCAAGGAGCAGGAGCTGATGCAGAGGCCATGGAGGAATGCTGCTTACTGGCTTGCTTGCTTCTCCTGACTTGCTCAGCCTGCTTTCTTATAGAACCCAAGACTACCAGCCTACAGATGGTACCACTCACAAGGGGCCCCTTGATCAATAATTGAGAAAATGCCTTACCGCTGGATCTCATGGAGGCATTTTCTCAACTGAAACTCCTTTCTCTGTGATAACTTCAGCTTGTGTCAAGTTGACACACAAAACTAGCCAGTACACCTACCATAGCAAGTCTTGGCTACACCATCACACTGGAAAAGCAAGTTTCAGATCTAAAATAACTTCTCATGATGATGATAGAGGACTTTAAAAAGAACACAAATAACTCCCTTAAAGAAATGCAGGAGAACACAGATAAACAGTGAGAAGCTCTTAAAGAGGAAATATAGGAAAACACAAACAGGTGAAGGAAATGAACAAAACCATCCCAGATCTAAAAATGGAAATAGAAAAAATAAGGAAATCACAAAGAGAGACAACCCTGGAGATAGAAACCCTAGGAAAGAGATCAGGAGTCATAGATGAAAGCATCACCAACAGAATACAAGAGATAGAAGAGAGAATCTCAGGTGCAGAAGATACCATAGAAAACATTGATACAACAGTCAAAGAAAATGCAAAATACAAAAAGCTCCTAACCCAAACATCCAGGAAATCCAGGACACAATGAGAAGACCAAACCTAAGGATAATAGGTCTAGAAGAGAGTGAAGATTCCCAACTTAAAGGGCCAGTAAATATCTTCAACAAAATTATAGAAGACAATGTTCCTAACCTAAAGAAAGAGATGCCCTTGAACATACAAGAAGCCTACAGAACTCCAAATAGACTGGACGAGTTACATAATAATCAAAACACCAAATGCACTAAACAAAGAATATTAAAAGCAAGAAGGGAAAAAGGTCAAGTAACATATGAAGGCAGACCTATCAGAATTACACCAGACTTCTCACCAGAGACTATGAAAGCTAGAAGATCCTGGGCAGAGGTCATACAGACCCTAAGAGAACACAAATGCCAGTCCAGGCTGCTATACCCAGCAAAACTCTCAATTACCATAGACAGAGAAACCAAGATATTCCATGACAAAACCAAATTTACACAATATCTTTCCACAAATCCAGCCCTAGAAAGGATAATAGATGGAAAACACCAACACAGGGAGAGAAACTACACCCTAGAAAAAGCAAGAGATTAATATTTCAACAAACCCAAAAGAAGAGAGCCACACAAACATAATACCACCTCTAACAACAAAAATAACACTAAGTAACAATCACTTTTCCTTAATATCTCTTACCATCAATGGACTCAATTCCCCAACAAAAAGCCATAGACTAACAGACTGTATACGTAAACTGGACCCAGCATTTTGCTGCATATAGGAAACACACCTCAGTGATAAAGACAGACACTATCTCAGAGTAAAAGGTTGGAAAACAATTTTCCAAGCAAATGGTCCCAAGAAACAAGCTGGAGTAGCCATTCTAATATTGAATAAAATCAAGTTCAACCAAAAGTTATCAAAAAAGATAAGGAAGGACACTTCATACTGGTCAAATAGAAATATTTAAGGGATCACTTCAGCAAGTGTTATAAGTATCTGATGAATGTCAGTGTAATGGCCTTGGGAAACATAAAGGAATGTTGCTCTTTCCTCAGAGTGAAGCTAACATATCTTCAAGGGAGAACATTAGAGGTATTTGAATTTTATGTTCACATTAGGGAGGTGAGTCCTGTATATTTTAGAAGACTAGTATTTATTTTCTCTGAATTTAGTCAGGAGTTGTCACATTATTTCTAGTTGAGTGTGGCAGTAAGGTTTTCAAATCCTACTGAAAACAAGTAACATTAAAAGTGTGATTTATGAGATTAGGTTGTGTGCTATTTTGACCTAAGTCAACTTTCCTTTGTCATTTCAAAGGAGAAAAATGAATGGCCTAGAAAACTGTAAGAGTTGATTTGTCAGAAATAATTTCCAATTGCATAATATTTTTACAAAGTGATTTAATTTATTTTAATCATATTTATAATGTGAAATTATAAGATGATGATAATATTGGCTTTTAAAGTTTTAGCCAAAAAATAGCATTTTAATTATTATAGAAATATCTGCAAGTAATTTCATAATTTATTAATTCTGTATTTAATTTTGACATGTTTCTCATAATTCACCATTGTATATAATACTGTGATAGATATCCCACAGTACGCACATATTTTTGTCAACATAAATTCCTAGAAATAAGTTTATTAGATGAGATTTTATGCACAATTTATACTTTGGTACTTGTTGGTAAACTGTTCATTAAAAGTACTGTAATGGTTTGTACTGTTATGTCGAACATTTCTCTAAAGTTCTCTAACAATTAAATTTTATTATTAAAAAAATACATTGACACATTACTACCAGTTAATCCTTAGACTCATTTGGGTTCTGTCTGTTGTTGTCATGGTTTTGTTTGTTAAGGGGTAACTTTAGCAAGTGTTATAGGTATCTGATGAATCTCAGTGTAATGGTGTGGGAAATGTAAAGTGATTGTTTTGCAAAGTGATCTAGTTCAGAATTGTGTATTAACTGTAGTTTTAAGTAATATGCCTTTTAAACTATTCTTTTATCTGGAATAATTTTCAGTCTTTCCTGAACCATCTTGACCTTTAAGATTTTAAGAGTGACAAGACAGTTCTCTGGTTTTTTTTTTTTTTTCCCCCTCATTTTGGGTTGACTGTCATTGTATTATGAGTCCATTTAGTTACACATCAGCCATGCCTATGCTATGTCTTCTCCCATGTCATTCATTGTCTCCACTCTCTTGGGCTTTGACTTTCATTTCAATTTATCCCTGAGAGTTCCCTACATGTTAACCCTCTTTGCCAGCTCGGGCTCAGACACACTGTACCAGAATGCCTTTGTTTCTTCCCCTTTTAAAGTTGAAAATAGTCTTCTCTCATAAAATACATCCTGACCACAGTTTCCCCTCCCTCCATTCCTCCCAGCCTCCCTAATCTCCCCTTTCCCTCAAATTCACTCTCCCTCTGTTTCTCTTCAGAATAGAGCAGTCCTCTAAGAGATGATAATTGTACACAACAAAACAAGTCATAATAAGACAAGTCAAAGCCCTTATATCGAGGCTGGACAAGGCGACTCAATAGAATAAAGAGTCCCAGGAGCAGGCAAAAGAGTCAGAGACACAGCCGATCCCACTGACCAATCCCACAAAAAACACCAAGCTAACTGCTATAACAGATTCACAGAGGACCTGGTACAGACCCTTGAAGATCCTTGCATGCCCCATGATCACCTTCAGTCTCTGTGAGCTCATATGAACCCTGTTTAGTTGATTCAGTGGCCCATGCTGAACGGGACTCTAAAGGGACACCCTTATTACCTAGCTTGGGCTGTGACTTCTTGTTTGAGCACCCACTTGCATTTTTGTCTTTCTCTGTCTGAGCTCTATAAACCCTTTCACGTTATGCCTCTGTATAGATTCCTTCTAACCTCATCCGTCTCTGATAACTGTGCTCTATCACACTTCTATACAGAACTACCTGCCTGTCTCTGGTACCTTGCTATGGACTAGGGAGCCTATCCCTGGGAGCCCTTCTGCAACAGAAACACCTGCTTCTCCCTGTTCTACCTTGTTCTAATGGCTTCCTAAGCAGTTCAATAGTAGCGCAGTTAGAGGAAGGGAAGAGAGGAAATAAGAAAGATGGTGAGGAAAGAAGAGAGGAAAAGAAAGAAGGGGGGCAGGAAGAAGAAGAGAAGGAGAGGAGAAAGAAACACAGAATGAGTTTGTTTACTCACTTAGGTTCATGATGCTGTGCTTAGCTCTGTGCTCAGGATCAGGAGACAGTTGAGATGGGATAGTGATTATCCTTCTCCTGTAGCACTGGTATTTGGCAAAGCACGGTCCAGTTGAAAGTAAGGTAGGTTTCCTGACCTCAGGAAGTGGGCTCCTGTAATGTCGTGAAGAGGCTGGGTGGGTCTAAGGCTGTAATGCACCAATATCAACTGGAATTTTGTACAGAGAGGCCTTTGTGGCTAAACCTGCCTTACTTTGTGCTCTTGTAGTGATAACAGAGTTCAGAGCTATTTCAGGGATTTCATCCCTCCTCACCATTGTTTCAAATGCTGATTCTAACTGTATGTAAGTTCTTTAACCTGTATAGACTTTGGGTCTGGTTATTTGGGTATATGCTGCTTTTTATTTATTTGCAAGATTGTTTTATAAAAAAGTATATTTTAAAAAAAGAAACACAATTCTCCACATTCTTGCCCTCAGCCAAATCCAATATAGACAATGGAGACACTCTCTCCAGATGACTCTAGATTGTGTTACCCTGGTCATTAAGCTGACTGCCACACTTGGGCAACTATATGGAGAATTGTGTTAGGCAGGTTTAGCAACCAAGGCCTCTCTGTACAGATTACCTGAGTCCCCCAAAAGCATCACCCTAGAAATGAGGTTCAGGGGGTGTGTACAGAAAACAGGATGGAGAGAAATGATCTTGGCTAGGGCACTGCAAGCCCTTGAGTGACATGCTTCATCCTCTTTGGGTCTGATTGACTACTCTTGTTCCAGTTATTACTTAGATAGCTGCCTCTTTTATGCAACTTTACTGCCCAATAATATCTCTTCAAAAGAAAGTACCAGTTGGGGGTCACACCTGAGGGAATTGATACCTTCCTTGTCTGTACTGGCTGTTTTTGTGTCATCTTGACACAAACTAGGGTCATTGTGGTAGCAATAGAAACCCTAAGACACTGTCTCTCCAATTCTCTTGCTATATTCATTCCCCAGAGTAAAAATGTTCAATTTAAGCAGTACAAACTTTTTTTTTGAGTCCAAACATTTTGTTTCCAATTTTAAGGACATCAGATTTATCTAGTCTATTTCTTCCTTTGCCTCAATGGGTCTTAAGTGAGCAACTTTCTTTGCAGCTTCTTTACTTCAGTACACTGTCTCCCCATTCTCCATCTCCTTCAATGTCCAGCTGGAGAAAGACTTGCACTAGGGAGCCCCCTGTCCTCAGAACACACTATATTTTGCAACAGTAGCTCTCAGAATGACCTCAGGGCTCCTGATTCCAGAGGTCTGGGCTGAGGTCTGTTTGCACTGCCATCTGGTGTCCAGGGATGCTGAAATTCTTGTCCACCTTGAGGACCATTGCTCGAAAGCAACCATTTGCATCCTTACCTAACTTGTAATGCAGTGGTCTTGTCATTCCTTTATTATGTCACATTAGTGAGACACGGCTCTGAGAATGATTGGTACCAGGGATGATAACAACCTGGTAGAATCGATTGGACTGGAAGAAGGGACTCTGCTTTTATGGACTCCAGGCTGGTTCTGGCCACTTCCTGTAGTCTACTGAGACTGGGTGCTTGCAGCTGTGCCTGAGTGCAAGTTATCCCCTAACCACTGGATGCCACTCTCCTGTCAGAATTTTGCTTTGCCTCTTTCCCTGTTAAACTCATGCAGTGAATTATTCTCTTTCTTTTGCCCAAGGTTACCGTGTGCAGTTTGACAAAAGTGTCTGGATGATCACAATCATCTCATCTCTTGTCTGTTGACTTCCAAATTAGGCAAACCACAAACAGTTTCGATTTAGTTGTTGCTTGCCTTCTGGTTTTATTGACGCTATCTCCCCATGTTGAATCAGGAGTCATTGGTACCCAATCATGCATTCTCAGCACTTTTCCTGGTGCTTTGAGCCCTTACCATTATACTTCCTTACAATATCAGATTACATTTCTGTGAAATCCTACAGGAAATCAACCTTGTTTTCTTGTCTGGGAGGGCTGTTGTGACAAGAGTTGGCAGGCTTTGAAGTCAGAGACAGGGGTCCCTTTAACATGACAAATCGTAGTTTCTTTACCACATGCCTTCAGTGTTCCCTGCTAAGAGAAGTAGAGTACAGTCCTCCGAACCAGACTATGCGTTTACACATAACTCTCTTTGGGCCATTGAAATGTTACTGTAGATGATGTGTCCAAATTCGCCCAGTCCTTATGCAGTCACACTGGCTGTGGGGCCTCTGCTATGGCTCTTAGGACATGGGTTGTCCCTGTTGTCTAAGTTACTTCTCCTGTTTCTGTGGTCAAATTCCTGACAAGGAGCCAAAGTAAATCTTTGATTTGGCTCCCGGTCTGAGAAGTCAACAGTCTGTCATGGTAGGAAACCAGGGAAGAGCTGGTGGCGATAACAGGAGCTGAGAGAACACCTCACATCTTAGAAGATCAGGAAGCAGAGAGATTGGACCAGAACCAGTGCCCACTTATAACCCATGTACCTGCCTTGATAGCCCTATGTCTGCCAGTGAGGTCACAAACTCAAAAGTCTCACATATCACCAAAACAGCAACTGTCTGACACTTACACCTGTGGGGAATATTTTCACATTCAAACCATAAGAGACTGAGTCTGAAGTGACCCTATAGGCTGGGGTTTTGAATGCTTGTTCAATTAATCAGTGGCACTGTCTGGGAAACTTTGGAACCTTTAGGAGATGAGGTCTAGCTTCCGGGACAGGTCCTTGAACCCGGTTCCTACTCACTCTGCTTCCTGCCCTCACGGATGTGAACAGCTGCCCACTTCATGCTTCCATTGCCTCGGATGGAGTCTCTCTGTCAAGCTTTCCCTACTATGAAGGAATGAAGCTTTCTGAAATTGTGAGCTAAAATAAATCTTTCATCCCTTAAGTTGTCTGTATCAGATAATTTGGTCACAGGAACACAGAAGTAACAGTACAACAGGTCTGATGCTCTGGAAACAGAGTCACCCTGAATCAAACCAAGTGTCTACCAAAGTTTTGCTGCAGCTCTTTTCCCACTGTAACACTTGATACTCGGAGAGGTGAAGTCGTCCATAGAACTCCTAACAGAGATGAGTCTAAGGGAGCCCTACACAGGTGTGTTTAGCTGGCACTTTGGATTGTCCTATAATTGAGTAGCCTTTTACAAACTCACAGTACCTCTGTAGGGACTATAAAAGGCTGACGAAGAGGTAGATGCCTACAGTGGTGGGGTGCGAAGTTACTAAAAAAACTAGTGTATAGCAGACACAGGTCCTGTTTGCCAATAAGATGCACAGGACTCTTTAAGCCTGAATGAGGTTTGTGGGTCACTCATTATCCATGGTGCTTCAATGGCACCTGCTACTAAACCACATAAAAGGCACCGGGTGGCCTGTCTGTTTGCTTTATGAGCTACTTTTGAGAGGGACAGATGTGTTTCTAATGCCGTCCTTATCTCAAACTCTTGTGTGTTCCTAGCTCCATGCTCATCCCTGGGCTGGAACAGAGAAATGCACCATGTATGTAGATCATGATTTTGCTTCCACTGATTAGTCAATATATGCATTACTTTTGTTGTTGTTGTTGTGACAAATTTCCCGGCAGAAGCAACTTAAGGGAGGAAGGGTTTTATTCTGTCTCGCATGGCACACATTAGTCCATTATGACAAGAATGGCATGAGACTGGCTTGGTTATTAGTGGTGGGGGCAGAGTGGTAGCTGACCCAGAAGCAAAGAGGCTATAACTAGAAGTGAGTATTGCCTCCTAGGCCCACTCCTGGTGACCTACATCTGTAGGCTAGGTCCCACCCCAAAGGTTCTATACTGTCTCAAAATAGCAATCCCAGCTAGGGACCAAGGATTCAAATGTATGAGCATGTGAAAGATACTTCACATTTAAGCCATGGCCTCTTGGAATAATAAAAACTCCATCTTTGGATTTAAGGCTGGCTGGCTGGAGGAGTTACTGACCCTCCTGCACTGGGCCAGTTAGTGTAGGCCCTGGAGAGTCAGGGATGCAACTGCGAGCCTGGTACTTTCTCCACGGGGGTCACTTAATTCTAGAATTAGGTCCTGCCTTCTTTTTCTCAGAAATGAATAAGTCCAGGCCTGCCCTCTTCCTCTCTGTCCACTGCCTGCTGCCCTACCTACACCATTGTGACAGCACCCAGTGTGCCATCGATGAACTTGATGGAACTTGTTTCTGCAGCCTACATGGTGAGACTTCTGAGCAAGTTAAGCAAAAGAGACTTGTAGTTGGGGCTGGAGAGATGACTCAGTGGTTAAGACCACTGTCTATTCTTCCAGAGGACCTGGGTTCAATTCCTACCACCTACATGGCAGCTCACAGCTGTCTGTAGCTCCAGTTCTAGGGGATGTGACAGCCTCATACAGATATCATGGAGGCAAAACACAACGCACGTGAAAAAAAGGGTCTGTAGTATAGAAGACTCACCGCAGAAAAAATTTCGCCAAGTTCTTACAGACCGAACTCCAATTTGATTCTGGAAACCACCATTCAAGGGATACTGAATCCATTTTGAGAAACAAAAGTTCTGATTAGTCTAAGGCATATGTGGTCACCTCACCTGCCCCAGACAGTTGTTGGAGGTGGGTGGTCCTGCACCATGCTTCATTATGACCTGAGGTGTCGGGGGAAAATGTTTGCTTGCTCTGACATAAGAAAACTAAGCCCTTCCCTTCTGCTGATGATTGATCCATCTGTACGTGATGTCGGGTGATAGAAGTCAAGGTCAGTGAGTCAAAGGTGATGGACTGCCTACTTCCTGCTTCCTAATTTAAGCTAATTTTTAATTTACTTGTTTCAAAATAGTGTATTTATTTATTTCTCTGTATGAATGTTTTCTACATGTATCTCTGTGAAGCACATTTGTACCTAGTGTCCTGGGGGTCAGAGGAGGGCATCCTGGATGCTTTGTAACTGAAATTACAGATGATTGTGAGCAGCCATGTGGGTACTTGGAGAATTGAATCCAGGTTCTCTGGAAGAGCAACCACTGCTCTTATTAACAGACTCATCTCTCTAGCCCTCATGATTTTTTTTGTTGAGAGTTTCCTGTGTAGTTCAGGATGACCTTGAAATTACTATGTGGCTGAGTATGACCTTCAATGTCTGATTTTTTTTTTTGATACTTTATTTACATTTCCAATGTTTTCCCCTTTCTAGGTCTCCTTTTTGAAAACCCCCTATCCCTTCCCCCTCCCCCACCTCTATGAGGGTATTCCACCTCCCAACCACCCGCCCACCCATCCCCCTATTCCCACCTTGACATTCCCCTTTACTGGGGCCTCTAACACCCTCAGGTCCAAGGGTCTCTCCTCCCCCTGATGGCCAACAAGGCCCTCCTCTGCCACATATGTGGCCCAAGCCATGGGTCCCTTGATGTGTATTCTTTGGTTGGTGGTCCAGCCTCCGGGAGGAATGGGGGGGGGGTAAGGCCAGTTGACACTGTTGCTCCCTCCATGGGGCTACAAACTCCCTAAGTTCCTTCAGTCCCTTCTCCAACTCCTCCATCTGGGACCTCACTCTCAGTTCAGTGGTTACTGTAAAGTAAAACTTGGGTATTCTGAACTTTTGGCCTAATATCCACTTATCAGTGAGTACATACGATGTTCGTTCTTTTGTGACTGAATTATCTCGCTCAGGATGATATTTTCAAGTTCCATCCATTTGCCTGCAAATTTCATTAAGTCATTGTTTTTAATAGCTGAGTAGTACTCCATTGTGTAAATGTACCACATTTTCTGTATCCATTCTTCTGATGAGAGACATCTGGGTTGTTACCAACTTCTGGCTATTATAAATATGGCTGCTATGAACATAGTAGAGCATGTGTCTTTATTACATGTTGGAGCATCTTCTGGGTATGTGCCAGTGGTATAGCTGGGTCCTCAGGTAGTATTATTTCCATTTTTCTGAGGGTCCGCCAAACTGATTTCCAGAGTGTTGTACCAGCTTGCAATCCCACCAACAGTGGAGGAGTGTTCCTCTTTCTCCACATCCTTGCCAGCATCTGCTGTCACCTGAGTTTTTGATCTTAGCCATTCTGACTGGTGTGAGGTGGAATCTCAGACTTGTTTTGATTTGCATTTCCCTGATGACTAAGGATGTTGAACATTTCTTTAGGT
>CM052709.1:33263753-33315436 GCA_028551405.1 Uromys caudimaculatus
GATCCAGGGGGGTTTCTAGGCCCGCCTACCTCGGTCCCTGTGTCTTGCGGGTTCGGGGCAGTACCTGGTGAGCTGTGGGGCGTGTCTTTGGCCCTCTCCTGGGTCTTGCGATCTCCTGAGAGGGATCTTTGTCCTGGCGCTGATTAGCTGTGGGGCCCTGTGGCCCAAGCTGAGGCTTCCGGACGTCGCTGGAAGCTGCTGGCCGTCAGTCTCTGTGGCCCGCAGAAAGCGGGCAGAGTTAGTGAGCTCTGGGGACGCTTTGCCCCTGCTATGGGCTTTTCTGTGTTCCTGGGAGAGAGAGGATTTTCTCCCGGAGCTGCTTGTCTATGGAATCCTAGTGTCCCAGGCAGAAGTTTCCTGCCACAGCCGCCTGCTTTTGGGATCCCGAGATTTGGTTTTAACTGGCCTAGAACAAGAACATGTACACGGGAGCACAGCTCATGGGGGCACAGCTCACCTCAGTGCTTTGCTGTTGGAATGAGACTCAGTTCCAGGGATGAATTTATGGCTTCTATCTGACTCTGACCTTCCTGTAACCTTTATTCCGGTTTTCTGAAATGTTGCTAGTACCCAGGCCCTTCCAGAGGCTAACTCTTCTCTGTGGGAAGACATTCACTGGCAACCCTGGCAATAAACCCACAAGAATTATCAAGGGTTCTGGAAGCCATCCCTGGTCCCTGTTGATATGCCTTTTTCTGTGTGCTAGAAATGAGTGCATCTAAACTGGCTGATGTAAGATGTGATCATTTCTGCCCAGATTTGCAGCCATGAGTTCCAAGGCAGCTCAGGCCTATAAATGTGAGAGCTGTCACAGCCCTCTGGCTCTGTGTCCAGACTGTCTCCCATCTGGCCAAAGCCTGGACTTAATTGAACAGGAGTCTGACCCTCTGCCTGGGCTTTTGTTATCCTGTAGCCTGCACAGTGGAGGATGGAGCGCTTTTCTCAGTAAAGCAGCCCCATGCACAGTCTTTCTGAGCAGGCATCCAGAGGCCTCCACACGCAGCATACAAGGATGCTATGAAAATCGCATGCGTTTTATTTATAAGTCCCCGTGCTCCTCCTCCAACCTCCCAACGAAAAAAAATTGCAAGCAGAGAATGCAAATAATTTTTCAAATCGATTGTTTTATGAAAAAGCCTGTTTTTATTCTATCTTTTTTAAGGACTACAGAATCACATAAACGACAATTCCAGAAACCATAGATTTATGACTTTTTTACTTTCCAAATATGTTGGCACGGAGTAAAAAAAAATAAAATTTTGTAATTTCGGGAAGAGAATAATGTACTTTTTTATTAAAATGGAAATGACACACTGCTGCATAGCTAAGTTGATTTAGCGTTTTTATTAGTTATATAACTGTTTTAATACCTCCCTAACTATTGCGTTCTCCCTTAAGGTTTCCATTGTTCACGTACCCTGGAAACAAATTGATAATTCTGAAAAAATAAAGTATTTCTTGGTTGTTTGCTAACAGCAGAATAGCAATCAGTCACCACAGGGTTACTACAATGGGCACCATTATATCTGGGTCCTTATCAATTTCACTATACGGGTAAGTATTATTGCTGTGTACCGGAACTCCTTTGGTGTTATTGCTTAATTTTAATTGTGATTGTAAAATGTGAACAATGTAGATCTTTAAACCACAATTAAACACCTGCTATACTTGTTGTCTGTTGGCATTTAAAGATATATTGAGTATTTAAAAACTGCTGATTCAGCTATTTCATGGCACATAAAAGTAGATTTAATTTGAGATCAAGTACTGGCTGAAATAGGAGGAAGTTCTGAGTAAGTTTTGGGAAGTCAGACAGGGAAGTCCAAATCTGAGTTTGATAAGAAAACTCAGAAAAACCCTGTAGAAAGTGAGATTTATTTCTCAGAGTGTTTGTTGCCTCTTCCGCCTGCAGATTCTCTTTAGCCCTGGGAATCTGGCTGTGTCCCACTGACAACTTGTTAATGAGGAACCTCCCTCCCAGAAGCACCTGCCCGATGTTGATGAGATATTAATAGGAGAAATAACAGAGTTAGGGAGGCACAGGGGAGGATGCTGAGCAGAAGGGGTAATGATCTCAGATTTCAGCCGCAGGTCCCAATCCAAATCAAATATGAGAAATAGGAGGTCGTGGCTTTCCAGGCCTAAATGGGGCAGACGAAGGGGTTGGAAGTTCCCCGTGCGCAGTCAGACGTCATTGCTCCCAGAACTGGGTCTGCAGTCTCCGAACTGAAGGCTTGCTTTTCTTTTCATTTTCCTGATGAGTAGGTGGGTTTAGACATCTCCATCATCATAATTAACCATTTACACAATGTCTGCTAATCACGGTACTAGGTTTTGAGTTTCCAATCGCACTTAAAACAGGGCTGTCTGCCTAAGCTTAGGTTCTCTGGAAAATAGCATATCTTGTTTTAATTTCCCAAAAGTGTTTTTATAAGCAGTGAAGAAGGAGCAGCGTGGCTGGGACAATGCAGTAATGAAAGAATCTTTCCTTAGAGAAATAGGACCTCAGGTTGCACGTGAGGAGCAGGAAAGAATAAATTATACTGGGTTATATCCATCTAAGCTTAATTTTTTTATTTACAAAAAAACCCATCAGATCAAAATAGATTTACAAATCCCAACTTTCCATTTCAAGTAAACAAATCTGAGGGTGGGTGGGGAGCTACCTGAGCTGTGGGGAGGTTCATGGACTCGAGTACACTTTCTGCAGAGACTGCAAAACATTCAGCTAGGAGGAACTGGAAGATGACTGTGACAGAGGCAGGCAAGGTCTCCATGTGTGGGAGGTGTTTGGGGATGGGCCAGTCGGTGAGATATCCACATTCCCAGAATTTGGAAATCTAAGCTACCCTAAGAAGAAGAAAGAACAACTTTGGTGAATTAAGAACTAGTCGATTATGGGTTAAAAACTAACCACTGGACTAGGTGTATGTATGTCGTGGCTCTTCCACCTGCGTGGAGACAATCCCTTGTCTTCAAAGCCTGGAGCTGGAAATGGCTGTGCAGAAGGATGAGAGTTTTGTCTGGTACAGAGGGGACTTTGTTTTGAGACTTGTCTTGAACCTAAGTAACTTCATACTTGCTATTACAACCAGTAGTGCAGTGATATATAAAGTATACATCTATTTTAGTGTACAAAATAACGGCTTTCAGTATAACAGTTTTGTACACATATACCATCATAATTTGCTGTTATTTCCCTACCTATTGTCCTTTCCATTCCTCCTCCCCTATAGATAGTTGGTCCCCTCTGTCCCCACATGATAGATCTACCCTTCTTTCATATTATATATGTGTATCTAACATTAGTGCGTGTATATGTGTATGTATATGTATAATGTATGTATATATACCACATATATACATTCTAAAGTGTATGTGTGTGTGTGTGTGTGTGTGTGTGTGTGTGTGTATATATATATATATATATATATATATATATATATATATATATATATATAAAACAGAGGTTTTATTTTTAATTACCTTGTTAATTATCTCTTTCTTTTCCCTTCATTAGATCAATTTCTCTCCCATTATAGCCATCTTTTGCTTTCATGTCATATATATTTAAATATATATAACATATTATATATGTAAGCATAGATTCTATGTATGATAGAAAAATGGGATACTTTTGTTTTTTAGTCTTAGCATGATCAACTCCAGTTCCAACTGTTTGTTTCTGCAGATGACATAGTTTAATTATTCTTTATAGCTAAATGAAACTCCTTTGTACATGTGTATATAATTTTCATATATTATTAATATCATTGCATGCTTTTATAACTTTTTTACATTTATTTGTTGTTTGTTTATATTACGTGAGCATATGCATATGTCTGAGTGTGGGCAAATGTGTGCTGTGGCACACACTTGGGGTCAGAATAACATTCGGATGTTGGTTCTTTCCTACCGTGAGGAACCTGTGGATGCATGCAGCTCATGTCAGTATATTCTCTCTCTTATGTTGTATATAATTTTCGTATATGCTCTATATGTATTATCAGTGAGACACTACGTGAAAGCTGGATTCACAAAACCTAGGTATTTGGTTCTGTGTTTAAGGCTTGTTCTCAAGCAAGCTGCCAAGAAAGAAGAATGAGTTGTCTAAGGGAGCTTCCAGACTCTCATAGATCTGAGCTATTTAAAATACTATTCGTTGTCTGACACTAGAATTTCATGTGTAATATTTGGAAATAAACAGCAAATACACAAAATTTTTGAAGAAAAAAAAGGCATAGCTTTTCTGAATATTGTAATAGAAACGTGGGCTTATATTTTGTATGTGTACCATAAAAATGTAATTAAAATAGTATTTCAATATTAATTTACAAAATAAGTCTCTAATATATTAGAAACAGAAAAATAGAGCAACCCTTTACCAGGTCATTCGGGAGCCATTGTTTTAGATTGCTGTCTCAGGCCCAGGAGATGGAGTTGCTGTGAAAATCAAGGGGAAGAGATGATTCATATATTGCTATCTATTGAGGTACTCCGCCTGTGGATACACTCCTAGGAAGACCCTGCTTCCCCACCCTTCTGGAATGTTACGGAAAAGATAAGAAGGGTATGGAGTACAGTGTATTCACCAGCCCCTGGGGTGGTCACCAATCGGCAATATGGAGGTTTACTGGATGTTGGATCTGGGCAGAGATAGCAACAGCAAGTGGTCCTTGAAGAATGTACACCTTATTGCCCTTTGGTGTTCTGCTCTCTAGTTTGCATGTCTTAAACAACCCTGGTATGGAATGTATCTGTGCATATGGGCAACGTAATGGCAGGGATGTTGCATAAGCTCAGTGTGTTCTGGTTCATGGAGGACTAAGGAATGCCCAGGAGCTCCTTGGCATGCTGCTTGATCGCCCAGATACCTTTTTATGATGAAAATTCAGGTCATCAACATGACCTAGATCTGGTATGGTTGGAATTGCTTCTTTGAGGACTTCAGTGCTGCAAGCCTCTACTCATTCCACCATCAAAGGTGCCAGAATATTACAGGAGCATCCCTGGGCTCTGTGTACAAAGGGCAAGACCTTTGTTACTTACTATATAACAAGCTATATAAAGACCTTGAATAGTTTAGTCTCAGTAGGTAGTACAGGCATGGATATGGAATTCTGGTGAGACTATCATAAGTCCAGAAAAGAAGGCACACTAACATACTAGATACACTAACACAGCAGAGGAGGTGATGTGCTTCCTTTTGGGTCCGAAGAGTCCTTTCCTTCAGACCATGTTTGCTACACCATGGCTTTCTAGATGCTCCCGCTTTGCAAAGCACTATTCAACACTCACTAGTGCTGCTTGTCAAGTAGTAATTAGTACCTGTTATGTGCTGGGTACCAGATGGAGCACAGATAAAAATATTAGTGTATGTAAATATTTATATGTCTTGAATAGGCCCTTTTGCTCCAAGAGTGGAACAAATAATGAGATAAGTCAAAAGATTAATGAGTTCATGCTATAGACTCCAAGTCTGCACACAGTTAGAGCAGCCATATTTTAGATGTCTGGGTATATAGTATTACATAGCATTATTGCATTGGCTGTTAGTAAGTGATGCTATTAGATCATAGAAAAATATAAAAAAATACAAATTTGGTTTGAAGAATACATGTGTCAAAGACCCTTCCTAGTGTGTCTAGTTTCCCTCCATGGGTCTGGAAACAAGATCTTCACACAGTCCAGAGCATCAGCACTAGGATTTGGATACATTATAATTATTGTTTTCTAGCACTAGATACCACTGTGTTTCAGGCTGCGTTTCTGGTCCAGGTCCTTACTGTCCTCACTTGATCTGATAGTTAGCTTTGATTGAACCAAGAGACATTTAAGAAATTAGCCAGTCACACCTGCTGTGAGAGTGTTTCCAGAGACAATGACATCTGGTTGTAACCGACATGGAGAGGACACCACTGAATGTGGGCTTCAACCTTCAACAGGCTAGAGGCCTGGATGGCAGAAGAGAAAGCCGCCTTTGTCCATGGACACCAGACTTTTCTTCAGCCTTTTGAGTCAGACTTCAATCGCTCTTCAAAGAGCTCCAGGTTTTCAGTATTGGCCTAGGGCCATATCACTAGTTCTGAGGCTCCCAGCATCTCAGAATGAGGAGTTACACACTGTTCTGTGTAGCCTGAAGACGGCCATTGTTGTCCTGTCCAGCCTCTAATTACATAGGACAATCCAATAAATCTTCACATATATTCCCCCCCACTCCCATGTGTGTGTGTGTGTGTGTGTGTGTGTGTGTGTGTGTGTGTGTGTGTGTTCCATTCCTCTAGGCAGTCCTGATTGATACCTTTGTGGCATTTTTTTCAAAGTTAAAAGTATTTTTAATGTGTCTTTATCACCCAGATTCTTAAAGTCTAGGGAAACATGACAGACCCCACTGTAGCCCCTGCTCCCTGCACCTACTGGTCGACCTGTCTCAGGACAGAATAGCACAGACTGTCTAGGGTGAGGATCAGCTTTGGTGCAGATCCTTATAGCCGCTTTCTTAAGTAACTTTATAGTCCTCAATTACTTTTAGAAGGAGATGACATCTTTGCTTTGCTCCAGAGACAACTCTAAAAGGCTGGCTTCTATTCGTCTAGAATAATGGTGTTCTCTGCAGCCCAGGGCTCAGTCAGGGAGGTTTTCATGATCTGGACCCAGGTTCAGTGTTTTCAGAACTTGAAAGCTTGTCTTGATTAAGGATAACTGTTACATAGACTTGTTTACCCAGGTATCAGTCCTGTGTCCTCAGAATGGAGACAGAATCTCTAGACAGTACAAAGTTGCCATGTGGGAAGCCAACACGGAAACCCAGGAACTGCTCCTGATCCTGCAGACCTTGGCATTTGGTGAAGGAGACAACTGATTTAGCCTTGACAGATGGTGCCAACCAAACCAAACAGGAAGGATACACACTCTCAGTAACGTCCAACTTTTCTGTTCACTCAGGATCATGATGCTATGAAAAGTATCTGTGAATTTCACTCACAAAAATAAGAGCTAACAGATTTTGTTCTTAACTTCTTTAAATCTTTTTATGTGTGCATGTATGTGTGTGAATATGTATGTGTGTTTGTGTGTTTATGTATGTGTTTGTGTGTATGTATGTGAATGCATGTGTATTTGTGTATGCATGTGAGTGTATGTGTATGCATGTGTGTTTGTGTATGTTTGTGTGTGTATGTGTGTGTTTGTGTGTGTATATGTATGTGTGTAGAGGGTATCTGGTGTCTTCCCCCTATTCCTTTCAGGCAGGATTTCTCTCTGCACTCTGGGCTTGCTCTTGGCTTGGTTGGAAGCCATTCGCCTCAGAAATACTCCTGACTCCACCATCCTTCTATCCTCTTTAGGGCTTGGGTTATAGGCACTGGAAGATTTTTAAGGATGCACAGCTTGTTACATAGGTGCTGGGATCTGAGCCATGCTCCTCAACCTCTGGACCATCTCTGCAGCCTTCTGATATATATATTCATACACACAAATACACACACACATGTATATATAGTCTCCTGTAACCCAAGGTGGGCTTGAATTTGCTATACAGGTCAGGCTGGCCTTGAACTCCTGATCCTTCTGCTTCCCCTTCTCAAGTGCTTTGATTACAGGTGTGTGCCACTGTACATGACCCCCATATAACACACTGAAAGAGAACATTGCTAAGAAAAATTATTTGAATCTTGGCAAATGGCATGTCTTTCCAGTGTACAAAGGCATCATCTGCCAAGATGACCTGAAGACAATGAATGATCCTGGGATTTTATCTTCATTGACTTTGCTACTTGTGATTAATTAAGGGCTCAAATTCAGTGTGATTCTATGTGATTGAGTAACCACATGTGGCAGAGGTGCAGATAATTTCAGTCTAGTAGCAAAGATAACTCCAAAGGCCATGGCTTTTGCTGCCCTGTGGAGCGTTAATCTCTCTCATATCTGACTTAGCCGTGTTAGCCTGATGTTTCTCTAGTAGAGCCTGCACATACCTCATTTCTCAAAATGCTCTTTGAACTATGTCTTTCTCAATGAATTAATAAGCCTTTGATGGACATTTGCTATATACTTCTATGAGGCTTGTGTTTTAACTATAAAGACTATACTTTGACTTATGTACAGCCTTTTACACATATTACATTTTTATAAGTACAAAATCAATTTCTATTCACCAGCCTCACTTAATGGAAAACATTAAAGGTCTCTCTCTCCTGCAGATTTAATGAGCCATATAGGAAGTTGTTTGCTTTGCGTAGGTACAGGGAGAAGTCTGGTTATCTCACCTCTGGTCTTCCACCAAAGAGTTCTGTTGGGATGCAGATAGGACTCAGTGGTTAATAGTAGTGGCTGCTCTTCCAAAGGACCTGGGTTCAATTCTCAGCACCCACCTGGCAGCTCACAACTGTCTTTTACTTCAGTTCCAGAGGACCCAACACTCTCACACAGACATAAATGCATGCAAAACACCAATGCACAAAAAATAATAATAATTCTGTTGTTATGTCATTTTTCATTTTAACTTTTGATTTCATTGAGGTGTCCCACTGTAGCTCATAGCACAAGGAGAGGCAGAGGTAGGGAAATGTTTGAAGGCTTGTCATTTAATCCACTTAGCATGTGATGTTTAAGAATAATTTCTCTACCATTCTTTCCAGTATTCTTCCTCACAATGATTCCACGTGACAATCCAAAACGAGAACAGGAGAATAGGTAGGTACTCTCTCATGTTAGATTTAGTTGTCACCTGTCATTTCTGTATGGTAATTACCCAGTTCAGCAAGCATGTGTTGTGAGCACCACATGAACTTTCCAGCAGGTTATTAATAACAATCACAGAAAAAACAGCAATAAATATTTATTGAGTACCTACTATGTGCTAGGTAGTATATAAAGCACTTTATGATATCAGCTTAGACAGAAAACAGTCACCTGAGACTTTGAACCACACAGGGCTTACAGCTTTACAGGATTAAGAACTGAGACCTTAGCCGGGCAGTGATGACACACACCTTTAAACTCAGCATTCAAGAGATAGAAACAGGTGGATTTCTGAGTTTGAGGCCAGCCTGATCTACAAAGCAAGTTCCAGGACAGCCAGAGCTACACAGAGAAACACTGTCTTGAAACAAAACAAATCAAAACAAAACAAACCCCTGAGACCTTAACCAGAAAGATAAATTTGCAAAAACTATTTGTTACTACACAATCTGAAGATCTTTTTTCTTTACATTAAATAGCCAGCTTGTAAACCAGATCTTATCAGAGTGACAATAAATATTTTCATAATATTATTTGACTAGGTTATCAAAGGATCATTTATTCTTAAAGCAATCAAAAGCTCCATTCCCTGTGTCTGCTGTTCCTAAACTGGTCTATCAATTCCTCAATTTTTTGCCAGGACCCCTACATTGAAGTCCTGGTATTCAGGACAAAACCTCAAAGTTTTAATACACCCTATCCTTCTCTTTCCCTTATGACATGTTACTGTGTCTTCACCCAGGCATTAGATCCCTTCCTACAATCTGTAGTCAACTTGACCTTGTTTGATCAATCGCTGAAGTGGCAGTCTCTTCAGAGTCACAGTTAATGCCTACAATCACAGATTATGGTCCTGAGGAGATAGATTGTAAGCAAGACAAATGCAGAGATCTTTTCAGATGGAAGAAAGTGCAACACCGGAAGATGAAACAGGTTGTGTAAGTCGATGCATGTTACTGTGACTAAACATACAAGAACTTACAGGAGGAAGGATATACCTTGGCTCATGGTTTTAGAGAGTTCTGTCCATGGTTGCTTGGCCCTGCGCACTTGAACAGAACATGGTGGTGGGGATACGCAATGACGTGTTTTTTGTTTTTTTTTTAACCTCATGGTGGATGGGAACCCAAGAAAAAGATAAGAACGGTGTAGTGGGGTCAGGTGCAACTTTGGAAGACCCACACCCAGTGGGCTGTTTCCTCCAGGTAGACTTCACCTTCTGTAATTTCTGCCACTTTATAAAATAGCATCATCAACCAGAGACCAATTGTTATCATAGGCGATAGAGGAGTCTGGGTGGTTAGGCTAATTGGACTGACCTAGGTTTAATGGAAGACATCAAAGTGTGAAGGGAGACTGTGGGTCTAAGAAAGTCTGCTGAAAGGATGTTTCAGCAAAGGGAGCAAGAAGCAGATATGTCCTGAGGTAGGAAGAGTGTAGGGGAGAGACAGCTGGGAGGAGAACCGAGGAAGGCAAACTTGGAGGCATATTGCGAGACCTGGGAACATGGTGGCCTTTTCTTAAGACGAAATGGAACACTCTGTAGGAATTCAAGAGGGGAGTGGCATTGATGGAGTTAGTTTTCAAAGGTTATGCTGACAACTGCGCAGTGCAAGGCTAGATGATAGGGGTGGATTTGAACTTGGGGAACCAGTTGGGTGGCATTTGGGAAACATTCTGAAGTGAGAATCTGGTATTGGGAGACATCTTTTGACCTGAATATCTGGTCACTGATAATGTCACAGTGAGTTCAGAAGCTTAAAGAAGAGAAAAATGGAAAACCGGAAACATCGTTCAACTTAAAATGCCTTTTATGTTTAAAGCCTGAATGTTTTAAAGGTCTTATCAAGTTAGGGCCAATGAGATGACTCAGTGGGTAAAAGTACAGCCATAGAAGCCTGATGCCCTGAATTGAATCCCTAGAACCTAGCTGTGGAAGGAGACATCTACAACAAAACCTGGTGCTGTCTTTTGACTTCCACATGCATGCTGTTGCCTGTCTAACGCGATTATATACATACATACATACATACATACATACATACATACATACATATATACATATATATATGATTATATCTACATAACTGCATTACATATAATATATTATATATAATAAGGTCTTACATATGTACATACACAATAATCATAAATATATATGTATATACACATTTTTTTTTGAGACAGGGTTTCTCTGTGTAGTAGTCCAGGCTGGTCTTAAACTCATAGACTTTCTCCTGCCTCAGCCTCCTGAATGCTGGGAGTAAAGGTGTGTGCCACTATCCCCAGCCTAATTATAAAACATTTTATGAGCTATTAAGCAAGTTAAACTTAGGCTCCATGCAGAGATGAATAGGCACAGGGCATGCGTGAGGTCAGGTAGACATAACAGATTCTCATCCTGTGTGTGTCTGGTGGCTTGGCAGTGAAGCACAGCCCTTAGGCTCTGATCCATTTCCTCCCCTTCTTTTTTCTCCCACAGTCCTCTCCTCCTCTGATCACTGCAGGTAGGAATGACTTGCAGTTTACATATGCACAGAAGAAAATCTACATATTCTAGAGTTTCACCTGAGGGAAATCTGTAGTGGGGAGAAGGATTATTTAATTAGCACTATATTGTGAAAGGGGCTATAGTACAATTTTTTTTTTTTATAAACAGTTACAAATTTGAACCCACTAGTGGCTTTTGAAATCAGTTTAGTGGGAGGTAAAATGAATTTAGTGGGCCACAAACAGCATTTGAAAAAGTGAAATAGAATATAAAATAAAAGAGTGCATCATACTTAATAAGGGTAGTGCATGTGAGATTTCTGCTTCACAGACACACTTATAGACTTGGTCACCATTTTTTGAGTGACCTGTCAAGTTTCTGAAGTTCCTGCTATGGGGAAGGTGTACCCTAAGTAATGGCTTTCATATAGAGAGTAACATTGCCAATTTAATTCTTTTAGTTATGGCAAAGTCATGTAATCATGTAATACAAGCTTTGATACCTTACGTTTTCTTTTCTATATAGTAGAAATTATATTTTTGTCTTTATGTGGAGGTCTGGATTCTTCTTCTTCTTCTTCTTCTTCTTCTTCTTCTTCTTCTTCTTCTTCTTCTTCTTCTTCTTTTTCTTCTTCTTCTTCTTTGAGAGAGAGAGAGAGAGAGAGAGAGAGAGAGAGAGAGAGAGAGAGAGAGAGCGAGCTCAAAATAGTTAAAATAAAGACGGGGGTTATGGGAAGGATCCTGGAGGGACTGGCTCCTTGCAGCCTGGAACTAACCCAGGGGACATCCACCTCATCTCTCCCTTCCCATCTCCTCCCCTCTCTTCTCTTCCCCTTTCCTTTTTTTTTTTTTTTTTTTTATTAATTTATTTATCTATTCACTTTACATTTCACTATCAGCCCCTTCCTTTCTCTTTCTATCCTGTTTCCCCTCGTCTCCCATTACCTTCCCTCCCCTGTGTGCCTCCTCTTCCCCCAGGCAGTGTGCCTTGGTTTCATGTTTCCCTGTGGCAGACAGCTGTTTTCACGATACAGAAAAGAAATCACTATTAGCTTTGCTTTCATGTTCCTGTAGCCTCCCTTGCTGTCTTCGATGAGAACTGTCTGAGGAGTGTCACCAGGTGGCTCCTCTACAGTTACATACCCACTTTGAAACACTCACCTTGAGGGACGGGAATGCACACAACCGTGGGTTGAGTATGAGTGTGTACATGCACACTCACACTTTCAGAATCCAAGGCTATAAACCTGTCACTTACCTTGAAGAATAACTCCAATGTCTTCATAATGAAGCATATCTAGGTATGGCCCCCATAGACTCATGTGTTTGAATGCTTAGCCCATAGGGAGTGGCACTATTAGGAGGTGTGGCTTTGTTGGAGGAAGTTTGTCACTGTGGGGCAGGCTTTGAGGTCTCCTATGCTTAAGCTATGCCCAGTGTGACACACAGTCTTCTTCTGCTGTCTATTGAGCAAGAACTGTAAAACTCTCAGCTCCTTCTCCAGCCCCATGTCTGCTTGCACGCTGGCATGCTTCGCACCATGATGAAAATGGACTGAACCTCTGAACTGTAAACCAGACCCAATTAAATGTTTTCCTTTATATGAGTTGCCTTAGTCATGGTGTCTCTTCACAGCACCAAAACCCTAACTAAGAAAAGTGTATCTAATTCTTGTGCAAGATAGGACTCATTCTCAAAGGAGGCACCTCATGAGCATCCCATTCTTAATTTCCTGCAAGACAACTTTCCAAAGTCCTCTGTGCATCAGTTTTAGATCTAGGGGTTGCATAAATAACTGTGTGGTTTATTAAATACACTGGTTACAGCACCCTTAAAAAGACCTAGAAACTTTCCCAGCATTCCAAAATTCTTTTAAAAAATATTTTGAGTGTTTCAAGTTTATAATAAGCTCCATTTTAAGGAAATGATGCTGTCTGGTGAGGAAAAGTATTCACCAATGAAAATCTAAATGAGGGGTGGGTGATGAAGTCAAACAGCATTAGATTTGTTTAGTTCCCCTAAATGAGGGCTGTCTTATTCACTGACCGAGTTTCCTGTGCCAACCATTCTTAGAAGTACCACTTCATGCCAAGTAAATCATTTAAATCTCTTCTGCTCCCATGAATGTCCTGGCTACCCAAATATTTTCTTGTCAATCTTCTATAATCTGTTCTGTCACACTGAGCCCTCTTGGGAATGAAACAGGTTTACTTTAAAATTTTATGAGATCAACTGTCTCTGTCCAATGACTCGCCATAGAATGGTATTATTAATACAGAATAAGTAACAGGCAACTGAATTGGTAGGGCTGTGATCCCATTGAGAGCTCTATATTTTTAAATTGACTTGATGCTTATGAAAGCTGTAGGATTGTCAGTCCAGAAGAAACTTTTGTTCCTCTGATAAGTTGGTACCATGCGTCAGAGTGCAGTCAAAACTTCTGGTAATGCCCATCATGCTCATTTCTTCATCCATAGCTTTCTAAGGATGGTTAGTTTTGTAGTGGGTGACCTGATTTTTAAACAAACAAACAAACATTTTTAAATGAGAGACTGTAGTAGGCAAGGCTTCGGGGTCACAGAACCCTGAGTTAGAAATATCACTTTTGCTTTGCAGTATGATTTTAGAAGCACTGTTAAGTTTCAGCACAAGTCAGTTAAATAAGAACTTCAGATCAACTTTAGATAAACCTTTTAGTATGTTGTGCCACAAGTATTGCACCAACTCTCCATACATTAAACATTTAAAGTTGCTGTTTATTTGCTATTCTGTTTTAACTGAGATTGTGTTTTTCTGGGAATGCTCCAGCCCAACCCTGGAGATTCTGGCAGGACTCTCTGTAGTCTGATTCAAGGCCCATAGGTGGAGGCCAGCGTGTTCACCTGTCGCAGTCGGCATGCAGGAGCAGAGAGAACTGTTCTCAACATTAACCCAAATTATCTTGTTGTATTTCGCATTTTTATGCCAATTATCCTTTTGCTGTCTGTGTATTGTTTGTTACTTTTTATGTGAGTGCTACTCTTGCCTCTTCTAATGAAATGAAAGCACCCTGATGATGAGGGAGAACATTTTTCCTCCTTTGTACCTGGTGTGTTGCCAGACTTTGTGCTGCACCTGCGGAATTCGAGAGCTGCTTTCTGATTTTGAAGGTTAATGACGTGGCCGTTCTTGCTTCTACCTTCCCTGTGGTCAACACTTTTGCAAATGTGCTGATGGTCTTAGTGACCTGATGGCATAAGATGAGGATAGAGATGCATAATACTTTTCTTGTTATTTGTAAAATGCCTTCCTGCTGTGTATTTTTTACCTTATGTGCACAATTGTGTATTTAAAAGTTCCGGCGCCCAACCATACTCAAGATCTACTAATTAAGAATCTCTGGGGTGGGAGTTGAGAAATTTTGGGAAGAGAAGTGAAGGTGTTGTCAGAAACCTGAAGCTTGGTGGGAGTGGAAAACATCACTTGGCAAATGATTAACCCTTGGAAGGAAACTATGAGGAAGGAAACCTTTGGTTCTCTTTGGGGAGGTGTCATGGTCAGGGTTTTACTGCTATGAACAGACACCATGACCAAGGCAACTCTTATAAGGACAACATTTAATAGGAGCTGGCTTACAGTTTCAGATGTTCAGTCTATTATCATTATGGTGGGAAGCATGGCAACATCTAGGCAGGCATGGCGCTGGAGGAGCTGAGAGTTCTACCTCTTGTTCTGAAGGCAGCTAGGAAAAGACACACTTCCAGGCAACTAGGACAAGGATCTCAAAACCCACCCCCCACAGTGACACACTTCCAACAAAAAGGCCACACCTACTCCAACAATGCCATACCTCCTAATGGCGCCACTCCCTGGGCCAAGCATATTCAAACTGCCACAAGAGGCATAGCTAGTTGGTACTCTGAGTTTTGAAAGGTACCATAAGCCATTTTGGGAGGAAGGCTTAGTTAATTTTCTGGCAGCCAAAACGCAAGATCAGCTGATACTGAAATGGTAAAGGTGGAACGAGGACATTATTATGGCTGCCACTGGTACTAGATGGAGGTAGAAACTGGAACCTTTGCTCATGACTAACAATAATGAGAGTTGAAAGCCAATGATCTAAGCTTCATCCCATCTCCTCCTTTCTTTAAACTGTAGGTAGAAGAAAATGGTTGACCATTTGGTAAGGGTGTCTGGAAATACCATTTTCAAATTACTAACTCCTATGCTGTGGCATATAGTGGGAGAATGGAAGAATGGGCTTGGTACTGGAAGCAAAGCTGTCACATCAAATTTGTAAATGTCAAAACTATGGTTGGCTGTCCGTTGTGGCCATTTTAGTTTGTTGGAGCTCATTACTGTGGCCTCAATGTTCATATCATCCCCGCAATTCATGCTATAAATTAATATTATTGGTGGTTTGGATGGGAATGACTCCCATAGGCTTATATGTTTGCCTCATGCATGTTACTTGATCTTCAGTTGTGAAAGTATTTGGGAAGAATTAAGGGGGTGTGTCATAGACCAAGAAGTTCTTTTGTTATCATAGACCCTAACCCTCTGAAACCATATGCCCAAATTAAATATTTTTTATAAGTTTTCTTGATTATAGTGTCTTGTCATAGCAATAATAAGGTAACCATAACGATACTCATTGTGGTTGTATGAGAGAGTAACTTCTCTCTCTTAGCTGGTGCAGCAGGACTGGGAAGATGATTCTGTGGTTTAGAGTACTTGTTGCTCTTTTGAAGGACCCAGATAATTCCAGTTCCAAGGTATCAGGCACCCTCCTTTAACCTCTGTGTATACCAGGCACACACATGGTGCTCATACATGTATACACACAAACACATACATACACATAAAATTATATATATAGCAAAAGTGTTGTCCACAGGGAAGATAGAAGCAAGAACAACCACACAGGCAGCACTACAGCATCATCTGGAGACAAAGGGCAGCGTTTTCCAGCTCCCTAATCCTCCTGGAGCCTTAATTTTGCATTTCACAGCTGCAAGAGCTATGAGAAATGGGTTTCTGTATTTATAAATTACCCAACCTCTGTTTTTCTTTCTGTTGTTATAGCAACACAAATGAACTGTGATACACTTCTGAGTTGTTTGTTGGGAAGCTGTGGGTTACCCCAGTGCTCCCCAAATGCTAGAAACAAGGAAGGGAGATAGCATAATGGTAATGGTGGGGAACGGGCTACTTCCTTTCATTTCTAATTTCTCAGTGATGTTTCTATAGTTGGAAGCACAGAGGTTTGATGACAGGAAGGACTCCTTGTGGTCTTGAGACCTCTTCTGATTGGGACAAAGACACTCACATACTAGAAATGATTTGCTTGGAATCAGTGGAAGAAAATTAAGCAGGGGGCCATGAAGGGGTTGGGAATGGAGTCCCTATTAATGGGGATGGATGGGTCTTGCTTTTGGGTTCACTAAGGCATATAGACACACGGACCAGAAACAGATCAACCACCTCAGGCAGGAACAGCCCCGGTGCTTTTGTCCAGCAAAAAGACAGCCACTTTTTTATCAAGAGGAAACAACCCCCTTCTTCTTTTTCTTCTGGTAGAAACAGAATGAAAAGAAAGCTAGGAAAGAGAGCAGATAACATTCCCTGCAGATGATCACACTCTTGGGACTTCTCTGTGTTAAAAATGAATTGAACATACAAGGACTACCTTCTGTCAACCCAAGTGGGACTGTTTTATAACCAGGAGGAGGTCTGACTTCAAAGTTGGGATACCAGGCTGAGCCACAGCTAAAGGTGTTGCCAGTCTGCAGATGAAGAGGGTGGTTTGTCAGAATACAGTTGGTGATAGTGTTAGAAAAAGAAAACAAATTCTGTTTATACCTTGGTACGCACAAGTCCTCAGTTCAGCCAGCTATAGTTAATAACCCTTGTAAATCCCGGGCTCCACCTGGCCCAGTCTGGAAATCACATCTTGTTTAAGTATCATATTTCCAAAGCCAAAAATGATTTAAAAAGGAATCCTGGTCGGTATTTGAACTGTAGAATGAGCAGTGTCTAAAGTCTGCTGCCTGGTCTCGCTGCAGTTCCTTCGCTTCCACAGTTGTCCTGGAAGCTTGTTCTTGAGTTCCCTCTAGCTCCAGCCTCTCTTTTCTTTCCATTTCCTTTCTCCTTCTCTTTTCTTTCCAATTTTTCATTTAAAATGTCCCTGAAAATGTTGGGGGGAGGGGGGAGATGCCTTCTTGTGGGATGCTATAGGCAGCTGGGACAAGAGTGAGAAGGAGGGCAAAGGGGGGCCTCATGGTCAGATCAGTGTTGCTGTGGGGCCTGGAACAGCCCTGAATCTTCACAAAGCTTCAGACATTACTCATGTTTGTTTATTGTGGACAAATCTTCACATTTTCTATAGCTTCTACTTCACAAAACATTTCTAATTTAATTTCAGTTTGTTATTGTGGTTGCATGTACTATGTATGTGAGTGCACACGCGTGCGCGCACGTGCACACGTGTGTGTGTGTGTGTGTGTGTGTGTGTGTGTGTGTGTGTACACAAGCCACACTGCACATGTGACAGCCAGAGGACCGGCTTGGGCAGGAGGATCTCTCCTCTGTTCTGGGGATCAAACTCAGGTTGTCAGGCATTGGCAACAAGTACTTTTAACTGGATCCTCATAAGCTGGACCAAAATATTTTTATATGCCCTACCTCAATTGTTTCTCAAAGGTCAAAGAGTCAGCATGTTCACTATGCAGAGGAGGAGAAGGGTAAATGGTCTGAGCTAACAGCAGAACAGATGTTCTGGCTTAAATCACTATGGCTGTAAGACTCTGACCAGCCTTAACTATAGGGACCATCCTCCCCCAAGTGAACAACTTGGAGCCGGGGATCGATGCAAAAGCAAGAGGAATTTATTGTTCCAGCATGCTAGACCACTTTTCCCTCAGTTTCCTGCTGCAGCTTTACCTGCCTGCAGGTTCACTCTGGGTTTGACTGACAATATTCATTTCCCTTCTTATTGTGAAAGCCAGAGAGAGGGAGACAACATCAACTAGGAGAGAAAAGGAGAGGAGAGGAGAGGAGAGGAGAGGAGAGGAGAGGAGAGGAGAGGAGAGGAGAGGGTGGGTTTCTGCAATGACCCTGTACTTTCTGTAGACTGTGGTAATGCTGGAATAGTGCTGTAGAAAGGTAGACACAAATGTCATGGGACTCATTCAAGACATCTAGCCCTTTGATTATCTTTTTGTGCATTTTATTAATTCTAAATTAACATCGAGAATCACCCCCAATTTTATGTTGTAATAGTGTATTAATCAGGGTTCTCTGGAGGAATAGAACTATTGGGATGAATACATGTGGATGTATATAGCAATGAATTGATTAAATCAGCTTTTAAAATAGTAACAACAACAAAAGCAAAACCTGAGAGTTGAGATAGTTACTGTGCCTTTGAGGTTGGAAACCTCAACAGTTAGAGTTGACTCACAATAGCTGCCTCTTATTGAGGAGGCTACATGTTGTTGATTGGTCTCTAAGGCTGGGTACCTCAATAGTCCTGGTCTGGTTTTAGAAGTCCAGAAGTTTCCTGTAATTACTGATGGTCCCTAGTTCACAAGGAAAGCTTGAAACGCTGGTTCTGATATCAGTGAAGGAACCAGTGGCAGTACCAACAGAGGCAGATCAACCAATCAACTCACCGCCAAGAGGGAAAGCCATAGCAGCAAAAGACTAGATGATCTTCCTTTTGCCTTTTACCTGGGCTGCTAACAGAAGTTGCTGCCCACAATCAGAGAGCCCTTCTACATCAATTGAGACAGTGAAGCACTTCTTCAGAAGAGACTCCCTACTCAGGTGTTTCTAATTTGTTGCAAGTTGATATTAAAATCAATCATAATGGATAGATAATCTCTGAGAGTTTATCAACATCAAATAATGTATATAGCCAGCATTATTGATGTTTTAACTTCCCATGATTAGTACAAGTAAGCACAAGTTGGAAACTTAAAACAGTGTATTTTTTATTGAAATAGAAAGCAGATCTGTGGCCTCTGGCTTCTGCAGGAACTTGCATATAAAGGCATACATTCCCTTCTTTCTTTGAATACACACACACACACACACACACACACACACACACACACACACAAACATACTTAAAGACAATAAAAATAGGTTTAAAAGCTAGGAGGACAGAGTGTCAGTAAGAAATCTGGGGCTTCGAAGAAATAGACAAATCATGGAGCTTTGGTGGAAGTCATGCATAAGACCAAGATCAAGTCTGAGTCCATGTGCACTGCCTTGGGTTCTTTAGCCATTATTTGAAGAAATAGATGCACATTGTACTAAAGACTTCAATTAGAAGACAATTATTTCCCCCTTTTAATCTTAAAAAGAAATCATTGATAAAGAATAATATTAACAGGCACATTTCCTAATATTTTATATAGCAAATCAAGACATATGGAAGAATCTAACACATTGGTTTATTTTTAAAATAAAAAAATATGTCCCTAGGAAGTGACTGGTGCTGGGGTCATATAACTGAAATAGTTCTAAGCTTTGGAGAAAGCAAAGAGGTTTTCTAAGCAGCCCTGGATTCTCCGTGTAAGTGGGTGTTTGTGTAACAGTAACGTGACGCACAGCATGCCCACAACTGAACACTTCTATGATGCTCTATCCCCTTTTTCTCTTGGCTCACAATTCACAGATTTATTTTTGCATGTGAATTTCCCATCACCCAGGAGAAAAACTTTGCCTGAAGTCTGCTGTAGCAGAATTCACAGAGGACTGGGACTCTCAAGAGGGTTGGGTTGAGTCATAGACTCCTTGAGATTTTAGGATAAGCTTGATTTGTTACTCTAAGGTCCAATTTTCTTATTTAAAGGGGTCTGGATTAGTGTTTCTTCATTTTCTTTGGCCTTTGTTGATTTGACAGCAGCCATGGATCATCTTTTCAGAAAAATGTCCCTAAAGTTTGATAATTGGTAGGAGTTAAATGGTTCTTCTTATCTACTCATGCATCACCTTGGGGTTGTAGATCCTAAGTTCTGACCTTTGGACTAGATGATCTTTAAAATTCTTCCCCCCCACAGAGCCCACAGCTCTGCCTGCATTCCTGGAGGCCTACCAGCATCAGGGAGAACCAGATGAGGTTCCTCCCTTCCAATGCCCTGCCTACAGGGTCCCTCTGGAGCACATCCAGCTATGGAGAACTGAAACCTGCAGGAGTGCACTCCATCTTCCAGCCCACAACTCTGCCTACATTCTTGGAGACCTGCTGGCACCAGGGACAACATGATGGCTAAAGGCACAATCAACAAGAGCCATGGCAATAGGGCACTGCCAGAGCCCAGCTATCCTACTACAGCAAGCCCTGGATATCCTAACACAGCTGAAGCACAAGAAAATGACCTTTAATCTGATCTTATTAAGATGATAGAGGCCTTTAAAGAGGAAATGAATAAATCCCTTAAAGAAAGACAGGAAACTACAATGGAACTGATGAAGGAAATGAATAAAACTGTTCAAGACCTAAACGAAAATAGAAGCAAAGAAATAAAAACAAAACAAACAAACAAACAAAAACATCCACAAACAAACAAAAAACCTAAAAACCAACCAACCAAACAAACAAACAAACAAAAACAAAACTGAGGGAATCCTGGAGATGGAGAACCTAGGTAAGAGAACAGAAGCAACAGATATAAGCATCATCAACAGAATAAAAGAGATGGAAGGATTCAGAATCTCAGGCATAGAAGATACAATAGAAGAAATTGATACATCAGTCAAAGAAAATGCCAAATCTACAAAGTTTCTGACACAAAACATCCAGGAAATGTGGGACACTGTAAAAAGACCAAACCTAAGATGAGAATAATAAGAACAGAAGGAGAAGATTCCCAGCTCAAAGGCACAGAAAATATTTTCAAAAAAATCAGAGAAGAAAATTTCCCTAACCTAAGGAAAGATATGCCTGTTAACATGCAAGAAGTTTACTGAATACCAAATAGATTAGATCAAAAAAGAAAATACTCCTGCCACATAGAAATAAAAGTACTAAGTGTACAGAACAAAGAAAGAATATTAAAAATTGCAAGGGGAAAAGGCTAAGTGACATATAAAGGCAAACTTATCAGAATTAGACCCAACTCCTCAGCAGAGACTCTAAAAGCCAGAAGGGCCTGGGTAGATGTCTTGCAGTCTCTAAGAAACCAGACGCCAGCCCAGGCTACTCTATCTTCAGCAAAACTTTTAATTACCTTAGATGGAGAAAACAAGATATTCCACGACAAAACCAAATTGAAACAAGATCTATCCATAAATACAGTCCTACAAAAGACACTAGAAAGAGAACTCCAACCCAGAAAGGTTAACTACACCCCAGAAAATACAAGAAATAAATAATTTCACACCAGCAAAACCAAAAGAATGGAAATACACCCCCCAATACACAATACTGCCACATGAAGACCCAACAAAGAAAGAGACTTATAGACCAATCTCCCTTATGAACAATGATGCAAAAATACTCAATAAAATACTTGAAATCCAAGAACACATCAAAAACATCATCCACCATGATCAAGTAGGCTTTATCCCTGAGATACAAGGATGGTTCAATATACAAAAATTTATCAATGTTATTCATCATATAAACAAACTGAAAGAAATAAAAAACCATATGATCATCTCATTACATACTGAAAAAGCCTTTGACAAAATCCATACCCCTTCATGATAAAAGTCTTGGAGAGATCAAGGATACAAGGCACATACCTAAACACAATAAAGGCAATATACAACAAGCCAATAGCTAACATCAAATTAAATTGAGGGAAACTTAAAGCAATTTAACTAAAATCAGTGACAAGACAAGTCTGTCCACTATCTCCATATTTATTTAATATAGTACTTGAAGTTTTAGTTAGAACAATAAGACAACTAAAGGAGATGAATGGGATATGAATTGGAAAGGAAGAATTTAAAATACTGCTATTCACAGATGATATGATAGTATATGTAAGTGACCCCAAAAACTCTACCAGGGAACTTGTACAGCTAATAAACCCTTTTAGAAAATTGTCTGGGTTAACTCAAAAACTTAACTCAAAAAACTGAGTATCCCTTCTATATACAAATAATAAACTGGCTGAGAAAGAAATTAGGGAAGCAACACTTCACAGTAGCCACAAATAATATGGAATATCTTGGTATAACTCTCATCAAGCAAGTGAAAGACCTGTATGACAAGAACTTCAAGTCTCTGAAGAAAGAAATTGAAGAAGACCTCAGAAGGTGGAAAGAACTCTGATGCTCATGGATGGTTAGGATTAATATAGTAAATATGGCCACACTCCCTAAAGCAATCTACAGATTCAATGCAATTCACATCAAAATTCCAACACAATTCTTTACAGACCTTGAAAGAATTATATTCATCTTCATATGAGAAAACAAAACCCAAGTTAGCTAAAACAGTCCTGTTCAATAAAAGAACTTCTTGATACAGAGCAATAGTAATAAAAACTACATGGTATTGGCATTGTAAAGGTCCATGATTCACTAAAGAATGATAACCCAGACTCAAATAGTATGTAAACGCAAAGAGTATTTTATTTTGCAAAAGTCTCCGATTACCAAGATAGAGAGACCCCAAAGTGAGCTCGCAACCCCAATTTAAAGCACATTGGAATTCTTGAATAGATGAACTTTACCTTACTCTACCTCTAGGCATTCCGGAACCATTATCAGAGTGCGAAGGCTGGACTCTGGGGTTTTTCCTATTAATTGATTTGCCTAGGCTTGCCTGGACTTTCCCAGTTTGTAGGTCTAGTCTCTTTAACTGCCCATTTGAAGCCAGCCATGGAGTCAGCCTGTCTCATCTTGAAGAGGTCAGCTCAGGAACTCTGGAAAAATCTACCAGACCCATCCACTCCTGGAAGAGAAAGGTCATAGAGCACATAGGCACCCCTCCCCTCAGGAAGGAAGAGGCTAATTATATTCCTCAGACCACAGGGGGACCGACCTGCAGATGAGGGAAGCCCAGAGCATGTAGACACATTCCTCAGGGCAGATGGACCATTACCCCCTCCCCACCCCACCCCCAGCCGACAAGGAAAGTCCTTGCCACTTTATTCCCTAAAGACCAATCAGTTTAAAGTCACACTGTTCTGCCAATCACGTTGTGCCTAGTGGCTGCTGCTCTAAAAACTGTATAAAAACTCACTGAATGGGCTGCTTGGGGTGGTTATCTTTCTCCTTTGTGTGCAGGGTGACCCCGGCATGCTGGAACAATAAAGTTCCTCTTTTGTTTGCATTGATTCCTGACTCCAAATTGTTCACTGGGGGGTAGGAGGCTTGCTCCGGTAAGTTAAGGCTCTCCAAAGTCTTACAATTTCTCTCAGTATAAAAGCAACAGAATCCAATCAAAGAACCAGAAGTAAATCCACATACCCATGAATACTTGATTTTTGACAAAGAAGTCAAATTATACAATGTAAAAAAGAAAGCATCTTCAACAAATGGTGCTGGTCTACCTGGATGTCTGCACACAGAAGAATGCAAATAGATCCATATTTGTCACCCTGCATAGAACTCAAGCCCAAGTGGATCAAAGACCTCAACATAAAACCAGATATACTAAGTCTGATAAAAGAGAAAGTGGGGAATAGCCTTGAATGCATTGGCACAAGAGACAGCTTCCCGAACAGAACACCAACAACTCAAGCACTAAGACTGACAATTAATAAATGGGACCTCATAAAACTTAAAAGCTTCTGTAAGGCAAAGAACACTGTCAAAAGAACAAAATGGCAGCTAGCAGAATGGGAAATGATTTTCATACTTCACATTGCACAGAGGGCTGATATCCAAAATATATAAAGAACTCAAGAAACTAGACATCAACCAGCAAAAAAACAAAAAAACAAAAAAACAAAACAAAACAAAAAAACCCAACCAACAACCAACCAAACAAACAAACAAAAAACAATTAAAACGTGGGGTACAGATCTAAACAGAATTCTCAACATACAAATCTCTAATGGCAGAGAAGCCCTTAAAGAAATGTTTAACATCCTTAGTCCTCAAGGAAATACAAATCAAAATGACTCTGAGATTCCATCTTATACCTGTCAGAGTGGTGAAGATCAAACACTCAAGCTCATGCTGGCAAGGATGTAGACCAAGGGGACCTCTCCTCTATTGCTGGTGGGAGTGCAAACTTGTATAACCATTTTGGAAAACCATTTGGAAATTGGTTTCTCAGAAATTTGGAAATAGATCTACCTCCAGACCCAGTCCACTTCTAGGCATATACCCAATAGAAGCTCCACCATCCCACAAGGACACTTGCTCAACTATGTCCATAGTAGCTTTATTCATAATAGCCAGAAACTGGAAACAACCTAAATGTCCCTTAACTGAAGAATGGATAAAGAAAAAGTGGTACATTCACAGAATGGACTATTACTCAGACATTTAAAAACAATGACATCATGAAATTTGCAGGCAAATGGATAGAACTAGAAAAAGATCATCTTGAGTGAGGAAACCCAGACCAGAAAGACAGACATGGTGTGTACTCACTTACAAGTGGATATTAGTCGTAAAGTACAGTATAACTGAGCTACAAACCACAGACCCAAAGAAGCTACTTAACAAGGAGGGCTCAAGGTGGGATGCTTGAATCTTACTGAGAGGGAAAATAGATTAAACTTGGGGGGGGATAGATGGAAGGGGGGGAGTGGGTTGGGGAGGGGTGAGGATGGGAACAGGAGAAATCAGAGGAGGACTGAGGAAGAGAGTCCTGGGAGAGACACCAGGATTGGGGGAGACATCTCTGAGACCAGATAGAAACCTAGGACAATGGAAACTCCCAGGAATCTATGAGGGTAACCCTAGCCAAGACTCCTAGCAATGGGGGATATGGAGCCTGAACTGGCCATCTCCTGTAACCAGGGAAGACTTCCAATGGAGGGATGGGACACCAACCCAGCCACAAAACACACCCATTCCTCAGACCACAGGTGGGACCGCCCATCTGGCCACCTGAGGGTAGGGGAGGCGCCCAGAGCATGTAGACACATTCTGTAGGGCAGACCAATGGTTGGTCATCTACAGACAAGGGGAGTCCTGGCCACCTCATTCCCTAAGGACCAAACAGTTTAAAAGTCACACTGTTCTGCCAATCACATTGTGCCTAGTGGCTGCTGCTCTGAAAACTTTATAAAGACTTGCCAAATGGGCCGCCTGGGGTCGTGACCTCTCCTTCAGGTGTGCGGGGTGACCCCAGTGCATTAGAATAATAAATTCCTCTTGCTGTTGCATCTATCCCCGACTCCACGGTGTTCACTCGGGGGTCTCCAGTAAGCAAAGGCTCGCCAGAGTCTTACACTGTGAGAGGGAGCCCACCTCTGACACTACTAATGATGTTGTGCTCTACTTGCAGACAGGAACCTAGCATAAATGTCATCAAAGAGGCTTCACTCCGCAACTGACAGAAACTGATGCAGAGACCCCCCAGCCAAACATTAAGCAGAGCTTGAGGAATACTGTGTGTGTGGGGGGGAGGATTGTAGGAGCCAGAGAGGTCAAGGACACCACAAGAAAATCCACAGAATCAACTAACCTAGCCCCACAAGGCTCACAGAGACGAAACTGCCAACCAGAGAACAGGAATGGGATAGACCTAGGCCCTCTGCACATTTGTGACAGTTGTGTAGCTGGGTTTTCACGTGGGACCCCTACAGCGGGAGCAGGGCCTATTTCTAACCACATTGCCTACCTTTAGATCCCTTTCTCATAACTGCGCTGCCTTTTCTAGCCTCAATAGAAGATGCACATACCTAATCTTACTGTAACTTGATATGCCAAGGCTGGTCCTTATCTCTGGGAGGCCTTCCCTCTTCTGAGGATTAAAGGAGAAAGAATGGGGGAGGGGGAGGAGGAGGGGGAGGAGAGAGGATGGGACTGGGAGGAGAGGAGGGAGGGGAAGGTGTGATTGGGATGCAGAGTAAATAAATAATAAAAAACTAAATATAATTATGGGGTCCAGTCAAAACATATTAAGAACCACATGCGGAAAATAAATATTATATTTGAATTTAAAATAAAATGAAATCCCACCCATCTTCAAAGTACTGGGAGTCTTCAACATTTGCATTATTCTAAAATCCCAGAGAACAGCACATGACTTGTGAAACAATCATTTTTCATAAACAGGGAATTGGAGGGGGTGTTGAGAAAAGCAGAGGAATACCTATTTTACTCTGGAGAAAATGTGTGCATTTTGTAACTGCTTTTGCAATTCGAAGGCTCTGAAAGTTTTTCAGTAATGACTCTGGCGCATGCTGGAGGTTTTGACTTTTGAGTATTATAAAATTACATTCCCCATCTGATGCCAGAGAGGCAATGTTGCTTTTGTCACAGCCAGAATCCAAACGAAATGGCTGCTGGCAGTTCCACAGAGTCAGGAAGAGTTCATGTGGCACACGGGTGATGCTCTGCACACAAAGACGCTGTGCTGTTCTTCCGGGTGGTTTTGTGTGGTGCTCAGCTGGCACTGGGGAAGATGCCCAGGAGACAAGATTTCTACACCACGCATTGTCATCATGGAGGGGGCTTGCATGTTGAAAGACAAACATCTTTCCTTTCTCTCTCTCTCTCTCTCTCTCTCTCTCTCTCTCTCTCTCTCTCTCTCTCTTCCTTTCTTTCTTTCTCCTGAACTAATTCTTCTATTAAAGCCCTCTAGTTTTCTACAGAATGATTTAATTCTGTGGTCTCTGCCCTGCTGAGGGCTGATCACTGATGCTAGGTACCCATATGTAAAGCCTGCACTTCAAGTATGATATTCTGGACTTCTTTGCCCTCAGTCACCTGTTGGAAAAGTCAGGCCACCAAAGTTTAGATCTGGGGGTGATTTTTCTTTGGAGATCAGGAACGCTATTGTAACAGCTGTTTAATCTCCCTATTTGTGTATCAGAACATGGAAGTGTGTATCCACACACTTTGTACGGGTGAGAGCCAGGACAGTAAAGAAAAACCAAATAGTGATCACATTTTACCTCCTGCTGCCCAAATCGAATCTTTTGAATTACTATGTAATGATGCTAACCAGCAGAGGTTTTGGTGGTGGTGGAATGCTCTTTATTTACCCTGTCCAATATGATGGCCACCTAGCTGCATGTGACTGTTCCATTACTCAATTACGACTACCATGATGGAAAGTGTAATCCTTAATTTTATTTAATTTTAATAGATTAAAATTAAAATTTAAATAGCCACTCGTGACTAATGGCCACTCTTTCAGGCAGTGAAGCCCCGAACCAACTCTTTCGCTTGTATTTTCATGGGAGAATTTCCCACTCTGAGATGCCATGTCTTAAATCACTGTCATCCTTTTGATAGGCAAATCTAATTGTCAGCTTGCAAGAAAGAAGCCTTATTAGTTTGTATAAATAAAGATGTGCTCCGTTACTGCTTGCAAGATAGCTTTGTTCCGTTGATGGCCTTCTATGGCTCGTGAGTCACACAAGCATTAAATCAGCCTCCTCACGGGTGGTCCGTATATCTTAGGAGTCCCTGGAATTTCCGCCTAGGTGGTACCTGCCAAGCCCTCCATTTTTATCCCCTTAGAGGTTTTTTCTTTCTTTTTTCCTTTTTTTTGTTCTTATTCCATTCACTCCAAAATATCATTACCATTGCAAACAAGGAAAATGTGTTTATCAACTGCAAACTCCTTTAGGGCCTCATGGGATTAATCACGGTTATAAAGTTTTATTAAACACAATTTTTGTTTAATGACAAGCTCCACCAGTCCTTCCCATTCCAAACCAATCCTGTCCTAAGGGTGAATTGCGCTTAGCAGATTGCTTCCAACAGACTCTTCAACACAATCCCTATTACTTTGTCATGCACGGAGATATTTTTCTTCCTGGATAATTTGAACTTCCTTAAAAATCACATCTGTTTCATACTTTATTTATTTGTAATTTAAATCCTTAAATTGAATCTTTCATTACTAACATCTGGGCTTGAAATGTAGCCCACTTGAAAAAAAAATACAAATTTTATTTTATCTGTAGTTACCCCCCTTCACTCGGTAGCACTGGTACAAACACTCTCTGGCCAGAGGCAAAACAGCCGGGTATCTTAAAGCTGTGATGCTATACCACGTGTGATGTGGCTCACTTGATTGTCCCTGAAGTGACTGGCAATTTGCCCAGAATTAGACTGAATGCACGTAATAAGCTGTAGAATTTCTACAATATTGACAATTAGATATCTCTATACAGCAGCAGCTGTGTATTGTTCTCATGGTATGGTCTCCTCAAAGCACCTCCTAAAAAGAAAAAGGAGGGAAAAAAAAGCCTGGCAGAAGGTTGCAAGCAGCAGAAAGGTGATATACATTGTAAGAAATATCTCAAATTCATATTGATGGGGATGTTTCTATTAGTTCAGTTTCTGCAATGGAAATCACATCTGAAACAATGCTTTGGGATAGGAGTTTGTAATGCCATCGCTGTACCGGGTAATTGCTGTATTTTTTAGCATGTTTCAGAAGAGGATACCTTTTCTCATTTCCATTCATGTGAGAGGCTGGAGCTCTTATCACCGGAGCTTCTGGGGCATTCCAAACTGCAGAAAGGAAGCATGGATATGGATATGGGGGTTTGCTTTTGCCTTCTGAAATGGCTCTGGTCATTCAGAATAACTTTCACTATCCCCTGGGTGGGAATTAGCCCTGAGAAATCACCTTGTTTGTGGCTAGTTTTGATGAAAAAACATCTGGGCTTCTAATTACCCATTTTTGCTCTCTTAAAACAGAGCCAGCCAGGGGAATGGACATGGACACATCTCTATACCACACCAGTTTTTATAATATTTATCCTCAGCCCGTTTGTTCCACGACTGTAGAAAAGAGAAGGACGGAATTAAGGCGAGAGCCCCTCACTATCTCCAAGCCACTGTCCACAGCCTAGGATTTGAACGCTGTTCTATACCTCATGTTTGAATGGATGGCTGTTCTTTGATATTTTGCCCAGTGGATCTAAGGAAGGCTGTTCTCCAGAGCCAAACTGGGCAAACTTTGTGTTTGTTGTCTCCTTGAAATAGAAATGAATATTTGAAAGAAAGCTGCTTTTTTTTTCTTTAAGAAAAATATCAATAAATCCCAGGGAATGCTAAGATGTCTTGCTTCCTATTGCAAACCTTATTTATCAAGTTAATTGCCAACAGAATGTAGCTAAACTGCCGTTGATGTTTAGACTGGCTAACTGAGCCACAAGACATTGTGGGGTTCTTTAAATTAGTCTGGTGTTTGGGTAGCAAAATAGCATAGGATTTTTTTTTTTTTTTCTGATCTCAAATTACACTGCACCTCTCTTTTGGAAAACTCCAGGTTGATAAGAATGTATTTACTTTTTGGTCCAACCTACCTTCAGTTCTCCATTCTTGTAAATGAGGCAGGGAGAGACTTCTGGTTAGCAAGGTGCTTACTTGAACTTGGAGCAGCTCCTCTCTTGCAATCTAAAGACTCCCTCTGCTCCCTCCTCTCCTCTCCCCCTTCTCTTCCTTCCCTTTTTGAACTTACTTATATTTATACTTTAATTACTATACTTCTTAGGGACCAATACTTATGGTTTCTTGTTAACTATGGCTTTTTGTGTTGAAATGAGGAATCAGATGGAGTTGGAGCCCCTTTTAGGAATCAGGAGTTCTGATTTGGGTTCTCTGGTTTGGGTTCTGCCCCTAACTGGAAGAGTGACTAGCCTTGTTTTGCATCTTTAGGCATGGTTTTTGTGAGGACAGTAGGGGTCAGTGGAAGGAGCCATGGGTCCTGAAGCCAGGGAGGTAAGGTTGATTTCTCCTCTTAGGTGAGACAAGCATTTTTCGTTGGTGTCTGTTTCACTGGCTCCCTCCTCGACTTGCCTGTAGCTGAATCAGTGACCAGAAGGTCAAACTGGAATGTGAATCCGTGCAAAGTAAGACAGGGCTGAGACGGCACGAAACAGTATCGCCAGAAACATAACGCCAGCTCCCTCCGGTGCCTGATGCACTCTAATAAAGGAGGTTAAAGAGCCAGTACATTAATTGCCTCCTGTCCTAAGTCCCTTTTATAACCTGTGTTATCAGCATAAGTACAAGTGTGGTGTGGTAAGGGATATCATTATGAAACAGATTTCCTGGGAGAGGAATTAGCTGGCTCTGGTGGGCATCTCTGCTGTAATGAACATACTTTCGTGTTTATGAATACAGTTATGGATGTTCTCTTAACAATTCTCTTCGGGGAAAATGCCTTCATTGGCTATTTTGTATCTAGTGGGGCATTTTTCCTGCCTGGTTCTTGGAGGGTTAATTTGCAGTTTACTATTGAATAACATAAAATGAGCAGTAAATAATGTAATGATATGTATTGTTAAGCTTCATATACTATACCAGGTGTTAGCACACCCACTCCTCACTTAGATACAATCCAGGGCAGTCTACAAACACAGATGCATTTGAACAAAAAGACGGAGAGAGAGATGAAGATAGGAAGAACAAGAAAAAAAATTAAAGCTTATGTAAGATAATTTAACCAAGACAGAGATCCAGGTAGAACTTGGCCTAGTTTTTTCCCCCGAGAGTAGCCGCCCTGCGCAGGGTGAAATACAACAGTGTTTTGGCTTGTTTTTGGAACACACATGAGCCAAACACGTGGGAAACACCTTGACAGGCCTTTTGTATAACTACAAGGAAACTGATAATCCTAAATAAATTACACAGGGAATATGAATCCTTGAATACCAGTAATTATAATGGTTATTTTTCACTTTTTTAGCACCTGCAAATGATGTGTATAAAACAAAGCTTCCAAAGGCACTAATTAACTTTTTATTTTTTCCATTTACTGACTTTAACCAGTTTGCATTAATTGGCAATTTATATCTATATATTTTTACCAAATATTTCCACTACTTTTGAGTGGTTGGAAATCACACATGATTGAATTGATTCTCACTGAGTTTGTTTTCAGACACTCATTCCAAATCTCCCCAGCCTGCCCTGCTCTATCTTGGGGGTGTTGGATGCAGTAGAAATGTCTTGGTAGATCTTCAGCTGGGAGGAGCCACCCTGACTCCTACCGCACAGTGACATGACTTCTAACTAATAGTGCCAGTCAGAATTCCTAACTGCTCCTACCAAATGTGCACAGGCTCTCTTTGGAAGACCTCCAGGCTCAGCTTTGTGACAGATTTCTCTGGGCTATTCACGATACAAGATTAGTTGTCCTACCATGAAGATGATTCTTTTTTTCTCTGGAGGGCTCAAGGCAAGTAAGACCCAGATGAAGCAGGATTCCAAGGGATTTAAAAATGAACACCGACAGTATAATCCTCCAAGTTGCAAGCCCAATTAGTCTGGACTGAAGACTTGGTGATATTTTGGATGGTGATGGGGGTCAGGGGTAAGTTTGAGCTAACCTTTGACCTGGGCAGGAGAAAACAGGCAGGGTTTGCTGCAGGATGTCTCAAGCAAAAGGAAGGAGCCCCAGTACTCTCCTACCCCACCCTCTGTCCTACCCTTGCTCTCTCACCCCCTCCCATTTTATTTAGCTTTGAAGGAACAACCAATTTCTCATACCACACAGAAGTCTGTGTAGTAGAGATGTGGCCCATCAAAAGACCTGAATGTTCCATAGAGAAAAATAAATAGCTTACTGTCTGAGGAAGGGTGGAAAGTCTAAGGTAGTCGGGATCAGACCAACATGGGTGTGCTTGGGCAGTTGCTCTCTTTAAAGAGCTTCCAGTTTTAGCAGCTTCCAGTAGAAGTGGAAGCTGAGTTGGCAGGTTCTGGCTGGTGGTGAGAACCTCTTGAACCAGTGGTCCCCCTCTCTCTAGGGCACAGTGGGCCTAGGCCAGAGCGAATGCTGCCTGAAAGTAAGACAAGGACCTCTCAGGATGCAGAGGCAAGATGGCTGCCGCAGCCATCTGCAGGCCATCAAAGGCTGCTGCCTGATGGCGCTCTGGCTGCCAAAGCTTCTAAAGGGTTTGGCGCCTGACTGGAAATCGGATGCAAACTGTCCATCTGCCGCATGGCACTAGTGACAGCTGATTCTTTTGCAGTCTGCAAGATGGACCCAACCTAAGCCAATCGGTTCCATCCCTGATTGCACAAGGATTGTCCGACCTGTTTCATCAGCCAGGACACAGGAGTGGTGCGGGTTTCATTCTGCTCAGTACGTGACTCTATAAACACTAGTGCTGGGGACGGACTGAGAAACCAGAGGGAACACACTGCTGCTTCTGTGGAGAAAGCATATTGGCAATGCTCAAAGCATATTGGGGGATAACAGTAGCCGAGAAACCCCAATATGGACTAGGACAGCTGACCAGATGTCTTGACTGACATTTTAAACACGTTTCAAGGGGATCCCTACAGGACATAAAAACTAACTATACATCTGTGTACCTCCCCCCCCCCTCCGACCACACCCCCCCTCCTCGCACGCGTGCCAGCTAAGTGTAGTTCATGGATACTTGGAACCTAGCTAACAGCTCCAGCAACAAAGAAAGGCATGGCCGTGTAGAGCGAACCTGCCCTGCATAGACCAAGGCCTTCCTTCCTACCTAACCAGGAAATGCCCAACCCATACTGAATGAAGAACTAAGGCAGTACAGCCAAGGTGTGAAGACATCTCTCTTGGAAGCTGTCCTGCTGAGGATGGAGAAAGGTACAAGGAACAGTAAACTCCATCCATTACGGCCTAATAAACCAGCTTCCGTGGACGCTCCAGTAATTCAGCATCTCCTACTAAACTCAACTCTGCCTTAGGCTGAGTTGAAGCTGTAGCCAGTTCAAAGCCAGCTAGCCTTGATGCAGAGGCAGATTCAAATTGTAAGGAAGAAGGTCACATTTATAATTTCAGCTTTATTTTTATTATGCTTAATTAATATTTTTAGAGGAGAAATGTGTATGGATGTGTGGAGATGAGATGTGTGTGTGTAGGTGTGTGCCTGTGTGTGCGTGTACGTGCACATGTGTGTGCATGCGTGCGTGTGTGTGTGTGTGTGTATGTGTGTGTGTGTAAAATTAACAGAAGTTTTGTCTTCCTCTACTGTGCATGTTCTGGGAATCAAACACAGCTTGTTAGGCTTGGTAGCGAACACCTTTACCCACTGAATCCTGTTGTAGGCCCATATTCTAATTTTTAAATTTCAGACTTCCTGGTGTGAGAGATTGAGATGATTTATAAAATACAAAAATCATAAACGGTCGTGCTTTCCTTTTTAGCAATAGTCTATTTAATCAGAAGTGAATCTCACTTAAGATTTCATAGTTCCAAAAATTATTTTATGAATTAAAAATAGACTATGGGTCATTTCCGATCCCATCTTGAAGGACAGAAGTGTAGTGTGGATTAATGGTACTATTTCTTCTTGGACAGGAAATTAGGCCTATATCTTTTTACTGATTGTTTTGATTGGGCTAGCTTTCTAAACAGGTACACCTAATCATAAGAGAACATTATACTTGGCCTGCAGACTGACTGCAGCTTAGATGGAGATTTGTAGGTTGCATAGCTCAGATTTTTCTTTTCTTTAATGTCTAGCAATTCCGTGCATCAGGAATAGACTTCTGCATTCAAGAGGGGTTAGACTCTGTCCAGAGACTCTCAGGGGTGGGTGGGACTTTGTATCATGTTAGCGGAAGTTGTGCTGAAGAGCACAGTTAAGTACTGCGTCTGAAGAAATAACACCCTGGGCATGGCTGGGATGGCCCTGGGCCCAGGTTTCTGAATTCCCAGTCCTGTGTGCAACTTCTATGTTTAACCAGGTGAACTGAACAACTAGTAGAGTAAGGCATACTTATGTCCCCGGTCCTGGTTAAAAGAGAAAGGGGAAGGAAATGATCCTGGATGAGTTTAGAATTTGAAAATAAATAAATAAATAAATAAATAAATAAATAAATAAATACCCGGAAGTCTTGCCTTGATCAGGAAGAGCCTGAGCCAGATTAGATTTCCCAGACGAGTAAATTCCTCCTGTTAAAAGGAAGTGCAGGAATAAAGAGTGGAGCAGAGACTGATGGAAAGGCCATCCAGAGACCGTCCCATCTAGGGATCCATCCTATATGCAGACACCAAACCCAGACACTATTGATGATCCCAAGAAGCTCTTGCTGACAGGAGCTGTCCCCTGAGAGGCTCTGCCAGAGCCTGACCAATACAGATGCAGATGCATGCAGCCAAATGTGGGACTGAGCGCTGGACCCCAATGAAGAAATTAGGGCAAGGACTGAAGGAGCTGAAGGGGTTTGCAACCCTGTAGGAAGAACAACAATATCAACCAACCAGACCCACCCCCACTACCAGAGCTCCCAGGGACGAAACCACCAACCAAAGAGTACACATGGAAGGACCCATGGCTTCAGCTGGATATGGAGCAGAGAACTGCGTTATCAGGTGTACTGGCTAGTTTTGTGTGTCAACTTGACACAAGGTGGAGTTATCACAGAAAAAGGAGTTTCAGTTGAGAAAATGCCTCCATGAGATCCAGCGGTAAGGCATTTTCTCAATTAGTGATCAAGGGGGGAGGGCCCCTTGTGAGTGGTGCCATCTGTGGGCTGGTAGTCTTGGGTTCTATAAAAAAGCAGGCTGAGCAAGCCAGGAGAAGCAAGCAAGCAAGCACAATAAGCAGCATTCTTCCTTGACCTCTGTATCAGCTCCTGCTCCTTAACCTGCTTGAATTCCAGTCCTGACTTCCTTTCGTGATGAACAGCAGCATGGAAGTGTAAGCTGAACAAAGCCTTTCCTCCCCAACTGGGTTTTGGTCATGATGTTTGTGCAGGAATAGAAACCCTGACTAAGATATCAGGCATCACTGGGAGGGGAGCTCCTTGGTTCTGTGGAGGCTCGATGACCCAGGGAAATGCTAAGGCACTGAGGCAGGAGTAGGTGGGTAGGTGGGGGAGTACCCTCATAGAGGCAGTGGAGAGGGAGAAGGGGATAGGGCGTTTGTGGAGGGGAAACTGGGAAGAAGGATAACATTTGAAATGTCAATAAATAAAATAAACAAGAGAGAGAGAGAGAGAGAGAGAGAGAGAGAGAGAGAGAGAGAGAGAGAGAAAAGACTACTTCAAAGGGCTTTACACAGACGGGGTGGTGGTGGAGGCACTTGGGTGGTGGTGAATTATGCATAGGTACAAAACTGTATGGGGAGGGTTTAGAACAGAGCTCCTGGTCGTGGTCTTTTATAAGCAGAAACAGGAGGCAGACCTGAATGTGGGCAGATTCTTTCTCTCTCTCCTGGGGCCCACAGACAGAAACCTACACTGCCAATGGGAGCCAGAGCTGGTTCATACACATAGAACAAGAGTTGAGGCGTTGGCGCAGGTGACTCTGTTCCACAGATGGTTAAACACAATACCAGGTGCATCATAAATAAAAACCCCACAGACACAGCACCATTAAACTTTGTTTTGTAAATGAAAGTCTCTCTTTGTTCCATACTTCTGGTGGAAATGACTTTCATGCTGGCGGATAATAAGCAATGCTCCATAATCAAAACTTCCCAGGCACAGATGTAGGCTGTAGAGTCTACTCTGAGACCCAGTTCTTAGGTTCCTTCTGCCCTGCTTGAGATCCATTTTGTTTTCTCATTGATTTCCAAAGATACATGGATAGTCTTAAGGGCCCCTTAAGGGCAACGTAGGTTGCATGGCAGCTTTGATGTCACAGATTTGACACCTCTGTGAGGCATGTGCCTTGGATTATTTAGACTGCTTAGGTGATCCGAGGAAAGATTGTATGCTGGGCTGGAGTCATGAAGTGAAACATCACAGATGGAAAACGTAACAATGAAGGCAAGGTGCTTTAGCCCACTGGAGTTGGATTTATTTACATGCTGTCCTTCTTGCTAATGGACTGTAGATACATCTCAACCTTTTTTTTTTTTTTTTTCTTTTTAAAAGTTAAATGAACAGAGGGTTGTTGAAAACTCCTCCGGTGTGGCCTTCCCCCTACTCTGTAAATTCTGCAACCACTTGATGGCTTTTCTAAAGTATATGTGAAATGACTGTTAAGATTCAATTTATTGGTGTGTATGAATGTGTGTCTGTGTGATGGTATGCTGAATATACTGTGTGTGCCCCTGGATGCCAGAAGACAGTCTCAGGTCCCTTGGAACTACAGTTACAGGCAGTTACAAGTCCGTTCTCACTGGAGAAATGTGTGTGCTGGAAACTGAACTCAGGGCCTCTGGAAGATCAGCAAACTCCCTTAACCATTTCTTCAGCTCCCAGAAGCAACTGCTTGGTTAGTTTATGATAGAATTTTTTTTTTGGATGGGGCAGATCTGGCTCCTACCTGTAGAATATCTGGTTTGCATAAATAGCCTATTAATTGCCTTAGAAAAGAACATGAAGATAGATTGAGAAATTTCTAGAAGGGAAAATGCAGATTGGATGCTCCCTGCTTCCCTAAGCACCTGAACACATCTCTCCACAAATCGGCCTGAACCTGACATTTGTCTGTTTTCTGGGTTTCCTTAGATCCATGATGATAAATCGCTGGGTGAAAAGTGAAGCATTAGGCCAGCCATCCAGGTGCTTTGACTGGCTGCTCCAGGCATCTCAACAAATATTTATTGAGTGCTTCTTCCAAACAAGGCTGAGCGTGAAAAGCACTGAGAGACGCAGGTGAGTGAGATAAATTTTTCTGTTCTTATGAAGTTTGTGGCAGAGGCAAGGCTTTATGTGGAATTCGGCAGCAGTTTAACTGGTTTGGGAAGTTTTAGAAATTTTAATGGATGCAAATGGAGGAATTCCATAGTTTTACAGGCTACATTCGAGAATCAGAGAGCAGCTATTTACCCCGTTTACTTTAAAAGACTACATCCAGGGGCTGGAGAGATGGCTCAGCCGTTAAGAGCACTGACTGCTCTTCCAGAAGTCCTGAGTTCAATTCCCAGCAACCACATGGTGGCTCACAACCATCTGTAATGGGATCTGATGCACATTTCTAGTGTGTGTCTGAAGACAGCTGCAGTGAATTCATAAAAATAATAAATAAATAAATAAATCTTTAAAAGGCCATGTCCACTGCAAAAGAAAAAAGTGGAAGATTATTAATCCTAGAAAGACATTACAACATCACTGGGTAGCTCAGGTACCAGGTCATTGTTCAGAGTTGTGCTGACACAGATTGTGTTGTGGTTAGGGAGCCTGGTGTCACTAATCACCCCTAATCAGGTCCTTTTGGAAAGTGTAAAAAGAGCTGTCAATAATTATTTTGGAGCAGCAATAGAGAATAGTGGTATCCAAAGCAAATTGGATGTATGGTCAGTCTCTCGTTATTGATAAATGGACTCTGAGATGAAACTTCCCGAGTCTGTCTGTGGGATAGGCAGGGATCAGGAGCTTACCTGGAGTTCTGCTTTGGACCAAAGCACATCCCCTTTAAAGGCACATTGCCCCTGTTTACCATACCTGGCTTGGACATAGCCCCCTTTCCACTACTTCCGGTCACGCTGGAATTACATAGAGATTGGAGTAACTGGACTAGTTGGATCTTCAGAGTGGAATACAGCAGGTTTCATTGTGCGAGAAGAAAATTCCCCAGTTGTCCAGAGAGGATATGGAGAGATACTGAAGGAAGTACTTTTTAGTTCTTCCTTTGGTTTTAAAAATTAGACCTGAAATATGTTATTGACAGTAGTTTACCCGGTTCACCCAGTCTGCAGACCTGATGGAGGAACTTCTGAAATCGGTATGATTCCATTTTGAGCATTTTATTTCTCTCATGAGTTTTATTGAATTTAGCAAAAATATGCTATTTGGTATATGGTTATAACTCAGTAAATAATAAATAAATAAGTAAATTTGGTTAAGACCAGATAAAAATCAGTCATCTGTTTCCTTTCAACTTTGAATCCTTTTAACAAACCATTCCCTAATAAAAGTAGCGGTTTACACTTCAGTCATCAACTACATACATCCCTGTGCCCGTGCATGTATATACATATGAACACACGCACACGCACACACACACACACACACACACACACACACACACACACACACACACACACACACACACGGTGCATGTGGCTAACTCTCTTTGAAAGCCTGAGAGGCCACCAGAGCACAGCAGTTAAAATTCACCCTCTCCTCTATTATGTTAGAAATTCTAGCCCGTGCTTGTATTTCATAGTCTGTGTGTTCTGTGTAGGTAAACTCATCTTCCTGTCATCTTCTTGGCTTTCACAGGGCAATGATAATACCTATAAAAATGACTTTGCTGATGGTGCCTAGTAGAATCTCAAACTGAATTCAAACTGTTTAGCTTAAAGCAACCACGAGGAGAAAGAAGTAGAATCTTCATTTGGGTACATTTTATAAATAAAACTTCCAAGAAGGGACAGAATGTTTGACTCATATTTTTAATCCAAATTTTAAAAAGTAGCACAAAGTGCAGATTACTTAGTCTATGAAAATTATAATGCTAATTTATACTATTTACAAGTAACTGCAGCTTCTTAAAGCCACCAGTCTTTCCCTAAAAACAAAGAAAGATGCAGAGAATTGGCTTATAAAATCTTAGAGGAAAAAAATTAAAGGCAAGGGTCATGCTTGGAAAAAAATTGAGAGTAATTAGCAAATTGTGGCTATCATGCACTGGTAACAATCATGCTTTCACCCAAACAAAATTAATAGTTCGCTTGAGCTTTGGGAAGACTTCTCCTGGACCGGAAGTGTATTTCTGAATGACATAAATCTAAGAAAATCAGAAGTTAACTTTAAATGGATTTAGGTTTCTCGGGTAGATGAGAGCTACGCTTGTCAAGTTCCTAAATCTATTCATAGTAGTTTATCACATCGTTGTATGTTATTTTGCTGGGTCAAAACTCTAGAAAATCTAATAATAGCATGCTTTCTGGAAATTACATTAGCCTAGACCATTAATAAGTGGGGCCTACAGAATTCAAGTGGAACCAGAAAGCAATGCGTACATGTGAAGAATCGAAGCTGGTCATCACTTAAGCCCATGCGTGAGAATGCCGGAAGACAAATTTGAAGATGGGCTTGAACATCTTCTCAAACAAGCACCCCCAAGCAGCAGTAAGTCCCCGTGCAAAGGGCAGGGGAGCCATTGTAGAACTCTGAATCCAGGAGAGATCTTGTCCTTTGACTACTCCAGGCCCCAGATCATCAGGTTCTGAGAGGTTGGGAGGCTTGCCAGAAGCCACACAGCTAGTCTGAGGTAGAGCTAAGACTAAGCCTGGGCTCCTGGGAAAAGAGACCTCTAGTTGGTCTGTAACCAGTTACTTTTAGAGAGCCATAAAACAAGGTTCTGGAAGTAGAATTCACCCTTATTGTGACATTCTGGCAGTGGTGGTCCAGTATCTGTGGCAGCTTTCTTATTCGGGTGAGACCCCTCAAAATAATTAAGCAACAATATGAGTTCCTTAAAGTGCAAGGAACCAAATCATTTGGGCCACCATCCACACCATTTCTTTTCGTGCTTATGGATTTTCCTGTTTGTTTTGGTCACATCAGACCTGAAACACAAAGACAGCAGATCATTAAAAATTAAACCCAGGTGCATTCATAAGCACCCTCTCCCTGGTTTGTGGAGTGAAGACTCTCATCTGCGGCCTTCCAGCTGTATTCCGAGTTAATGAGGAGTTTTCAATCTGGCCAGTCACCCTGTTTGCCCTTTGCCCTTGCTGGTGCCTCCACTGGTCTCCTTGTACCCCATACTAGAAATTCAGTCTTCCTTTTCAAGTGGCTTGGCTGTATTTGCAATTACAATGGTCTTGCTGGGCACTAAGAAGGCCAGGTCACCTGATACGCATGACCTGGAGGGCCGCAGTGCAGCTATGAGCAGCTCTGATGGAAATCACAGTACCCCATCAGTAGACAGGACTGTCCAAGTGGCAGATGGAATAGCAAGAAAGTCAAAAATATATGCTGTGGCTTGGAACGTTCTGATAGAGAAAAATATATCCTGTGGCTCGGAGCGTTCTGATGGAGGTGATGTGAGACTAATGTCCCCTTCTGTTCCCACGGGTGTCAGTTTCTCACCCAAGTCCTTTGTTATTGTAAGCATTCAGCATTTTTCATATCAGCCCCTCTTTGTGACACCGCAAAAACATGGTTCCGAAAACCCAGACTTTTAATTGTAGCAAAACCCAAGTTTATTTAATTATTCTTGGGTAGCGGCAAAGATGGGTTTTGTTTTTCTCCTGCGGTCTCCTTCCTAATCACGATGCAACACCCCTTTCCCCAGCAATGCTGTGTATGAGCTTCATGCTGCTAGACAAATACATTCTTTGGGAAAAAAAAATGCACATTTTTATTTGGAAATAATGCCATCTCTTTGTTAGATTTGCAACAATCCTATTTTGCCTCTACTGTTTTTAAGTCGAAAATGAAAAATTATATAGAAGATGTTTGTGCACGGCATTGTGCTCAATGGTATGTAGGTCAGCATGCTGCAACTCCGCAGATAAGGGACAGGGAACAAGTGTTCTGTGTACTTACAAGCAAATATCAGTCATAATAGAGGAAGACAGATCTACAAGAGCGTTTTGGCTTTGGAAATGTTTCTTGTCATTAGCATTTAAAAAAAAGCCGTGAGATTCAGGCCTATCAGCTCCGATTCACAGCAAAGCCTGGCTTGCACAGGTTGTTATCTGTTTCGCACAGAGGTACAGCTGGTTAGCAAATGGATTTGCAGATTTTTTTTTTTCAGGGATGACTAAAAAGGCAAAGAATCAGGTACTTACAACCCATTCAGAATGTAACAATTTTGTTTGTGTTATAAACCAAACCTTCTGTTTTTGCAAACTGCATTATTTTTAGAAACAGAACCAAGGAAAAAAACCCCAGCTGATTTTTAAAAAATCTTTATTCATATTCCAATATCCCTAAGGCTTCTAATATCCATGAAGTAATACAGCAAAGAGAGCAGTCAGAACAGCCGACTCTGGTGATTCAGTTTATGGCGTTGGCTTATTGTGTTAGCAGTAGAGTCAAAAGGAAGAATCCAATATTTAAAAATTTTTATTTCTCTTTCTATTCTGAAATATAAAGGGAGAAAGGATACCAAGCTAGAGGGAGGGGGAGGATTCGAGGATTCATCTGGAAGAGGATATATCTATATTTATAGTTATGACACAAGGAACACAGTACTGTTGTCTGAAGCTTACTATATGGTGGATATACTTGATTGAGTTCTTTGGGGGTGGGAAAAGTTGTTTTTTTGTTTTTGTTTTTAATTGAGAAGAGAACATAGACACTAAGATATGTCTGTCTCTGGTGTCTGGAACTATTTTAAACTCTTGTCTTTTATTAAGAGTCTTGCAAATGAAGAGATGCTAACAGACCCCATTCCGTGAAAGCACGTGTTCTATGTCATCAGGTACATTCTATGAGACAGTAAGTTGTGACGGGTGTCAGATTGGGCATGCCCAGAGGCATTGCCCCCACATCAAGCCCAGTGGATGAATTACCATGAGTGATTAAGCATGCAATCAAGCAATCTACAGAGCTCCTAATGTCACAGTTACTGTTCACAGAGAGAATTACTTACGTTAGATCCCTTTCTAGTACTGTTTGCTTCATTAATAGGGAGGTGGTGGAATCTTGGGCAGTGAGGCAGGATAAGCTAAATCCTTTGTCAACATCTAAGACTTAGATCAAAGACTGGAATAAAGCAGGGGTGCATGGGGGGGATGAAAGAGTAAACAGAAATTAAGGAATGGATTGGATGCTCTGGAAACATTTGATAAATGAAACACTCTGTTGAAGTACAACACTGAGTATTTCTGATTACAGTACTTTATTGGGAAATAGACAATCAGCCACTTCACTTCTAAATCAAGTTTTCCTGAGTTAGTTTATTTCTCTGTCTGGGAAGGCAGTTGAATGTCTGCTCCCTGGCCAACCTTCATGGTTGTGATCCTCACTACCTTGCCAGGAGTAGGGGTTACTCACTCTCTCAGGGAAGCCTGGGGTGGAAGTGTATTCCAGGGCAGCTGGCTTCTTTGTAATCTTTTCTATTTTATGCGTTTAAATACATTATTGAGAGAAGGAGTCCTTGGGCTTGCTTCATTAGGGATTCCTGGCCTGAAAAGAGGTAGGAAGTTTGTTGAGAACCCTGGGAACAACAAGCCAAGCCACACTTCAAAAACATGCCTTGCCCTCTTTGCTCCCTACTTCTGCAAGTGGGGGCTGTCTTAAGCACCGCGGGTCTTGCAGAGCAAGCCAGGACTGCCTTCTCCTGGGGTGCTTATCTTCCTTCTCCTTCCTTTGTCTTCCTCCCTCTGTCTCTGTTCTTTACTCTGGATGGTCCTTATCTATGTCTTACTTCAATTTTCATCACTTTAGCTATATTAAAAAGTAACTTTAACTGACACATAAAGACATATGTTTTTACTATTAACGAGGCCTCATATGATGGTTTGATACATGCATGCACTGGGTTCTGTTTAAATTAGGAGGTTCAACACATCTATCTCCCCAAATATTATCACTTGATCCTGGATGAAACTTTCCAAATTCTTTCCTCCAGGTTATTGACATGTACGGCCCATTTTTATTAATTGTGGTCCCAATGCTGTGCCGGAACTTCTCCCTTGTGTCTCGATGTAACCTATGACTTGTCAATCAGCCTCTCCCCATTCCTTCCATCTTTATCTGTTCCTAGATTCTGGTAGCTCTATTCCACTCTCAAGCTCCAAGACATCAACTTTGTTAGGATCTACAAATTAATGAGATCATGTGCTATATACCCGCTAGACACCTGACAAATTTAGCTTAATGTAGTGATCTCTGGTTCTATCCATGCTGTAGCAAACAACAGGCTTCTATTCTTGTTGGGGTTAAAGTATTTCATTGCGTATAGGTACCACAGTTTTAAAACTTAGTCATCAGCTGACATTTTCCTTTCTTCTAATACTGTGAAATAAATATAGGACCACATATATATGTCTTTTAAAAAACATACTATTTTTTATATATAAACACAATGGGATTACTGGATCATAAAGCAATTCTATTTTTGACTTTTTAAGGATCTCCCCATATGGTTCTCCCTAATACCTGTACCAATTTATACTTCCACTAACACTGTGCTTGGGTGCCCTTTTCTCTACACGCTAGCTAGTTCTTGTCATCTTTTGTTAATAGCCATTCTAACAGCTGTGATGTAATATCTCATTAAGGTGTAATTTGCTTTTCCCTCATGGTCGGTGATACTAAGTCTTTATTTCAAGCTTGGTCATTTGTATGACTTTCTCTTGAGAAATGTCTCCTTGGGCTGGCGAGGTTCCATACTGGTTAGAGGCATTTGCTGCCAAGGCTGATGACCTGAGTTCAAGCCCCAGACTCTGCATGATCAAAGGAAGAACTGCCCTCTGACTTCCTCATGTGATGCATAGCGGCACTTACAAAACACACACACCCACCCACTCACACACATCAAATGTTAAAAAGTTAAAGAAAATGCTTTCTTATGTGAATTTATTTCCCACATAATTGGATGATTTGAGAGTTTATTTACTTGCTGTTGTTTTGGCTTTGCACCTTTGGAGTGTTGTACATATTTTATAATTAACCTTTGTTGTATATATAGGTGGCAGACATTTTCTTCCATTCTATAGGTTGCTTATCTGCTTTCTTTCCTTTGCTGTTCAAAAGCACTTCCACTTGGAGTAATTCCATTTCACTGTTTCTGCATTGGTTTCCTGTGTTTCCAAAGAAGTCTTTGCACATTTAAAGTCCTCGCCCTGTGTTCTCTTCAAGCTCTTTCATAGATTCAAATGTTACACTTAGGTTAATGTTTGTAACTCTTGAGAGGTATTGGTTTAACTCCATTCTTCTACATTTAGATACTCAGTTTTCTTGGTTATTGGAAAAGACTCTTCTTTCTCCCCTTCGTGTTAATGCCTTGTTTAAACCACTGGCTATAGATGTGTGGATTTACCTGAAGCTCTCTATTTTGCTCTGTTGGTTCATGTGTCTATGATAATTATGTTACTGTTTGATCACTATGGAAATCAGGAGGTGTAAATGCTTCTCTTTTCTTTCTGTCTCAAGGAAAAACCAGCTTGATGGCTTTGACTGTTCATGGTTTTGTGTGTGTGTGTGTGTGTGTGTGTGTGTGTGTGTTTCTAGTTGTGTGAATTGGCCTTAGTATTCTGATGGAGTTTGCATTGAATCTGTAGATTACTTTGAGTGAAGCTTGCATTTAAAAAGTGTTCATTCTTTGGTTGCATGAATGCTTCTGTTTCTTTCACCAAAGTTTTGTGATATCCATGAGATAGTTTTCATTTCTGATTTTCTTTTTACTTTATCTTCTTATAGCTATTTATGATTTCTAATAACTTGCAATTTGAATATAGCATTGTAAACTTTTTGTGTTGACTTTTATATCTTACAACTTTTCTGAATTTACTTAATAGTTCTTTGAAGTTTTTTTTAAGATGCCAGATAAACAATTAGAGAGGGAAAATTTCTCATTTAAAATATAGGAATCTGTATACTTTTGCCATCATCAGAATATAAAGTGTACAAACTTATATGAGTTTATAATTTACCAGATAAAAAATGACTAATACAACTCACAAAATAGATGGTAGTTTTTTAAAAAAAAACTTACCAATTTCAGTACAAAGTACAATTAAGTACAAAGCTATACACTAGACCTCTACTTTCTAAATAAGAGACTTATCCATCTGAGAAAGCTACAAGTGACATATGACTAGTTGGTGGTGACAACTGAAGCTGGAGCATCTCTCCCAGGCCTTGCCGGCCAGCTTGTATTTATGTGCATACACATGTTTAAATGTTAAGAAAGCGTTACGTTATAGTTCCAATACTACCATGCGCAGAATGGTGAGCTTCCCCACTGAGCTACCAAAAATGTTAGCCAGTTTCAAATGTAAAAGCGCATTTTCTTCTGCAAGATCAATAGCAGAGAAGTCTTTGAAATATAGTATTTTTCTTGAAGAGACTCATGAAAATTTAGGTATGTTCTCTGGGAAAAATATAAATCACCCTAACATTTTACTTCAACAAACAGAAGAATTAAAAATTTAAGATTAATTTTATTTTATGTGTATGAATGTTTTGTCTGCATGTAGATCCATCTGCCACTTGCATGCCCGGCACCCATCAGATCCTCTAGAACTGGAGTTATGGATGGTTGTGAAACACTCTGTGGGTGCTGGGAATTGAACTGGGGTCCTCTGCAAGAGCAACAATTGTTCTTAATCATGTAGTCATCTTTCCAGTCCCATGAAGCAACTTTTAAATGTGGACTTACAGGCTGTGAAGCCATTGAGGTTGTTGTCTAAATTATAGCACTGTTGCTTAAATAATTCTTAGAACTGTATTGTGTGCTAGATCTTCATAGCCATGACATAGTTTAAATCCCATAACACATCCCTCATTAGTCAACCCAAACTGAAAGTCATATTTATCTACTGTAAGATGACCCATCCATAGACTGTGTCTTACCTGATTTAGTGATTGTATTGTAATTCGAGGGCTTTCTTTGCCCAAGAACAGTCTTTCTTTATAGTTTATTCTGGTATCTATATTTTCAGGCTAGGCATGTTCAAAGTACTGCCCCCTGATGGTGAGGAGGCACATAGCATAGAGATAAAGTCACCTCATTCGCTTTTAATTTTTAACACTCACTGTTCTTTTCCTTGGGCTTAATTTTCTCTTTCTTCTTTCCTTCTTTCCTTCTTTCCTTCTTTCCTCCCTTCCTTCCTTCCTTCCTTCCTTCCTTCCTTCCTCCCTCCCTCCCTCCCTCCCTCCCTCCCTCCCTCTCTCTCTCTCTTTCTTTCTTCCTTTCTTTCTTTGTTCCTTCCTTCCTTCCTTTCTTTTCCTCCTTTTTAAAAAAATTTTCAGAGTTGCAAAGTCAAAGCTGGTGACAAGATTTATTCTCTGAAGCTCAGTGTCTACTTCTGTCCTTCCCTCGTCCTATCTCACTCGTCATTTAAAGGAAACATTTTAAATTGGTTGTTCCTTTGAAAACTCTAACCTATATAAATTTCATTTAACCTCTCCTCTTTTGTACATTGGTGTTATACTTTGTAAAAAGCAGTAAAGCTTTAGAAATTGCATACAATAAATCATAGATGTTTGTATATTGCTTTTTTTGTTTGTTTAGGAATACATATTTGGAGATAATTATGTGACAATATTTAGGCCTATTCATTCTTACAGCTTAATCTTTTATTCAGATTAATTTTATTGTACTGTGTAGCTCTGTCATGGTTTAGCCAGACCCCAGTATTATGAGTTTTTTTTTTAATTATTTATTTTTTGATACTTTATTTAAATTTCCAATGTTTCCCCCTTTTCCAGGTCTCCTCTTTGGAAACCCCCATCCCCTCCCTCTCCCCGCCTCTATGAGGGAATTCCACCTCCCACCCACCGGCCCACCCATCCCCATATTCCCACCTTGACATTCCCCTTTACTGGGGCCTCTAACCCCCTCAGGCCCAAGGGCCTCTCCTCCCCCTGATGGCCAATAAGGCCCTCCTCTGCCACATATGTGGTCCGAACCATGGGTCCCTCGATGTGTATTCTTTGGTTGGTGGTCCAGCCTCCAGGAGGACCTGGGGGGGAGGGTCAGGCCAGTTGACACTGTTGCTCCCTCCATGGGGCTGCAAACTCCCTCAGCTCCTTCAGACTCTTCTCCAACTCCTCCATCTGGGACCCTGTGAGTTGTTTCTTGACCTGGTATAATTACGTTGAACTGCTTAGCTTTGTTGTGGTTTACCCAGTCCCTGTGTATTTGGGTTGTTTTTCAGCCTTGTTACATGGAGCAATGCCACAATGACTAACTTCGAGCCATACAACCTGTACTCAGCCAGAGTTCTCTGCACTTTGGCAGAGATGCTAAATCACAGAGACTTATGAATGTTTGCAAAATATTGCGAAGTTTGTTTCCATGGGGGTTCCATGTTTTTGCGTTCCCACCACTCTCTAAGAGACTGCTGGTTTTCCCATAGTTCTGTGTTGTGATTTGAGTCAGCCACATCCTCTCCTCCTTCAGGCTCGCAGGTTGAATGTCTGCCTCCAGACAGTGTTGGTGCTTTTTTGGGGAGGTTGTGGAACCTTTGGTTGTGAAGCCACTAGCCATGGGTCTTCTCCAGTTTCAGCTTGCCCCCCACAACCATCCATCCTCCTGCAGTGACCTCTGCCAGGTCTTCTTTTGTCTCTATGTTGGGCTGAGATCCCATTGAAACTATAGTCAGGTACTTTTTTCAGAACTATATAGGAAAGTATCTAAAACATCTTTTTTCTCAGATCATGTTATCAGGATCCGGGCTTTTCTCAGAGGTTTGGATCTTCAGGGCAGATGGGTTCACAGCTTTTATTGTGAGTACAACTGGGCACTTTTGTTTCTGTCAGCTGCCTGTGTTTGTTTTTATGTTCAGACTATTTCTTGTCTGCTTCCATGCTGGAAGCTCTTCTGGTAGATCTGTCTGTCTTCTGCCATTGAGTTCAAATTCTTCCAGCCAAGGACCAGCCTCAGCTTGGAGAGGGGCTCTGAGAGAAGGGGTGTCTGGAAGCGGAGAAAAGAACGACTCAAAGTCAAATCGTGGGTCCAAGACGACAACCTGTGTTCTGCTTGATACAGCTTTTCCAGTCCACTTCTCTCTAAGTTCTGTTTTCTCTGGAGATTTGTCTGTCTATATTCTGCTTGCTTGCTATTCTAAGAGATCTCTCTGTTCACGTCCTGCTTGCTTGTGTGTATCTTCCACGCCGTCTTCTCTTTTTATCCTAAAAATTTCCCTGGATAGTTCATCGACAAAATGCAGGTCTAGTCTTTTATTTTACATATCAATCCATCCATTTCCTCCAGGTTTTTCTTTTGATTATCTTATGAGTCGGCATCCCATGACCCCAGCCCTTTGATTCTTAGGAGACAGCAAGCACACATTTTTTTCTTAACATTACAAAATAATTCAAAATCTGTCCGCCTTTATTAAGCACAGATGATAACCTAGTTGAGTGGGACTCTGCCCTGAAATTACCATTTCCACCATGCCTGGGCCTGGACTTGCTGGGATTGCTGTGTCCCAGGCTGACCTTGAGCTCAGGAATCTGTCTTTGTAAGCATAAACAAAAAAGCTAGGTGGGATCTCCTGTGATCACCACTCCCTAAATCTCTTTATCTCCTTCCTTAGTAATTTTCTAACAAGTTGGCTCACAGTGCAGCTGCTTTTGTTTCTTTAGATTCGTGAAGCCCCTCATATAATTCATGTTGTATCCTTATTTTTTGCATAGTTGAGAAATTATAGATTTTGAACTCACGTATTGAGAGCTTTTCCCCACAGCCTTAAGGGCTGTCCTGAAGGTCCCAGCATTTACCATTTTGCTGAAACATAGCCAGACTCTCAGCTCCTGGATTTGTGCTGTTTCTTATTATCATGGAGTCATTAACGTTAACCGGGAGGGCATTCCTCTGAAGGAAAGAGTCCTCCATTGCTAGTTGGTCCAGAAAATATGTACATTATTATACAAACAAGCCTTGTTCCCAGAACAGCCATCAATGCTCCTGGAGGCTCACACCCGGGCCTTGTCCCAGGGGCAGGAACCCTGTCACTCTGTCCCCACCAGACCCATGCTGGGCTTGGCAGCTTCCTTCCTGGTTTGGCTTTGGTGTTTGGCATCAAGGTGTTCTCTGGTTGTTTCAGATGCACATTTTTGTTATAGGAAAATTCTTCTCACTCCAGTGTATAAAAAATTTAACTCATATTTTCTTTAAATATTTGTAGTGGTAAATATTATCTTAAAAGTATTTTTATTGTGAATTTTTTCAAGCTTACAATTATATAATGAATAGAATAATAGTTTCAGCCCCAACTGCGATCCATTGCTTTATCCACATTTCTATTAACTCTTTTGTATTACATTATTTTCAATAAAATCTAAGATATATGTTTCATCTGTTAATATTTCATTTATACATATATATATATATGGCCTTTAAAATTACATTTTATGTTTGTTGCTGGCTTATATAAATGTAATTAGCTTTGGAATATTAAGGTTTTAGCTTGATTAAATCTTGGTTTAAAAATAATTTGTAAGAAATGATAAATGTTTAAGACGCTGGCAGTGCTAATTACCCTGATTTGATCATTACACATGGTACACAAGTATCATGAAAAACACGGTATCCTATAAATATGTACAATTTTTACGGGTCAATTGAAATAGTAAAAAAAAGCAAAGAAATTTGTTTGTATATCAACTCGAGTTTCCTGCATTAAAAAAAATCATCATATGCTGACTACTATAGCTTCTCTTCTTGATTTCTAAGCTTGTATCCTTCATTAAATTAAAAAACAACTTAATATTTTCTTACCTTGCTATAACCATCATAAAATATTTTTTTCTGATTTTAAAGACAAAACTTCTAATATTTTATATGCTGTTTGTTGTTTTAGATCGTTAGTAGGCACTTTTTCTACCTAATGATATTACCACCATTGTCTAGTTGGGTTGTTAATTTTCATTATGAATAGATTTTAATTTTTCGTGAAATCTTTCACATCTATTAAGCTGATTATATGCTTTTAAAAATCTTTTATTTCTTTATTGTGATGAATTATAAGAGTATCTCTAAGTTGTTATTACTGGGATACATCTGACTTGTTCAAGATGTACCACATCAAAAACTATAAATCCGGATTCAGTTTGTTAGTATTTTGTTCAGAAGTTCCTGTCTGTATTTTTGAGTGAGATTGGCTTGTATTTTCCTTTCCTTCAGCATACTGAATGATGTTAATATTGTGGTTATTGAGACTTTCATGAAAATGAGTTGAGAAATGTCGCCTATTTTGAAGTCTCTGTATAACAGTTGGGCTATAAAGTTTTGTGTATTTAATAGAATTTCTCATTTTATTTAAGTTAAAATATTGGCTTAATGTTATTCAGGGTATTTCTATTTATTTTCTGCATATGACTTCATAACTTCATTTTCACTTGTGGTGTTTATTGGCTGTACTCTTTTTGACCAATTTTTCCCCAAATTTATCCACTTTACTAGTTTTAACAAGACTTTTTGTCCTTTCTATTGTATTTCACTTACAATTATTTATCATTTTCTAATTATATTTTATTTACTTATTTATTACATACATGTGTGGGCATGCATATGCCATAGCTCATATATAGAGGTCAGAGGGCAACTTACACTCAGTTCTTTCTTTATATCACATGGGCACCATGGATGTAAACTTATGTCTTCTGGTTTGGCAGCAAGAGCCCTTACCTACTGTACACATTACAGACCATAAACAATTCCTAATGATAAATTTATATTAAATTTTTCCTCCAACTCCTTATTCTCTTAATTAAAAAAGTACTTTTAATTTGGATGCTTGTGATATTAAATTTGTGTAATATTAAATTTCGGCATTTCGACTTTTCTCATAAACTTTAAAGTTGGCTATCCAGTCCATTTAATTGTATTTTACAGCTTGAACTTGATTTTTCTTTGATCTTTGAGCAGTTCAGAGAAGTCCATTTTAAATGTGCAGGCACAATTTTTAAAGAGTTGTACTCTTTTTTTTGTTGTTGTTATTGTTTAAACTAAATTGTACTTTAGTGTCTGCAGATGGATGCATTTTGAAAGTCATTGGTGCTTTGTGGTCAACATTTGATCAGTTTCTATAAATACTTTGTGTTTGAGACAAGACAAAAGGAATTATAAATTTCTAGTTAGCCAGTATAAAAGACACAGAATCCAGGTATTTTACTGACGAGCTGTCTGCCTACATTGGGCAGAATTTGGAGCTATTCTCACCCACATCCCAGCCCTTGTTTCTTGTTGCTTCTCCTGGGCACAAGCTCATGGTCTGTCTCCTCTCATGGCTGCTTTCTTCTTCCTCTTCTCCTCCCCCTTCTTTCTGTTCTACCTGCTACTCACAGCCAGGAAACTGAAAACCTGCCTACCTCTATTTAGTGCCTAATCACACACTGTAGCCTTGTATTGACCAATTAATTTGGGGAGCAAGGTTTTTCAACAAAACCTGGTGTATGTGGGAATTCACTTGTCTTGGGGCAATCAGGTCTTGGGGTACAGAATTTAGCATTTGAATATATAGCAGCACCAAACCAATCTCCAACAAACACTGTTCTCTAATCACTTATAGCAAATTGTGTGTGTGTGTGTGTGTGTGTGTGTGTGTGTGTGAGAGAGAGAGATTTTTAGAGTAAAAAACTATATGTTTACTAAGTTTTGCTTTTTAATTACTTAGGTGAATACATTAAATCTCCTGGCCAGATGATGGATTTACTAGTTATTCTTGCAATTCTGTGTATTTCAAAGTTATTTCATTTAATACAATGAACTTTAGAATTGCCTCTTTTTTTTTTTTTTTTTTTTTGATACTTTATTTACATTTCCAATGTTTCCCCCTTTCTAGGTCTCCTCTTTGGAGACCACATATCCCTTCCCCCTCCCCCATCTCTAT
>CM052709.1:33315936-33335742 GCA_028551405.1 Uromys caudimaculatus
CTATCATCATCATGAGAAATGATTTTAAATCTGAGTCTTGCTTTTCTGGCGTGTTGGGGTATCCAGGGCTTGCTGTGGTGGGAGAGCTGGGTTCTGATGTTGCCAAGTAGCCTTGGTTTCTGTTCCTTATGTTCTTGCCCTTGCCTTTTGCCATCTTGTTAACTCTGATGTTAGCTGATCTTACTCTGTCTGGCTGTGGCTTGTCCCTCCTGCAGGCCTCTGAATCAATACTCCTTGAGGACCAGCTCTCTCTGAGAGTTGTTTGTGTTTGGAGTGCTGTGGCACAGGATCAGCTCTGGGGTGCAGACAGAAACCAGAAGGATCTTGTCCCCAGGTGTCCCTTGGTTCTTGTGTCCTGATGACTATGCAGTGGTCCCTCTTGATCCAGTGAGTCTGAACATAAGTGGTGGTTTTGCCTATGCTCGAAGGTGTGTCAGCCCTCCTGGGATACTAGCTCTCTCCTGGAGCCCTGTGGCCCAGGCTGAGGTCCCCAGGTCCCAGTGAGCAGTGGTGCTTGTCTTCACTCCACTCACGGCTTTTCCATGCTCCTGGGGGTGTAGCTTTCTCCTGGTGCTGCTTGGCTATGGAACCCTGGTGGCCCAGGCAGAGGTCTCCTGCCACAGATGGAAACCAGAAGGTTCCTATGCCCGACTACCTCAGTCCCTGTGTCCTGCAGGTTCCAGGTGGGTCCCGGTAAGCAGTGGTGATCGTTTTATCTCCATTCACAGCTTTTCCACGCTCCTGGAAGGGTAGCTTTCTCCCAGCGCTAATTGTCTATGGAGCCCTGTGGCCCAAGCTGAGATCCGCAGCCACAGATAGAAATCGGAAGTTTCCTGTCCCTCAGTCTCTGTGGCCTGTGGGTTCCAGGTGGATCCCAGTGAGTCTTGGTGCTCGTCTTAACCCCACTCATGGCTTTTCCACGCTCCTGGGAGGGTAGCTTTCTTCCGGTGCTAATTGGCTATGGAACCCTGGTGGCCTGGGCAGAGGTCTCCTGTCACAGATGGGAACCAGAAGGTTCCTATGCCCGACTACCTCAATCGCTGTGTCCTGCAGGTTCTGGGTGGGTCCCGGTAAGCAGTGGTACTTGTTTTAACCCCACTCACAGCTTTTCCACGCTCCTGGAAGGGTAGCTTTCTCCTGGCGCTAATTGGCTAAGGAGCCCTGTAGCCCAAGCTAAGGTCCTCAGCCACAGATCTGTTTATACTTTTTAATTTTGTTTTGGTAAGCTATATGTGCCTGGGAATTTTCTCCTTTCTTCTAGGTTTCCCAATGCCTTGTATATAATTAATCTTAACTGGGTCTCTGTATTTCATTGAAATATATAGTATCTATTCAGCTATGGAAAACAAAGACATCATGAATTTTGCAGGCAAATGGATGGAAGTTGGGAATATCATCCTGAATGAAGTAACCCAGTCCCAAAAGGACATGCACAATACATAGTTACTTATAAGTGGATATTAGTTATACAATACAGGATTTCCATACTTCACTCCACAGACCCAAGGAGGCTGCACAGAAGAAGGGCACAAACAAGGATGCTTGGGTCTCACTTGGAAGGAGGAATGAAATGGTCATGGAAGGCAGATGGGTGGGGGGAACTGAGTGGGAGAGGGGATTCAGGATCAGGTGTGGGAAGGTATAGGTGGGATGGCCACATGGCCACGAGAATGAATGAAAATCTGCAATTGAAAGGGAATGGTTGGAGGTAGGTGGCATCTCCAGAAAAAGATGGAGACCTGGGATAAGGGAGGCACCTAAGAAACAACATGGGTGTCCTTAGCTCTGACTCACAGTATTGAGGATATGGAACCTTGGGAGGCTACCTCTTGTGGCCAGGCAGGAACCCCTGTGGAGCAATAGGGACTCCAACCTACCCACAAAACCTTTGACCCGAAATTTATCCTGTCTACAAGAAATTCAGGGATTGGGGATAGAGTAGAGACTGAAGGGAATGGCCAACCAATAATCAGCTGAACTTGAGACCCATCCCATGGGCAAGCACCAAGCCCTGACAGTATCATTGATACTGTGTTGTGCTTGCAGACATGAGTCTAGCATGACTGTCCTCTAAAAGACTCTTCCTCTGAAAGGTTCTTCCACCCACAGCCTAGCAGTAGATGGAGCTTGGGAACTCTTATAGACCAATAGGAGGAAGGATTGCAGCCCCTAAGGGGATAGAAACTGCATAGGAAGAGCAACAGAATCAACTAGCCTGGACTCTTGGGGCTCTCAGATAATGAACCACTAACCAAAGAATATATGTGGACTGGACCTCCCCTCACATATGTACATGTGCAGCTTGGTCTTCATGTGGCTCCCCACTGGACAATTGAAGCAGGGGCTATTCCAAAAGCTGTTGCCTGTATGTGAAGTATGTTCTAGCTGCACTGCCTTGTCTGGCCTTAGTGGAAAAGGAAGTGCCTAGCCTAGCAGAGACTTGAAGTTCCAGACTGGGATATGGATACCCAGGGTGTCCCCACCTGCTCAGAGGAGAAGGGGAAATGGGGGAAGTATTGTGGGAGGGGGTGACAGGAAGGGGAACAGTGAGCCATATGTAATGGGAATAAAAAAAGAAAGAAAAAGAAATACATAGTATCCTTCCTTCTTTCATTTCTAATTTTGGACCTTCTCTCTTTCTTTTGATTAGTTTTGTTAGGGCTTTGTACCTTTATTATTTTCAAAGAACCAATGTTATTCTTTTTTCTCCATTTCATTAATTTCTACTTTGATTTGTGTTTTTTCTTGCCGCCTATTGCTTTCAGGTTTGAGTTACTCTGATTTTTCTGAAACCTTGAGTTATGTCATTAGGATAAAGTACTTGAGATCTTTCTGGATTTTTCATATGAGTACTCACTTTTCTCTTTTGCCTTATCTGTGCCTCAAAGGTGCTGGTAAGTTGTATTTTCATCTTCATTTGATTCTAGGAGACTTTAAATTTCTTTCCTGATTTCTTTAGTGACTCAGGTTATTACATGGTATTGTTCAATTTCTAAGTCTTTGTGTAATTTCTGAAGTTTTTCTTTCTAGTGATTTCTAGTTTTATTCCACTATGACATAGTAAGACAGGAAAAAATATTTCAATTCTTTTGTACTTATTAAGATTTTCTTTGTAATCTTTGAATGTGGCCTATTTTATGGTGCATGGGCTGCTGATATAAATTGTATTCCATTTTTGTTGGAAAATATTTGTTAGATCCATTACATCTGTAATGTATTTTAACTCTGTGTTTTCCCCCTTGATTTTTAGTTTTTAATTACATATCTAATGGTAAAAGTGGGGTGTTAAAGTCACACGTTTCTGGCTTCTAAGATCACATGTGTGTGTTGATCTCTCATTAGACATGCTCATGCATATTCTGTTCCAGGGAGCTTGTATTTGTTTAACTTCCCTGTGTGAGAAGACTTCCTTTGGGGGAATTGCTTTTGCTTCTTGTCTTTGCAGAGAACTTGCTATGAGACTGTCTCTAACTTATAGCATCCATCAGACCTAGATGAGGGTATTAACCTTTTTGTGTTGCAGTGAAAGGTATTTTCTAGAAAAGCAACACATAGCAAGCTTCTCACTGGCTACTCGACCTGATAGATTGACAGCTTATATGGATAGATTCCAGAGTCGCTTCTAAATGTCCTATGTTTTGTGTATGTAACTGAGGGGTGTCTGATGCCTGGACTCTCAATTAAAGTTTTTCAAAAAGACCATGGCATTTTTTGCAGCTGGCTTCTACCTCCTTCCTCCTCTTTTTAGTCCTGTATTCATGCAAACATGATATGACAGGTACTCAGTAAACCTTAGTTAAATGGAAAGATTCTTTCTTTAATGTGGCAGGCCAGGTACTTTAAAAACAATGGAGGATTTTAAAACAGCAATTTCTGGAGTAGGCTGTTGTCTTCAAATAATATGCACTGTAGATATAACAACAGTTCTCACCTCAAAGAAAGTGAGTTTTTCCTGGAGCCTAACAGAACTGACCCATGGCAGGGAACACATTTAAGTTAACCATATTAAGTCCATGTTCCAGCATGGTAACAGTTTGATAAAATTTTCATAGAGACAGAAAAAGATAAAGTCATAAGTTAAGGTACTTTTCAAATATACTGATGGGAACATTACATAGGTGGGTTAAAGCAAAGTGAGGAAATCTTTGCTATGGAGCCTCAGATGCTGGCTGACAGTCACTTTTGGTTGGTGGGAGCTAGTGGGCTGACCTTGAATTTTTGGTTGGTGGGAGCCAATGGGCTGACCTTGACTTTTTGGTTGGTAGGAGCTAGTGGGCTGTTAAGTAAATACATCTCAAAACATTTTTACCTTTAAGTAACATGGATGTAGGTCAGATGTAGATATGGGTGAGAATTGTCCCTTGTGAGGGATAATGTTAGCCCAAGATAAATTGTACTCTGACTCTGACCCTACAGCATTCCAACCTCTACACAACCCTTGACACTCTTCATCAGACTTTCAGAAGGTTCAGTGGAAGGTGTGGCTCCTTTTGGTGACTTTTTATAGCACATGTGCCCTCTGGAACACAATGATGAAACAGACCTAGGTGAGAAGTTATCATCTTAAGTTTTTAATGTAGTTTGTCCCTATTGGTTTTCAATTCCCACTGATGTCATCATCTGCTCATGGAATGGTACTAGCAGCCAAAGGACCCAGCAGAAGATTCACAGCAGACAAGTTTCCCCTTCTACATGCATGGATTTGAAATAACAGTGGAAGCCAGTCCATGACTAATGTGTATAAAGCTATGAGTTTAGTTTAGTATTAAAATCTATATTAATTTTTGGCAGAGGGTGACTGTCCTTACCTTTCCTAAAACTTGATTTCTCAGTATATATAAAAATCTAAAGTCTATACTGGGTCAGCTGGAAAAGCAGGCCAACTTTTCTTTATTAAAGCCCCATTTTGTTTTCTTGGAGAAAGTGTGTGAATGAATTTTTAGTATTGTTCTTCACTAGAAAACCCATTGGAAGGACTGGAATACTGAGTGAGGCAGAGAGGTCACAAGATATAGGCAGCAACAGCGTTTCCAAAATTGGCCTTTAGATTTGCTATTTTGCTGTGTCTATTCAACCTCAGACAAATGTCTTATCAAAGCATGAAAGGCTGCATGAAGCCTGAGTGGTGACACCTTAGCATGTGCCCAGTGTGTGCTTTAAATCAGTGGTGACATCTTAGCTTTAGTGTGCTTTAAAGTGGTGTCTTTTCCTTGCTTGTTGTAAAGCAGGTGTCTCAACTGAGTAGTGGTCAGGGTTAAGGTCAGAGTTAAGGTTAGGATTGGACTTAGGAAAGTAGTACATAAGAAAAAGAGAGACAGACCCCTCCTCCCCAGCTAAAAGTCTCCTTTGAGCCTAGCAATTAGTTGTATATTCTTGTGGTCAGTTAAAATTTTTAATACTTTTTTAGCACTCAAATTACTCTAGGTGAGAAAATATCATTTTTAAGAATGCGTATTTTGAGAAGCTGGTTCTGTATGTAATATATGTCTATGAAGAAAAATAAAAGAAGAGATTTTATTTCTACAGTACAACAAAACACAATTATTTTTGACATGCTGACATCTGACACAAAATGACATTGATACCCAGTCTTCTCTGAACACATTTTCTTTCTGTTGTCTTGCTGAAAGTCCTTAAATCAATTTCTGTTGGTGTCCATTTCATTCTCTTTGATTCAATTGGTAGCTCTGAAATTTGCAGAATGGCTTTATCTTTTAATATGACGTTGTTAGTAAAGGAAAACAAAACAGAACAAAAGAAAGTAAACTCCCCTTGAACATTTAAGAAGCACAGATAAAAGATAAGCACTGGGTAAGCAGTTAGTGTCAAAGTCTTCATTTTTTTTTCTTGATAGTAAAGTGCACTTTCCACAAAACTGTGGCTTTGGGGACTCTCTAAAGAGCACATGCAGCATCTTTGCTCAAAGAGACTATTTCAAGGGACTTAGTATGTCACTAAAAAATAAAAACTCTTGTGAGGGCTAGTGAGATGGCTCAGTGGGAAAAGGTGCTTGCTACCAAACTTGATGACCTGAATTCAATTCCTGGTACTCACAAAGTGGAAGAAGAGAATCAATCCCTTCAAAACTCTATCAAGTTATCCTTTGATCTCCACACATGTGCTGTGAAATGTGTGTGTGTGTGTGTGTGTGCGCGCGTGCGCACACACACACATACACACAAATAAAAAATAAATTAAAATATTAAAAAACAACATTGGTAAGTGATCTATGAAATAATACTCAGGGCATAGTTCAGAGTCCAGTTTTTTCCTGTAGTAAGTTGTTGCGGGAAGTATTTAAAAGAAAAGCTTCCCACGCTATGCCCTGCTACTCTCTGCCCTGGCAGGCTCATTGGCCAATTCTTATCTCGTGGAGACTCTGACTCAGCACTCTAAAATCTCTCCACCCAGATCTCTAGGTTCCCACTGGCAGGTTATTACTACACCAGCTTCATGCTTCAAAACTCCCACAACCTTTGTGGTACACATCATTTTGCTGCTTTACCTTTGTTTCTGGAACCCAGTCGAGTTGCGAGAAGAAAAACACCATACATACTTAGTTCAGAAACAATGGTAGCTCAATCTCCAGGCACAACAACTAGAATCCTAATCTTGTAAGCCATAATAAATCTAATTCCTCTGGTGATGAATCATGGTGGATCCACCATGAAACCAGGAGAGCTAGCAGCTACATCTTGCCCTCTTGCTATCCTCATTCCAAAGGTCTAATTCTCTCCTGCTCCATCTCTTCCTTCATCCAACCCAGAAGTCTTGCCTTTTCATCCAGTGATTGGTCTGGTCCCTTTATTCATTCAGGGAGGTTCACAAGAAGTCACCTGAGGAGCTGAAGAGATATCTCAGCAGTAAAGAGCACTGGCTGCTCTTCCAGAGGTCCTGAGTTCAATTCCCAGCAACCACATGGTGGCTCACAACCATCAAAAATGGGATCTGATGTCCTCTTCTGGTGTATCTGAAGACATGACACTGTACTCATATACTTAAATTACATGAAATCTTAAAAAACAAAACAAAACAAAAAAAACCAAAACTTCTTTTAGTCACCTGAATACATGACTCATTCCTCATTCCAGACAGCTCCTCCTGGGAGAGTAGAATTAACATAAAAATACAGGTGGCACCAGGACCATCCACAACAGTAAGTGCATGGGACCAAGTCAGAAGATTTAGTCTTTGTGCTAATATTACTCTTTTTGGAACTCTTTGTTTTTCATACTCAGTTGGCACCCCATAGATAAAATTAACGACAAAAATTATTGGCTTTTGACAGTGGTATAAAATATTTTAATACATATGGAAATAAATTCTATGTGGAGAGAAACTGTATCTTGGAAAACAGTCATTTCTAAAATTTCAGGCTGTTATCAAGGGTCCAGCTGGGTCAGATTTTATGCAAGATAAAAGTGAAAGTTCTGTTATCTTCCTCCAAGGATATCACACTACCTAAGTCTTACTTACGTGAGACCTACTATATTGCAAGGTGATATAGTCAGAAGCTGAGCTCTGTGATGGAGTTTGACCAGCAGGGAGGAACTGGGGTAGAAGAAAACTCTCTGAAGAAAGCTCTTCACTTCTTAAGTGAACAGCAAAAGCATTGGGAGAGAGAACCTAGGAAAGTGGGATAATTCCAGTGGTGGCACGGTGATGCCAGGGACTGGAGAGTAAGGTTCAGGAGTAGGGCAATAGTGATGGTGCCATAGTGGAGCAAAGCGGTATAATTCATGGTTAACTTAAGCCATCTTGTGTATTCTCAGATAATAATGTAAAACTGTATTGAAACACAAGGGATTAAGAATGATTGTGAAGATTTTAAAACTTGACATTCATATCTACTAGTCTAGAATTTTAGGGAGGACAATGAGGGCCTAGTTACATTAGCTGATAAAACGACTTTCATTTTTACACTGACGCTTTACTCATATATTCCTAAACTCATGTATTATCTAAGTCCTGGGATGAAGTGACATGGCCATGATGCTCTCTACGTGTCTTACTGAAAATCTGCCGCACTTGTGTTTACAAGGTTGACAAGCCTAAGCACTTGCTCCACGAGGACCCTGTCAATGAGGGCTCTCTAGATATTCCTCTGGTTTTGTTATTCCCCTTTCTCCATCCAATGGTAATGGACAGAGAACAAAGGATTTCTGCCATTTCAAAGCATTGCTCAGAAATTAGCAGCCTTGAGTCCATCTCCCCTTGGGTCCAACCTCTCATTTCCCAGGTAACACTGGGAGGGAAGTTTCACAACTGCCCTTCTTTAGGAAAAGGTGAGTGTAATTTGGTGAAGCACATTAAGGAAAGCTACTTTGTCTGGGTTAAAAGGATGGATGCTAAGTGTGACCTCTGGTTTAGGTTGAATATCTGACATTTTGATTTACTCCAAAAATAGACCAGTGGCTCTCAATCTGGGGGTTGAACGGCCCTTCTACAGGGGTCACCTATAAGACTGTTGGAAAGCACAGATATTTACATTATAATTCACAACAGTAGCAAAATTACAGTTATGTTGTAGCAATGAAGTAAATGATTTTATGGTTAGGGGCCACAGCACTGTGAGGAACTGTATTAAAGGTCACAGCATTAGGAAGGTTGGGAACTACTGGATTAGAACGTTACACACAATTGTCTCCTCCCTTAAGAATTAATCCACTAAGCCTGTCAATCACTGGGCAGGACACCTGAAGACATGTCAAGAAGATGGGGGGAGTAACTATTCCTTAATTTGATAATGTGCTTATGCTTAGGAAGCCTCTCCCTCCACTCAGCTCCTTACGGTTGAGTCTACCTGCTTTTCTGAGTTCTATTTTGTTAAAAGTCACTTTTACTTTTTTCTTCTTTCTATGTCATTTTCAGAAATGGGCCAAAAGCCCAAGCATAATTTTCTCTCTCTGAAGCCCTGCACCCTTCCTTCTTCAGCGCTTACTGACCTCCTTCTCCTAGCCAACCTGCTTTCCTGGACCCTAGCTCAAAAGGCAGGACCTTCTCTCTTCCTCTTCTCCATTGCTTTCTACCAGCAGCTGCTAAGATTTAGGGTTTGCTCACCCTTTTGCCTTCTTTCCAAGTCTAATTCAATGGAGTTTGAGTGAGTTTTTGAGCATATTTTAAAATTGCTATTAAATAATTTTGTTAATAAAAGAACTAAAAAGAGAACCCCAATTTTCCTGGTAACAGAGGACTGGGGTTGTGCCCAGTGGCAGAGTGCTTGTCTAGCGTTCATGAAGCCCTTGGTTCAGTCCTTAGCATTACGAAAAACCAATCAGCCAAAGAAACAAAAACCATACATATCTTGATATTTTGGGAGTAGCCTTCATTTTCTTCACCTTTTTTATTTCTGGTTGGAGAGCTGTAGGGAGATACTTTACAAATAGAACCCTGAATCTTTGACAACCTCCAGGGCTGCAGCCGCTCACTAACTCATTACCAAGATGGCGTTTCAACCTCCCTCCAGTGCTTTGCACCCCCAACGTTCTTTGCTTATTCTATTGGCAATGCCTTTTGGAAATGAGATAAAGGCAAATAATAATGTTGAAGTTAAAAAAAAAATCAAACCAAAGACAGAAGTTTATTAAACACATATGAAAGGAGCTGTTGGGTTGATATTGATGTGCAGGAGTGAAACGGAAAGAAACCTGGCCATGGTAGGCTTGTGAAAGAGGAAAAGATCGTGGATAAGAATAGTATTCTCATTTGTTTTAAAATAAAAGGGAGTGGGAGGAATGGTTCTCTGGGTTGGCCCCAGTCTTCTCTTTTTGCAGGAATTCTGTTGTCCCTTTAGAAAATATCTAAGCTGTTCCAAGGCACATTGGCAGTGGCCTGGCGCTGCAGTCTTCACTTGGCACGGCCTCATCCTGTTGCTGGCAGGACAGAGCATGGACCTCTTTAGCCTCATCCTCTGTTGTTCTCTGCACGGGCGCCAGACACTGGGGCTACTCGCGAGGCAAGGCTGGCAGCTGAAGAACCCAGATGCCAAGCTCTGGACTGGACTTCTGTTCTGTTTGTGGCTGGCTCCATCCCTGGCATCTGCCCTGGCTTTGCAGCAGCCTGTGCCCCGTCTGCAGAGCTGGGCTTGGGATTAGGCTTCTGTTGCTCTCATAGCCGTTCGGTCACTGTTTCCCTTTTGAATTATCCTTGATTATGAGGAATGTCCCTTTATGACACATTCCTCCCTGGGTGTCCGCTCAGATGTTGTGCCTGTGCAGCTACAAAGCAGGGTTTTCCAGCCATTGTTAGAAAGGAAGCTCACAGCATGGGAGCACTCTTCCGGCTTTAAGAAGATGTAAAATGAAACACAAAAGCTTGTATTTCAAACACAATCCTTTGTTTTCTTCAATGAGAAGAAATATTGTGAGTTTCACAAAAAGAAACCACTAGCACACACACTCAGACACACACACACAAGCACCACACACTCAGATACACATATACACACACACCACACTCAGACACTCCCCCCCCCCCCCGTGTGCCACCCAACACATACTCTCACCTGTTAGTGCACACAGACACACACACACAGACACACACACATACTTTCACCTACTATGTACACACACACACATCACATACTCAGACACACACACACACACACACACACACACACACGTACTCTCTCTCTCTCCTATGTACCCCCCATACTCTCGCCTGTTAGCACACGCATGCACACATACTTTCGCCTATGTACACACACACACACACACACACACACACACACACACACACACACACACACACACACATACACACGAATGATGAGGTGAAGTAGAGCTGATAGAAGGTGTTTTGCCTATGCAGCAGTGTCGGGATGATCTATTGGGATTTATTTGAATGTCTCACACCCAAATCCTGAATCTCATCCTATCCAGATGAATGATTTTTTTTCTCAGTTGCTAGATCTGGAAAAGCAATTTCTCCCAATGACAATCTCTTCAGCTTTACAAGTCTCAAAAAAAAAAAAAAAAAAAGAAAAGAAAAAAGAAAAAAAAGAAAAGAAAAGAAAAGAAAAAAAGAAAAAAGAAAACGAAGTCTTGGACATCATAGAGACCTGATCGCTGGTCATGCTGTTACTTCATGAGGTCAAATACATTCCTGTACTTCTTTAAATGTGTTTGCTTACCTATAAAATGGGAGGGCAATGGCCTATTTTATCGGGGTACTATGAACGTTAAAGTACAAATACATGGCTAAGTATACTGTACAGAATAAAAATCTAAATGGATGCTCGCTGGTGTTAGGGTTTTCTGTAGTCTGGAGCAAGAAGGATAGCATCCACCAACATAGAGACCTGTATTTTTAATCTCATTGTTTGGTCCTTTTTTTTGCTTCTCAGGAAGTAAAAAGTACCCTTGAGACTCTTGGGACTCAGTAGGTTTCAGACAAGGCATATGGTAACTAGAAGTCTATTCGGGGAATCAAGGGCAGGGAAGACTTTGGGCTTATCTGTCTGGACAAATTGTTTTAGAAAAATTAAGCTGAAATGCAGCCTTCACATATCACTTCTCAAAAAAGACATTTCCTGATGTGGCTGACAAGATAATATATAGTGATACATACTGGAGAAATGGCTCACTAAGTATTTGGATCTCTGGTCACTCTCTCCCTTGAAAATAAGCTGCCGCTAACTCATGCAGACAATATTAGCAGACGCAGAGCACACTGGATCAGCCATCTCTGAATGAAATTTTATGTCACTCACCCATCTGAAAGTCTTAAGTGCTAGGAGAGGCTAGTACAGGTATTCTGTAAAGCACTGCAAACACCATGCCTTTCAGATCATGTGGTCCGTTAGGATCACAATGAGAAATGGACACAAATAATCTGTAAATGAATGGTGAGACTGTATTCCAATAAAACTTTACTAATAAAACCATATGGTGGCAGGATTTGTCACATCCGTGAGCCAGTTTTCTGAGCTCTGGTACAATGGGTTAAACATAAGATGGGTAAATATACAGAATATTACAGTATAATCAATTTTTAAGTGGCTCACAGTTTCCAAGTACAGCATCTCTTATTTCTGATTTCTTTCTAGGTTATTATTCTCTGAACTAGACATATGAGAATGTTAAGAAATGTGAAGAACTTACTAAGAGCCTACAAGTGAACGGTCACATTATAGGAGAAGTAGAGATGGGCTAACAGGGTCTAGAAAGGGGAATTAGATACTTAGAGAATATATATATATATATATACTTCATTCAGTCAATCACTGCCATAGGGGTCTTGTGTCTATTATTCTAGAACATTCCAGTTTTCTGGTTAAACAGGAACCTGGTAAAAGAAATCTTCAAAGTTTTTACTATTTCCTAAGGGTGGAGATGGAGCTTGGGGGTAGAGGATACGTTTGTCCAATCCCTACTACAGAAAAAGAAAACTTTTTTCTTACCAATTTTAAAAACTAGCACCACAGCACAGTCTGAAAATTAGAAGTCTGTGGCCGTGGCTTTTAGCACCTCTGAGAACTGCTAGTTTCCTTGAAACACCTGAGTATTGAGTCAGATTTGCCTCCTCAAAGTTACCACGTTAGTCTAAACTGTATTTCCCAAGGGTGGTACCACCAAGCCTGTGTGACTCATGCCCTGTGATATTGCATCTATAGCCTCTCAAAGAATCCATAGCATTGAAGAATCATGGGCACTGGTAGCTCACCACCGTCTTTTCTCTCTGTGGATTCAACAGATGTGGGTCTACAACCTAACAGAATCCATTTCTCTCCCAATAGTGAAACCTAATTTTCCTCTAACTGCTAATAATACAAACTTGTTTTCCCTTGACATGGGTCTAATTTCTCTAAGAGAAATTACCAATGCATCATTTATAAGTTTTATTCCCTGATTTATGAACTCTTTAACTATAAGTTATTGACTAGGTGTGATAAACATGTATTATTTTTATTGGACAATCTTCCAATTGTTTGTGGAAATACTTGGGGAGTGAGTTGCAATGTTCATGTCTGTGTCCTAAGCTACAGGCATTAGACTGTTTGGGAATCATTTACATTGATGCTGGCAAAAACTCCTTTGTGGAAGAAAACCTGTATTCTGGGGCTCTTTGGAAGCATCATAGCTCAACCCTCCCCCCATTTTAGCAGCAGTTCTCCCAGAAATAGTTTTTATTGTGCCTGACAAGATAGCTGTTTGTCCAATCCTGACCTCGCGAAGTTTACACTAGATAGTAGTCGCTCATCCTATAATAAGAATTTTCGGGTAACCAGCACTCTGGTTTACATTTTATGTTGTAAAAACCAAAATCAAGGGGCATCTGTTGATGTGGAAAAATCACAAATCCAACCACCGACATTTAACTCAGCATTTTAGAACGTCTGACGGTGGCCCACCCAGTATTCTAGAAAAGGTGTGTGGGAATGAGTCGGTGCAACCCTCGTGCCTCATAAGGCGTCTTGAAGTTTGATTAGATATTAACTAAAAGGCTGTTCTGTTTCTCTTTTATAGCTGCAGATGCAATGTGCTCATTTTATCACATATCTGCTGTTTGGGATAAATCACTAAGGACAGATGCTCATCACATTTCAGTTCAATAAAATTCTTTGCAGAGTCTGGGCAGACTCGTGGCTGGTTGCTTTAGGTCTCTGTCCAGGTCATTATTTGGAAAATCAAATTCACAGAACAAAATAGAGTCACATTGAGGACGCTGACATTAGTGTTTTGTCTGTCTGTGCGCTTGCTCTTAGTTTTTGGCAGCAATGAGCCTACATGTAGGAGTTCCCCTTGGTGTCCCAACCTCTACCTCCATAAACACATTTGGCACTTTTTCATCTTCTCGATAAAACCGTGGTTAGTCTGCTTTCCTGCATTGAATCCTTCAGTAACACCATCCTAAAGGTATTCAGCAGAAGAATTCGTTCTTGAAGAATCCTAAAAACTCCATGTTCAGTCTTTTGGTGGCAGTAAATAAGTTTTCAACAAGCAAAATGCCACGTTTGCTTAATAGTTATGTATATACTGCAGAGCTGTTGGTAAGTTTTGGACATCTTTCCTGTGCTGTGTAACACATCTTTTGGGGGGAAAAATGACAACACATAATCTACTCACTTGCCAATATTCCTTTTTTTTTTTTTTTTTGATAGTAGGAGAAATTTGAGCTTAAGAAGTTGTGACTATATCTTTTCAGCTGATATTTTCTTGAAGAAGTTGTTTCACATGGTTTTAAATTATTTATCCAAGAGGACAGATGAGAGACAGTCGCACATCATGATGTGCGAGGTAAAATGCATGCGTTACCAGATGTCTGCAAACAAAAGCTCTTGCATTTGAAAAATTGCATGAATTGAGGAAGTGTGTGTGTGTGTGTGTGTGTGTGTGTGTGTGTGTGTGTGTGTGTGTGTGTGGTAAAGGAATAGCCCTAAGTAAGATAATAGACCCCACAGTTAGAACGGTATGGGGAGGGTGATCATTGGTATTTTTCCTTGAAGTCGGATGAAGGAGATCCAGGATGCCAGGATGTGTGTCAGGCATTCTGCCACCGGCTGAGGGGGTGAGGCAGGTGGGGAGGGAAGCTCGTGGCCTTCGTGCTCACCAGTGAATTTTGCTTGCTGTGGATTATTAATAAGTCTGTCGGAGCTGGAACGACATCCCACTTCCTCTCTTTAAAGAACACATTTCTCACTGTGATTGTCTCTGGGCATGTGCTCTGGCTTTTGAGAGGGGCTCTGAGGACATTTAAAGGTTGGCCTCGGTCTTTCTCCTCCTACCCCAAAGTGGGTTCCTAAACTACCCAGAAAAAACCCTCCATTTCAAAAATTCCTAGTTTGTACTGATAGACAAGAGAGAATAAAAATGGTGTCCTTTCTTATATTTAAAGATCGCCTTTGTGTTGAACTGTCATTAAATATTTGCTTTCTCTGAGCATTTGTATATATTTTCTTAGCTCTTAACTACCACATATCAGCTCGGTTTTGTATCTGCTAGCCCCGGCATTTACAACCTACGAAAACATCATAAATCTACTTCATTTTTCTAATAAGACATGAAAGTCCTTAATTGGCCTTAATGAAATGCACTTAAAGGGCAATAAACGTGTTTAAGCCCCTCTTGCAGGGCGAGCTTCAGCTCTCTCCTCTCTCTGCTCTCTCCTCTGTTTTAGCCTTTCTGGTAATTAATCATTTATTCATATGTGACGAATCAGTAACTAGATCAAGCGACTACTGCACAATTGCATGATAATAAGCTGCTCATATATGTGTCAAGATTTAGCAATCCTTTTTAAGGCCCAATTTAAAGTCATTTTATAACTAACCAGACTGCGTCTCTGAAGCATCATCCCCCAGTATGGTTTTTCTTTTTTTTAACATTTTCATTTGGAAACCATCTTTTTATTTTGTTTACAGAGCCCAGTCCACATTGAATCCACCCATGGCACCAGTGTGAATCTCAGCAATGCAAACATTTACCATTGTTTTTTCAGTCTGCTTGGAATTCTCCCTTTGATCGAAAGGGATGGGTACGGAGCAGAAGCAGAAGGAAGAACTCTGACTAATAAATAAAGATCTGGGCTTCCCCGCCTTCCTAGCACGCGTTTAGATCATAAATCTGAAGTGATAAGTAGAGACATGCTCAACATTTACTTGTACCTTAACACTGAGAATCTCAGCAACTTCTTGTCCCTTGTATATGCCAGTGTCGGCTTCTCTGAGCTGTGAGGGAGTCTTCCTTTCAACACACGCTGAGAGTTCAAATCTGTGTGGCTGTTCATGTGTTTTCCTGGCCGTGTGGGTAACAATGTGAGTTCAGCAGTAAACATGGGTGAGGACATACAAGAAAGAGTTGTGGCCTGCCTGATTATGGTGAGCAGAGCCAGTTGGCCCTTAAGGAAGTGCACCTTGAGTTACTGCTGGAACTTCCAGGCAAGTGTGTGCAGGTTAGGGAAGCAGGGGTGGCTCCAGGCATAGCCACAGGACGAGCATGAGTGGGAAGCACTTGCTGTTACATCCTTCAGATGCAACAGGGTTCAATGTTTGCATAGATCTAGCAGGTGGCAAGACCAGCTCTTTAGTTATAGGCACAAAGAAGGAAAAGCAATGCTTCCCTTTCTTGGCTGGAGGTTGGATGTGAGTAGAGGTAGCTAGGAAAATAAGAGAAGTAGGGAGTTTTTAAATGTCAGATGAGCCTTAAGCATCTCTCCTGGTCAGTGCAGGAGGCCGGTAGGGTAGGGAGGGCAGGAAGGGGGCCTGGATCTAGAGAAACAAGTGACCTGGTTCTAGGAACCATGTAACTTTAGATTCAGAAAATTTCACCATTTAGCCCAAATGGAAACTTTTGCCAAATACCCTGGCTCTGGCTAACATCCATGTTCGCATTAGAACAGAGCTCGAAAGATGAGATTCTCCCTGTATGAAATATGCTCACCTCCATGTGAGGTGAGAGGGTAGCAGAAGTGGGCTTGATGTTTAAAGAGCAATGCCATTCTATTGCCTTCTAGTTTAACAGTGGCCAGGCCTAGAGTACGCAGTCACTGCTATGCCTGGAAAATGACCAGGCAAGACCAAAGTCTATTGGCAATGAATGCCTCTGATGCTTTTGAAAGTTGCTTGCATAAGCAAAATTCTCCCTGCATTTCAACTCCTCTAATGCAGAAATGAAATTTCCCACTTGTAAAACCATTAGAATTCGTCACACCAGACTTAATATACACCTGTCAGTTCACTTTGGCCCAGCAACATTATTATATTATAATGTATTAATGTAACAAACTATCGTGCATTAGTTACTTAAAAAGTGAGTTTTTCTCTGTCTTCTTTACAATTACACATTTCAGAATAGAAAATTAGTGAGATTTAATTATGGCCCCATCCACAGTGTTATCAGCAGAAAGGGCTCCCTCTGGAGTTGTGCAGTGTGCTCAGCCTCAGGTATTCACACATAATGGCTCTGGTTTTCTGTTTTGTCCCTATATACCTGGACTTGTTTTACAGAGTTGAAATGTAATTCTTTCATTTTTAAGATGCTATTAATTCTGCTTTATCGGATAACTTTAAAGACAATATTTAAATGTAGCAAAGAAAGTTTCATGTCTTATTTGTGTGTGTGTGTGTGTGTGTGTGTGTGTGATACAGTTGTGTATGTATTTCTGCATGGGCAGGTGCTTGGGGACAGGTATCTCGGGGTGGTTTTCAGGAGTCTTCCTCAGTGTTCTCCATGTTTATTTGTGGAGATAGATTCTCTCTCTTGAGCACATTAGTTTGCCTGTAGTTGCTGGCCAGAAACCCAGGGCACTTCCTGTCTCTGCGTGCCCTGAAGATCTGACTTTTGATATGAAGACTGTGAATCTGAACACCGGTCTCTCAGCTTCTATGACAAACACCTTCCTATCTGAGCCACGCCCCAGCCTCTTGTGCTACTATAATGTCACACAGCTGTGCTGTTGTGGTTTCTTTAACTCCTGTGCATTGTAACTGGTTTGCCCAGCTCGAATTTATGCCAGAGTGAAATGTGGCTTGTGTTCCTGTCTTACACTGTCATGTTTGTGACAAGATAATATTCCTTTCTTCGGTTTGTGACAAAATTTGTTAGGTCAAAGAACTTTTTAAAAACAGTGTAATGATGACCCTTGACCAAGCTACAGCAAACCTGGTTGTCTGTGTTCCACTCACCAGTAGATTTCAATAATTTCAGGAAAAAAGTTGCTGTTTCAGGAAAAAAAAAAAAAAAGCTGAGCTCCTAACTGTGCCTGAGACTGGAGGAGGAGCCACAGTTGCAGCCCCTAGAATTTTGCAGAAGCAACCACAGTGTGTGCAAATAATCACAACATCTAAAAATAATTACAATACAATCATAATTTAGCAGTAATAGGCAAAGTCCAGACCCAGCCTAATCTGTTGGTGTCTCTCCGGTTCTTCTGATTTGCTCTTCGTTTATGCTGGGCAGCTGGAAGATAGGATTTTGCACGGGCCACAAATAGTGAAATAAAACAGCAAGATGTACTGTATTTTACTGAAACATGCGAGGAGGGGCAGCAGGGGACTAGTCAAAGCCCAATATTCAAAGACTGTAATTTTTTATCACTACTTTATTTCCTGTATAAAATGTTTTTTGGGTATAAATATTGGATGGAAACAAAATATACCATGTTTGCTCTCATGGAGCCAAGACCTAAACCTACTGTTTATTAGAATTAAACTAATATTATGTAAGAAGTTTTATAGTTTTAGCATTTTATTATTATTTATGTCCTATCTGCTCTGCATAAATAGAGCAGCTCCTTGCCTCTTTTGTCTTTACTGCTAATAAAAAGCAACAGTCGTGATAACTCAGAACTGTTTGCATTTCAAGGTATTTTCTGTTTGGTCTCTGTGGCTGGTGGAAGGAGACAAGACCCCAAACCAGAGCACAGGAAGCTTTAATAGCAAACACAGGAGTCATGGTGGTGGCACAGATGCCCAGACAGAGACGACTAAAACAAACGTGAAAAAATTTAACACGAAAATGGCGACATGCCGCTGATGGCTACGTTGGTTACAGCAGAGATGGATCTGCTCGTGGTGCCCAGGAATTGCAGAGCACCTGTGTGTCTATTAACAGACACCCCCTTAATTATTTTCCGATTTCTCAGAACACTTGAGAGAGAGAGAGAGAGAGAGAGAGAGAGAGAGAGAGAGAGAGAATGGCTTTGTTAGTGATGGGCTGGAAGGCCATGTTTGACCACAATCCTGTGTTTTCTGATATTTTCTAAAACAAGACTTTTCTGAGGGGGAAATGATAGAACTCTTGTAAAAACTGGACAATTCAAATCGTTTACTTTTGGAAAGTTCTCAAGAGTTGGAGAGATGGTTCAGCAGTTAAGAGCCCTGGCTAGTCTTCCAGAGGTCCGGAGTTCAATTCCCAGCAACCACATGGTGGCTCACAGCCATCTATAATGGGATCCGATGCCCTCTTCTGGTGTGTCATGGACAATGTACTCATAAACATAAAAGAAATAAATCTTAAAAGAAAAAGTCCTGGATTTGTGATGTTCCTGAGAAATTATACAGAAAAGCACACTTAGGAATCTGGACACATGGTCTGGTGGCTTGAACCTTGTTCCTTTTGTGGGCAGGTGTGGTCTTATTTTAATAACACCACTGTTGTACAGTGGCATTATAGGAGGCTCCTGGAAAGAACTGGATTTTTCCTACCCTCACCCCTCAAGAAACATTTGAGTTACAGGTAGGTGGAAAATGGAAGGCTATGCAGTCGTTAAAAAGATTTTCAGGAAGGAGTGTTCATTAAGTGGAGAGCACTGGTGAAATTGGGAAAACATAGCCTGGGCTATTACACCCTCATTAAAGAAAGACTAATTGCTTCTGGGTATTCAGTTTATGGGCAAACTTATTCTTTCTTAAGCACATTTCTCTAACCCTCAAATTTTCTGTAAAACAAATCAAGAATCTTTAGAGAATGAAGCTAATATAGGGAAACAAAGTTGTAAAAAAAAAAAGAAGTCTTTAGGGTAGTGTCTCCTCAGTGAATCGGGTGGTATTAAGTGTGTGTGTTTGGTAACACTAAGGGAGTGCTAATATCATCTTCCCATTTTACCGATGGGAAACTAACTGCCAAAGGCAACCAAGTTTGTACATGGGCTAAGCATCAGATTCAGATGGAATTTATTCTGGGCCCACATACTAGCCTCTACTGTTGCCTATCTTTCCAGTGGCCTTCTCTGTCTTCGTGAGCATTTATGCATTTTATGGTTGTTTCTTCTTCTTCTTCTCCTTCTCCTTCTCCTTCTCCTTCTCCTTCTCCTTCTCCTTCTCCTTCTCCTTCTCCTTCTCCTTCTCCTTCTCCTTCTCCTTCTCCT
>CM052709.1:33335842-33383783 GCA_028551405.1 Uromys caudimaculatus
TCCTCTAGAGTGCTAGGATTATAGTGCATGCCACCACACTGTTTTATACAGTGCTTGGGCTCAAACCCAGGGCTTTGCCCATGCTAGGTGAGCTCTCTACCCACTGCACTAGAGCCCTAGCCTGAGATACCCCTCTTGCTCATATGCTTTTCTACGTCAAAGGCTTGAGTTCCAGCTCAAAGCAACCCAAATAAACAGAGCTTCTTCTAGCTGCAACAAACTTAGCCATTTGCTTGAGCTCAGCTTTTAAGGACTTTGCCGTGTACCTGAGGATAGAATTTTGGCCAAGTTCTGTTTGGAGGTACGTTTGCATGAGAACACACCTCACGTAAGCATCAAACTGGATTCCTTGGAGTTCAATTAGGCTTGTTGTTATTTTGTAAAGCTTAAAATGCATCCACTCCATACCCAAAGAGGTGCCTGCTTCTCCTTATTGCATGCATGATTTCATTAAGTCTGGCTTTCTTAGGGGCAGGCCTCAAAAACCTGGGGGTTCTGCTGAAACACATTGTAGGTTACATTTTCTTGGAATATTCATGTTTCAGGAAAAGTCACCTTTTCTAGAGATCTAGAAGTGTCCAGTTGACTAAACAGGGCCAGAATGTCAGCTGTGGCTCCCTCCTCAGGAAGAAAGGACCAAAGGAAGAACTAGAGGTTGTAGTTTTTACTTTTCTGGGAAGACTATCCAAAGAGTACTTGACTCTTCATGGGGATGGCATGCCTCAGTCTCGGGTGCTTCTCCTCTGACATCTGAATTTTGAAAGCTTCCATGTCCAGTTTCCCTAGCTTCTTGTCCATGAAGGATACAATTATACAACCTGTCTTAGGCCCATGGTCTGCTCACTCTTGTCATCTGGAGCAGTTTCCCATCTTCTGCCTGCTTTGTGGCTCTTAGTCATTGTGAGCATTGCTTCCTGGTGTGGTGGATCCTTGTCTACAGTTCTGAACTGTGTTCTGGGACATGGTCAAATAGCGAGAGGCCAGGTCTTGCTGTCTGTGTCTGTCTTAGTGGTGGTGATCTGTGAAGTTTCCATGTAACTTTTCTTTGCTACTGAAGTTCTGGGCACTGTTTCCTCTAATCTCTGGACATGTGTACTGCTGTGTTGCTCAAGTTCTCCCAGTGCTGTGTCAGAAGGCCTGATATAATTTAAGGGAGGAAAGATTCATTGGCTCACAGCTTCAGGGACTGCGGCCATTAATTATGGCCAGGATGGAAGGAAGGGTGTACTGGAGGGGAGGGGACCACCTGATAGTACCTAGGAAGGAGAGGAACATGGGGGAGGAGAGGAGAGGAGAGGAGAGGGAGAGAGAAGGAAGGAGAGGAACATGGGAAAGGAGAGGAGAGGAGAGAGAGAGAGAGAGAGAGAGAGAGAGAGAGAGAGAGAGATGGCTGGCTTTCTTCTAAGTCCCCAGCCTGTATGATAATGCCATTCACATTGAGACTGAGACCCGCCCTCCACCCCTTAGTGATCTCTGAAGTTTCCTCACAGACACTCTCAGAGGTATGTTTTAATTTTCTATATGTGTTTCTCAGTAAGATCAAGTCTATACATTTAACCATGAGACCTGGGGAGAAGGCTCCGTGGGTAAAATGCTTGTTGCCTAAGTGTGAGGAGCTAGGTTCACACCCCCGGATCCATATAAAACTGTCTGTGGCGGTGTCTGCCATCCCAGAGTTCCTATGGTGAAATGAGAACTGCCAGAAGCTCAAGCCCAGACAGCCTGCCACACACAGCAGCAAACAAGAAACCGTCTTCCCAAACAAGACACAGCAAGGGCTAGCCTCTGCTACTGTGCTTTCACCCCCACAGGCACAGCTGGTCACACACATCTGCACATGCTCATGCACACCTTACTGTAATGCTCAAGATGCTTAGGCGTTTTCCTAGACGTGATGTTGAAGGTAGAAGACGGACGAATTCCCATGGACTCTCAAGGTAAAGCATTCTTTGATGGATAGTTGAAAACAGCACCTGGTAGAGATTTAGTCTTAGGTTTACTGGTTTGTTTGCTTGTTTGCTCTCTCTCTCTCTCTCTCTCTCTCTCTCTCTCTCTCTCTCTCTCTCTCTCAGAGCTCTGCTTTGGGTTCATTGAACAGGATCAATTTTAAGTGATTGAAAGACTTCAGCCACCAAAGACTTGATAGTATTTGAAGAGACTTTGCCCACTTCCTACTTCAGAGATTACACTGTTAGATTTCATAAAATGTGTTATAGCATGCAAATGCTTATTCATGCCTTCAATAAGAGAAAAACATTCACTCTTCTTTATACCTCAGTTCTGACTTTTAGACATTTGTTTCTGGTGCCTTATGCTCTGTTAATTATCTGTTACATATATTCCAGGTACCTAGTGATTTTTTAAGGTATACCACAAATTGACTTTAAAATTTTGTGTTGTGGGCCATACTTCTGTATGCTACTTTCTTATGCTTCATATTAAAATCTCTTATAATTATTGGGATATTTATTTGTTCATTTATTTATAAACAGGGTCTTGCTATGTAGGCCATGTTGGCCTTGGACTCTTCCTCCTCCTGCTTAGGCCTCCCAAGTGTTAGGATTACAGGTGCCTGACTCTACACCAGGCACCTCAGAAGTTCTGATGACTTCTCCTCATTTGATTGCTTTAATTGTGGGGTAACATGGAATCGTGAAACTTCTTAGGAAAAATAATGACCCTTATTGAATATGGCAGTCATAATATTTAATATGGCTCCAGGCAGATCTTTGGCAAGGAGATCTTGGTTTCTTCTGAAGGGGGTCACTTTCCCCATGCCACATGCCTTTTGGTCTCAGAGTGGGCTCTTCCCCAGGAGCAACCCAACACCCACTCTGATGTGGTTAACATTGTTTTGAGAGTCTCAGTTGAAAGTACTCAGCTTCCAACAGTTCCAGACATTGAAGAAGGGGGACCTCAAACAGCAGTAGGTGGCCACCTACTGGCCTTCGGAATCCTGGGAAGCAATTTTTTTTTTAAGACAGGACTTCATGGGTGCTGGCACTGTTGGTGTGTGCCACTGCCCCTGTAAAGGATTCTGACTCTACTGTTTAATGAGTGTGTGAACTTAGGCAGAATTCCTCATTTGTTCTTGGACATACTTAGCATGCTTCAAGTCCTGGAGACAAAAAGATAAGGACACCAAGCTCAGGCACAACCCTTGCCCTTATGGAAACTATAATCATGTTGAGTGACACAGATAACAAGTTGAAAATGACAATGAAATAATTATAGACTGTCAAATGTAATGTAAGTAATATAAAGTAAAATAAAGTGTTTCTCAAGCTGTAGTGTGGGACCTTGTAGAAGTGCAGAGTCTGGTTGATCTACATATCTAGAAAGCTCTTTTTCATGGTTAGAATGTAAAGTATCCCTATAGGTACTGCTTTGGAAGTTTTGGTCTTTTGTAGTGTAGGAGTGGAAGGGCAAGCCTTAGGTACACAGCAAGTTTGAGCCCAGCCTGGGCTACATGAGACCATATCTCAAAAAACCATAAGACAAGAAAACAAGCAAGCAAACAAACACAAAACCAATATAGTAGTAATAAGGCTATAGGTGTCACATGGCACACAACAGACACTTCTCTGAGACTGCTACTGGCTACCCCAGGCTGCCCTCTCTTGTATCACAAACCTTTATTTTTGACCCTTGCTGATTATTGCCATGTTGTTAATGTATTATCTATTTTAGATTACTTTATTTAAAGATTTATTTATTTTATGTATATAAGCACATTGTAGCTATCTTCAAACACACCAGAAGAGGGCATTGAATTCCTTTACAGATGGTTGTGAGCCACCATGTGGTTGCTGGAAATTGAACTCAGAACCTCTGGAAGAGCAGTCAGTGCTCCTAACTGCTGAGCCATTCCTCCAGCCCTTGTTTTCTATTTCAAACTCTAAAGTATGGGAACCTAGTTGGCTCAGAACTTGGGTAAATGAGACCATTAGGGAATGCCACTTCACAGGCTGCTGACCAGCCTGCTGTTTGGTTGTTTCTGGCTTGTCCTTCAGTGGTTAGTCAGCAACAGCCAGACACTAGTGAGGTCAGTTGTGTAAGGTGGCCCCTTCAGTAAAAAGGCAGATGTTTGACACATCTGTTCCATTAGGTGTCTGGTGGCTTTTTTCCTGGGCTAGTTGCCTATGTGTTGACTTCTAACGGATTATGAGTTCCCCAAGAGCTGGAACTCTTTTTTTCAGGGGGAGAGTGTCTGGTAAAGCTTGGACAGACAGTAGGAATTTGGTGACATTATGGAGATGTATTTAACAGTTCTATGGAGGTGTGCCACATGGGTTAACATGATGTGGACAAGGGTTGGATGAAGCTGAGAGACAGAAAAGAAACTTCAGAGACCAAGATTTTGGTTGATATAGAGGAGAATACTCATAGAGAGGGGGCACTTAAGTGAGCAAGAAGACGAGCATTTTAGGGGCAGAGCCAATGATACATTGACTTGTTCAAAAGTAAACTCTATTTGACTGATAGACTTTCCTGCTCCAGGCACAGATGATCGGCTTATTTAGTTTTCCCTGGAAGGTTCTGTGCATCTTACACTTATATACTTGCACTCGCATGGACACATACACACACTCACACACATTCACACACACATACACACATGCACACACACATGCTCAACACACAACAAAGATGAAACAGTTGTGGTAAATCACACTCAGCTCAAAGATTTGCTTCCCATACCTCAGAAATGTGGAAGTCCAAAGTCAAGAATAATAAAAATTTATGAAGCGACAAGTTGTGCAAGGTGGGTTTATCTGAGCCCTCAGAGGTCTTATTTTAAGGCCAGAGCCCCCAGGTGTTCTTCCTCCTCTTTTCAAGTGACAGTTGTGGTTGCTCAAGAACTTTGGCTGTCCCTGGTGAACTGTCAACCAGGCTGGAACAAGCAGCCACATGTGGCTGTGGATTTCCTCTCAGCTCTACTGGGAGGCAGCAGTTGGTGTCGGGGGAGCATGGTAGCTGTTGGCTGGGCCAGCCTTTGTGTCGTGCTAATTCTAACTTCCGCCCCCACCTTCCACACATCGTTTTTCATTACTGTCTGTCCATCAATTCTAGAGTCTCCTTTGGACACAAATCTTGTCTAGGGGAAAGGGTTGGAGAAGTCCGGTCTACTGGACTTCATCCTACTTTTCAATACCTGTGACTCCTAACCAGGAGGATGCTTTTATACTTGGTCTTGGGGAAGTATCTGAAGTCACCTTCCCCATTTGTATTGATAAAAGTTCATTGGCAACACAATGAATTAGACAGTCATGTTTAACCTTTTCAGGGACACTGCCAATCTGAGAAGGTCTTTTTACAGCTTTTCTTTTTGATAGAACACCATAGCTACACTGATTCCGACATTGATTGTGCCCTGGACAAAGTCACAATGACTTCTTATAGCTCAAGGATGAAGTCTCTATTCCACTCGGCCTTTCCTGGTCCTGACCTGAGTTCTTCTTATCCATGTATCCCATTTTCTGTAATAACAAGACTGGTGAACTCACTGTTCCAATGCCCAGAAATCCCATCCGTGTTGTGCCCTGTACGGACCTCTGAATGCTGGTCACACATTTTTATTTTCCTCTCTGAATTCACTAGTGTGGGCTGTTGTGCGCCCACCCACCCCAGCCTTCAAGTGGTCCTTTCCAACCTCTTCCATCAAGTCCTTGGACGATTCCTTGGCATCCCCAAGTCCTCATCTGGCCTATCTTATCTCTCAAGCTTCGATAATCTAAATCTGCTCCCTCAAAGAGGACTATAAACTCCTAGAAGGCAGAGATATCTGACCCCATACCACGGTGCTCTGTAGGCCAATCCATAACTAACATGTATTATGAAGAACACCACTAGTATAGAAAGAAGTATAATTTTTCTTAAAGGTGGCCTTGAAGATCTCACACTTGAAAATTCCAATAACACCAGCACTACGTATACTTGAAATCAATAAACTTAGTAATTAGTAGACTTTTGTCCCAGCCTAGTTTGGGACACACAGTCAGGGTAACACAGTGGGAGGACCTCTCCAAGGGTAACAGAAATGGTGCTGTGTTCCTATAGCTGCTGCTGCAAACTACCTCTTGTGTCCCCAGTGAGTGAAGTTGCGCCCTTGGAAGCTCTGGTCTCTCAGCTGTGTGAAGCAATGTATTCAGCCCAGATAACAGAAAGACGGGGTGAGGTGGACCAAGATGGTGTGTGGCTCACAATGTTGTCTAAGTTTAAACTTTGACTCCTGTTTCCTGTTTTCTCTCCATGACAATGCCCCTCCCCCCCCGCTCCCCTCCCCCCCTTTCTCCCCCTTTAAGTGTCAGCAAGGCTGATAGCAATCTCGCTTTCTTTTCATTTCTTCCCTTGTTCTAACCACACTTCAGTGTGTTCTCTTTAGATAAACATTTCTCCTGCCACAGGTGCAGAATGTACACACAAGCTTCAGTTTGTAACGCTTCCAGAATTTTTCATTAAAAATGGGGGTGCAGTGGAGTGTGTGGGGGGGAAACTCTTCGATCCGTGAATACATTTTCTTGTAATTAAACAGTGTCTCCACTAAGGAGTGCCAAGCTTTTCCAAAGCATGGCTTCATTCATCTCTCATCTCCTGTCAGCTATTAGGGCTTTGGGGTGTGGCTGAGAAGATGTCCACTGAGCCAACCCATTGAAAGACTGGGAAATTGAGATTTGGAGCCCTCAGCAATTTGTCCTAGGGGTTTGATCATGCCTTGCAGAGTTGGGGAGTGAAATGTGGGGCTCGAGTTTCTGGCCCCCCTCTAACCACAAGCAGGGAAACAAGTCTGTGCAGAGTCTCAAGAAGAGAACCCATCCCAGTGCAGGCAGGAAAGGGTGCTGTCCTGAGGATTAGGGAACTGATGAGTGAGGCTGGCCTTAGGATCTGACTGGAGATAAGCTAAGTAAGGAAAGAGGATTTGTCTGATTGAAGACCTTCCTAGACAAAGTAAAGGGAAAGCTCCCATTCTGTGAGACAAAAAGAGAAGGTTAAAAATAAAAGTACACAGGCCACTTTTAACTCTGTGTGTTGGTGTCCAGTGCTAACCACCAGGCTGGGTTTATCTGTCTGGAATATCCCAGCATTTCTCTGAGGTCTAGTTAGAAATGGATTTATCAGGAAGCTACTGGAGCGTAAGTGCCTGTACCCCATAAAACTCTGGGATGCCTTTGTAGTAGGCCCACACGGTATCACTTATAGACTGTGAAAGTAGGGTTCTTTTTTCTTGCTTTTGTCAAGAAAGTAAAGCACATTAGATTTTTGTTGTTCAGTTGATCCATAACTTTGAAAGTACTTAGTGTGTGGGTAATATGCGTTCTTGTTTCAGATGTTAATAAATGATCTGTGTTTCATTTCAACTTGTATTTTTTAAAAAGCATCCCCTCTTCTCATCTTGTTCTAAACATAGTAATTACTTCCTAGAATCAGCATTTTCCAAAAATACTAAGTTGCTTCTCCTGGCAAAGACATGTAGGGCTCCTGGCTGGCATGGTGAGGTCACATAGTGGGCTGTGATGCGAGTGTTCTGTCTTCCTTGTCTTCTCTCTGTCTGGCTTCTGCTGCCCTCCTCTGGGTCTGAGCTCTTCTCCCCCTACCTCAAAGCCTACAACTCTGAACGACAGGCATCAGCTAACAGTATCACAAGATTTTTGCTGGGAGACCTTCTCAGGATGGGTCAAGGTCAAGACTCCTTCTGAGTATCATGGCTTGGTAAAGCAGGTAGAATATTTGGGAATATTATTTGCATTACACCTCAATTTGTTTAAGAGAGAGGTTTCAAACAACAACAATTAGAATGGGGGCTAGGTGTTGACAAACACAATTCAGGAAGTTTTGAGTTTTGGTCAGTGGTACTAAGCTGATTGATAGGGATTAGCTGGTGTCTGGTGAGAACCAGATCTTTGGAGCCTGTTAACCATTCAAATTCCTTGGTACTGCTATGGAGATTTAAACTGAAGATGCCTGAAGAGTGGACCAGGAAACACACCAGGCCCTATACTGAGCGGATGACAGAACCTCAGGGGAGAGCTCCTTCTCATGCTCAGAAGGAAGGCACTGCTTCCAGTTAAAGGCCTGGGGTTTAAAAGATGGGAGTGGAGTCTTTTTGTGTCAGCAGGCCTTGTCATTAAGACCATTATACCAATGTTGTTTGGGTTTGATTCTCAGTACTACCAGGCAACCTAGGGCAGGAAGCCTAACCTCTCTTGACTTGCTTTTCTCCTCTGTGAAATGGGGATGATATTAAATTTTCAGAGTTTTTCCTCATGAGTTAGTCTATATAATACACTTAGTATGTAGTGCCATATGCTATTATTATTCCTTCAATAAGAGGCAACTTGCTTGTAGTGAACTTTCTTTAGAAATACTAATTTTAGTACACTTCTAGAGAAAATGGTGTTTCAAGAGTGCCTAAAGATACAGCGAAGGAAGCTATGGGAAAGCAAAAGTAATTTGAGCAGTCTGCTTTCTTCAGCTACCTGTAGACAACGAAGACCACTAAGCACAGACAAGGTCCTCAACAGACCAAGGCGAACTGAGCTAGTTACACAATACAGCACTTCCTTTCCGTTTGCAGGCAGTGAGGTCCTGTGAATACCATAGAGGGAGTCTTCCAGGAAATGCCATATTCAACACTAACACACCTGCTTCATACACCCTGAGCTCCAAATGGTGAAAACAAGTAAAAAAAAAAAAAATTGATTTAAATTATGCAGGTGGAGGGTAATTAAATATTGATATAATAATTATTAAATTATGCAGGTGTAGGGTAGGTTTATGTGAAACTTCTGGAATTGCCACAGGAGCGGGGTAGACAATGAAAAACCCTGCATGGGGCCTTGGACTGGAAGACAATGCTGTGAAATTATGGTTGAACTGGGCAGCTGGTTAGCTGTGTGTTCATCTGTAGGTTTGTGCATCCTTTTGGATGAGATCCTCCAAGCCGAGGACAGGGCTGTCCTCAAATAGCCTGGGGGTATAGAAAAGGCTATTTCCCCAAGTAGTCCTAAACACTAAAAGAAAATGATAGCAATCTCTCAAATCATCCTGATTTCATTTAAAGCCAGAGCCCTAAAACCAAGAGCTCTGAGGATCTCACTTTTACCTGTCAAAATAACAATGGTTTCAGAGCCAGAAAGAAATGGCTCTGAAATGAACACATGGTTGAGAGGAGAAAGTGAGGAAGGGTGTGTGTGTGGGTTTGGGGGGGCACATAGGGGGCTCATTTCAGCTCTGAACCAGAACCATGAGTATAGACAGGCTGAGATGGGCAGACATGTGAGAGCCGGTTTGCTGGAGGAAAATTCTAGTTCTGAAGCTTTGAATTTTTATGTTTGACCATTTTGTCACTTGTGTCACTAAAAAAGAACAGGCCAGATGGTGGCCTCTAGTACACGTTTCACAGCGTGGCGTCTGCAGAGGGGTTTACCCTGGATGGCTGTTAACAATCAGACTGCACAGTTTAAATGAGAGCTCAATGTGCAGAGACAAGAAAGCCAAATGTGAAATGCCCCTTCATTTCAAATCTTGGATAAATGTAGACGTTCAGTTTTAAAAGCCCTAGTTGACAGTCATAGGCCATGTTAAGATGGTGGCTTCAAGTGTCTGTTTAGATCACTCTCCTTTTGTGAAATGGCTGGACCAAACAGTTCTGTTTTGTCAGCAATGTTTTGACTCTGTTAGGGCAGTCTGTTGGTTCTCAAACTGGAGCCCATTTCAGAGCTTGAGAACTTTGTTAAAACCGAGACTACTGGGCTCTACTTGAGGACAGAGTTCAATTTGCAGAATTTTTTTTTCTAATATGTTCCTGGGCCATGCTTCTGCTGCAGATGCTGGGACTACACATACCTTGAAGGTCTCATTTCTAAAACACTTGGTGATTCAATTGAATGCTGAAAAAAATTAAGTCATAGATTTTTTTTCATGAATCTGTTGAAAATCATCGACCTTTTCCTTAGGAAAAAATAGGTTAATATAGACACTAATAGTGGACAGAAGAAAAAAGGAAGAAAAGAAAGGAAAGAGAGGCTGCATGAGGCAGGCAAGAAGAGACAGAAGGAGAGAGAGTAAGAACTTCTTAGATGACCCTTGGAATGTTTCAGGAAAGCCTCTGACTCGGGAATTTCAATCTATCCATAAATACAGTTATTTATTCATTTTAGGCAGGGTCTCATTATACAGCTCTGGCTGCCCTAAAACTCACCTGTCTCTGCCTCCTGAGTGCTGGGATTAAAAACAGGCAACACGACACTTGGCCCAGATATTAACTATTTATGGACCAACAACTTTCTGGTGACAATATTTAATACAGTAGGGCTATGGTGATTTGAATGAGAAGAGTTCCTTAGGCTCATATATTTGATCGCTTGATCACTGGTCAGTGGAAATTATATGGGAAGCAACAGGAGGTGTGGCCTTGTTGGAGGAGATGTGTCCTAGGGGTTGACTTTGAAGTTTGAAAAGCCCAGGCCATTCCCAGTTAGCTTTATCTTGGCCTCCAACTTGTGAATTAGGATGTTAGCTCTTAGATTTTGCTACAGTACTATGCCTGCCTGCTGCCTTGCCCTGGGTGATGGTCATAGACTCAACCTCTGAAACTGTCAGTCATAATAAAATCTTGCTTGTACAGGTTGTCTTTGTCATGGTGTCCTCACAGCAATAGAACGGTAACTACGACAAGGGCATAAAACATCTTCATTGTTTTCCAGAGTTGATATTTTGATTTTAAAATTGCTGCTGCTGAGAATATCCCTGCATATAGGCATGGAACATAAAAATGTATAAGAGCAGAAGTATATTTATAGTTATTTCAAAAATTATTAGAAAATGTATCCTTAAAGTAAGACATTTAAACAATTTTAAAAACAAGCATGCTAACACAATCCAATTCAAAAAGTATATTAATTTGATAACTATGTGCTACAGAATCATAGTAGGAACATATTAAAAATTTGTTTTCTATAGTGAAACCATACATTTCTATAAGAATAGGAAACCTTGCATGTATAGTAAAAATGCTATAATTTATATTAATGGTAGATAGTCTGGAGTCTGAGCCAGGGTGTTTCAAGCAGCATTCATTGGTGGTTTACAATATAATGGCATATGTAGTACAAAGTACATATATGTGTTGATTGTCAAGGTTGCACTAAAATTGTGAGATGCAACAAAGGCAAGTTGCAGAAATCCACAGATCATTACATGTGTGATTTTGAGTTAATTACTTTTGAACATTGTGCATTCAGAAACTTTTGCCAGTTGCCAAATGCGTTGTGATCCCCACATTTGGTTTTGTGACCACAAATAAGGTTGCAAACCTTAAGCCCAGCATGCTGTTTAAGAATCTGTGGTTTAGGGGCTGAGGAGATGGCTCAGTAAATAAATCATTTGCCATACAAGCATGGGTATCAGCGTTCAGATCCCTAGCATCCATAAAGAAATGTAGTGGCTTGTCTGTAACCCCAGTTCTTGGCAAATTGAAATAGGATCCTCTGGCAAGCTGGTGAAGACAGAGGAACCTGTGGAAAGTTGACCAGGTACAAATTGGTGAACTCTGGGTTCACTGAGAGACTCTGTCATTCACTGGCTCCACCTGCACAAGAATATACATGTGCCCATGATACATACAGACACATGCACATCTATGCAGACTTCACATAGCCATACACACTTTTAAAAACGAAGAGTCTGTGGTTTGGAGCATGGAGTTGAGTTTGGAATGAGGTATGCTTATGTTGGCTGTGCAGCCTCTGGTTGACCCTAACCTGTCTCAGCTTGGCTTTCCTCGTTTGGAAATGGGATATAATTTCTCTTGCTGTAAATGTTGTGCTGAGAATTAACTGAGCTAATCCACTCAAAGCTCCTAGCATTGCCTCTAAATGATATTATCTTGATTTTTAATAGTATTGTTAATAGTAATGCAGCGTGAAAGCCCTTTATGAGTCACACAGGATATGACTCACATAATATTGCTGCTATTGATAAGACGAGGGGTGCTTGGAAATCATCCAAGTTCAAGTGAAGACTGAGACTGTGGCATTTTAGTCTGGAATTGAGAGCCAAGAGGGATGAGACCCTTACACGGCTCCTTAAGCCCTGGCCACTGCTTTCATTCCCACATGTATCCTGTCCTCCCTGGGATACTTGGTCTCCTCCTACGTTCAGATAAATTCCCTCGTTCCTAGGATGTTCTTTCGTCCCTTAGCCCACCTTTCCTCTGTTTTCTCCCGTTTCCCCTACAGTTTCTTTCATTTGTCAGACAGGCCAAGATACATAGTTCTTCTCTTTTGTGGTGACCTACTTGCAGTCCCCAGGCTTGAGAAGCAGCGATAGGGGATCCTGGGGCAAACTGGCTCACTATACTAGCCATGAGCTCTGGGTTCAGTGAAAGAGCCTGTCTCAGTAGATAAAGTGGAGAATGATTGAAGAAGATATTCTATTAAGCTCTGGGTTCCACATGCATGCACACACATGTGCACTTACACATATGTGGCCCATACACATGTGAACATGCACACACACATGCCGCCACACTACACACATACAATAAAAATTTTAAAACAATTGTTGGTTTAGAAATTGAGTATTAATTTTCTTGGTTTTTGAATTGGACCTTGTCTGTCTTAGTGATCACCATAAATCCTGAAGTTAGTACCGGCACTTAGCACATGTCCGGTAAATATTGAAAGAATGAACAAACCAGTCTTATTCAAATCCATTCTTGGCTCAAAGGAAAATAGTGAAATTTTCTTTCTGCTGTCTTCATCTAGGACTCTTGACTTTGAGGAAGGATGTGATGAGGGATGAAACAAAGTGAGGAGCTCTCATGAAGTTCCATGCCTTCCGATGCCTTCCGATGCATCATGGTTAGGTCCCATCATAAACTTGGATCTCTGGTACACTCCTCTGCTGTACTATTATGAGGCCATTTGTCAAGTCAGTTCCACTCAGTCAAGAGGGGCATGGGCATGGTGAGTGCGTTTTCTAAGGAGGTTGGTTTACTAGAATATTCCAGGGATACAAGGCCTTCATGCCATGGTGTAACTCTTTAATGGTGAATTCCTGGCTGAGGCAGATGGATGGCAGAACTCATGCCTATAAACAGAAAACAGAAAACAGAAAGCTGGTAAAAATGTGAATAGAAATGAAATTGAGCAAGGGAGCCGTGTTTCAGCCCCAGCAAGCAGAACTTGGCAACTTTGGCCGTGTGATTCTGGCTTTAGAGTCAAGGATACAAGAAAGGGGTTAGGGAATCTCCCTCCATGACCAAGGAAAGCCTCTGAGGTCAGGTGTGTGGCAGGAGCGTCTCTGCATGGAGGCCCAGAGATGCCATTGTGTGAATCTGTGAAGGTGAAACCTAGATTTTGTTGGAGACACAGATATGTTGGGGATTCCAGAGTCATGGGCTACCTGCCAAAGAGAGCTGATAACAGGGAGTAAAGCCAACCCAAGAGAGAAAAGTGTGTTGTAGTCAAGAAAGCTGAAAAGAGTCGGAGATCTGAAGAGTGCTTTGACATCAGACATGGAGATACAGAGGATGGAGTTTGCTCAGCTGGTTTTAGGTCTTGCTTTGGTTTGGTATTTCCTCACTGTGCTCTGTATCCTCCCTTTAGGAGTAGGGATGTATATTCTATGACAATGTATGTTGGAAGTATGTGATCTGCTTTTCTATTATTATTTGACAAGGGAAAAACAGTTAAGAGACTGCCATGAGTCTCCAAAGAGACTTTGAACTTTGGGCCTTTAAACAGTGTTGAGACTGCAATAGACTATGGGGACTTTTGAAACTAGACTGAATGCATTTTTGCATGGTGATGTCTATAAGCCAGTGGGCATCAGGGAGTGGAATGTGTTTGAATAGGAATGATCCCCTATAGGCTTATAGCTTTGACTGCTTTGACTGCTTGGTCATTAGGGCATAGCACTATTGGGAAGTGTGTTCTTGTTGGTGTAGGTGTGGCCCTGTTGGAGGACATATATCACTGAAGTGGGCTTTGAGATTTCAGAAACCCAAGCCAGGCCCAGTCTCCCTCTCTGTCTCTCTCTTTGTCTCTTTCTCTCTGTCTCTCTCTATCTCTCTGTCTCTCTCTCTCTGTCTCTCTCTCTCTTCCTGCTAACTGTGATTCTAGATGAAAAACTCTTAGCTTCTTCACCAGTACCATGTCTGCCTGTAGGTTAGCATGCTTTCTGCCATGATAACAATGGATGAAACTGAACTGTAAGCCATCTCCAATTAAATGCTTTCTTTATTAAGAGTTGCCATGATCATGGGGTCTCTTCATAGCAACAGGACATTGACTAAGACACTGGTATAACATGTACTTTGCAAAGGACACCAATTTAGTTGCTTTTCTTATTTTTAGCTAATGATTTAAGAACTGGATCCCAGTGGTGGAGAGTATTAAAGAATAATACTAGCTGACAATGGCTGTGTATCTTTTGGTAAAGTCACAACTTTTCTGCTAATTGGATAGAGTAGGCTGACATTCCTTTACACAGAGAAATGACCTTAAAAATTGGCCAATGACACAGGGTGGAGAGGCTCAGTAAAGGATCTTGTTTGTGGCATCTCCTGGACTATCTTTCATATCTGCTGCAGCTTTGATGAATATATTATGCACCCTGGCAATTGCCCTCATGAGCTTCAAGCAGCCAACATTTCACCCATTTTTGTGCCTGAGAGATTCTTAGCTATGGTAGCTCATTCAGCCAGCACCTAGACACCAGGTAGAAACGAGGTTAATGCCCCAGAAGCAAACCTCAGCTGGCAGACTGTGGGAATTAGTGCACAAGTATGCTGGCCTTCTGCACTGTGAGCAGATCATTGTGGGAGGCACTTTGTGTTCCTCAGACAGCCAGTGAAAGTAGGCTTTCAATGCCTACACCAGCAACTGCAATTACTATCTTTTTTGACACACTTCCTTTTCTTAGTCTCACTCTCTCTGTTGGTTGACTGTTTGAATTTTGCCTGTTGTTATTATTAGTTTCTGTCTGTTTTGTTTTGAGGCAAGGATTTGCTCAATAGTCCAAGCCAGACTTGAACTCAATCTTCCTGTTTCGGTTTCCTGGATGCTGTGATTACAGAATGTAGTTACTATATACTGTACCAGTATGTACAGTATGTTACCACAAACTGTCCACTTTTGTGTCTATGAGATTTTTTTTCTGTCGATGGTGTGACATTTCCCTTATAATGTTCTTTCCCCTCAAGTCTTCTTGTTTTTTTTTTAACCTTAGCTATTAGAAGAAACTATGACAAAGATGTGTATGATCATCAAACAACAATCTTCAAGTATGTTGGCATGAAGAATCTTCACTTTGAATTTTTATCTGTTAAAGACAAAGGCAAAAACAATAGCCTTGATGAAAGCATATGGGACTTAGAAGACTTAGACATTCGTGTCTTGTACAGAAGATTCTGAGTGAGCCTTGTGTAATATCATACTCTTGTCATGAATGGCTGTTGGGCACCTAAACATAGCTACTGTGACTGAGGCATTGAATTTAGTATGTGATATAATTTTAACAACCTGATTTATCTGATGTGGCCAGTGACTACTGTGGTCTCCAGAGCTATAGACGTTAGAAAAAAGATGAAAACTTGAAAATAGACTTTGTGATTGACTTCCTTCCTTCCTTTCCTAAAATATACTCTTTTTCAGATGAAATTTGACTTAATTTGGGATTTTATGTTCACTTACAGAAATACAAGCAAGGTCTAATTTCTCAGATGTCCTCGCAGCTCGGGGTGGTCCAGGACCTTCTATTCAGGGGAAGGTATGGCCCAGGGCAGAGATGACATCTCTTAAGCCTTCCTTCATCCCATTTTCTCATACTTGACAGTCTATTATGCGTGAAGCTACACAGGCATTTTACCAACATCAAGAAGCAAGCTGTACATTAAGAAGGGTTCTAGAATTAAATGGAAGAAGCCAGAGTCCCAACAGTCTTACCTGCCCTGCCAGCTTTGGCTTCTCTTTCATACATTGTGACAAGTGAGACAAAACCCTAATCACTGATACTTGCAGCAGAATGTGTCATGACTGGCATAGATCATTTTAGACAAGTTCTGGTTGAAGGTAGGTTAACACTGCAGTGTTGAGCTTTCATTTTGCTATGAGAGGTAGTGGAACTGATTATAAAACCCTACATACGTACTGCTTGGAAAACTTTCAAAATGAATACAGGCATAGCTATATGCGAGGAAATATGTTCTCCTCGCTAAGTCATTTACTTTTGAAAGACCAACTATTAGGGGATGGTAGAAGCATCTTGTAATAATATGAGGCATTTCCTCTTAAGGACTTATTTGATGTTTTTATGTGGCTGGGAAACACTCTCAGAGCATAAAAGACAGATTAGCACTGATAGGGTGGAGGGTGCCAGAGCAGCTAACACATAGTATATACTCTTTGTACCCCACCCCAGGGAAGGTAGTGTGAAGATAACCCATACAGGCCCTGGACAGATACCACACACCCAGTCTACCTCCAATTATGATAGACAATTTTTCAAAAATGTTCACATTTGCTTTTCAGCTCATTACTAAGTTTGGTGACCAGCACCAAATATTCTTCCCAGCACACAGATCAAAAGCTAACTATAGTATATACACTTCTGCCACAGGAAAAAACAATATTTCATTCTCTCAGGCTTTTACTGAACACTGAGTTTTGAACTGAGCTTCTTATAATATCAATGCTCCATATTGCTCCCTAGACTCAAATATAAATCTTCAGAATGGTGCACTTTACAAGCAGCATTCTGGAGTCTTTTCTGATTGGTAATCACACTGCTTCCTTATTAATACTGTAAAAAATGTAAAAGGCATAAACATTTGCAATCTATCTGTCCTCTCTGTGTGGGTATACATCGAGGGCCGCCTAAACATTCCTAATGGTTCACCCATCACATTTTTTATGAGTTTATATGGGGAGAAAATTGTACCAGAAAACTGAATTCGATGTCTGCCATTCTATGAATAAATTCTGTTATCTTTGATATTCTGGGTATAATAAAAAACATACAAAAGTTAAATTTCAGCATCCTTGCAGAATTATGTCAACTGTTTTTAATATCAATAAGACAGCCATTTCCACCAATGTCTTTTCCCTCCAAAAAATATGATTTAGTTTTCAGGTTATGTTTTCATTAACACAACTTGTCTTTAACAGCAAGATGCTCTGCATGTTGGCTAATTTATGTATCCAACAAAGTCTGATCAAAATGAAGAGTTGTAATTTTAAAATACAGAGCTCAGTAAAAAATCCATGTGACGCTTTGGATGAGATAAAAGTCAGGTGTCCATAAAAATGGGTTTTATGTGACTTAGATCTGGAACTATCTTGGTAGGATAACTTTGATCAATCAATTTCTTATTTTTTTATTTACTCTCATCTCCCAGTGATTAAACTGTGTTTTATGTTGTTGTCAGGGAATAAGGTCTATGTTTAAGATTTAATCTTTATCTCTAGTGCCCCCACATCCCAAACGCAATGGGTTCTCCTGAATTACCCAATTTTCATATTTGCAAATTGATACCCCATGCTTCCTTTATAAGATAACACACTCTAAACAGTTTCGTTATATACAGGCAGCCTTAGCTCAGAACATTTCTCCCAAGAATTGCCCTATAGACCATCAGTTCCTTTCCATTTTGGGCTGATTTTCACCCCAATAGGTTCAGCTACCTACGCCTTCATTTCTGTGTTAATTGCCAATACGTAGGGAAATACATTAAAATCTCCAGGTAGTCAGGACTTCTAAAGCTTTTAAAACCCTTTGTCACAAAGCTTTTAAAACCCAGCAGACTGTAGTGGGCAATACATGTAAGCTGTAAGCCAAAAGAAAGAGTCCATGTGTTTGTGTCAGGGACCCATCCTTTCTGAGTTGTTTGGTAGCCCAGAGTGGTGCACTCCCTGAAGCTGTCTCAAGGGTGAGTCCTCTCTTGTTCCTCACCTCAGCCAGCATTTAGCCCCTGTGCAAATAGGAAAAGGAGAAAAAAGATTCAGATAAAAGCTTATTGTGAGGTATATAAATCAAATTTATATCTATTCTAGCAGAGTCTAAAACTTTTTTTTTTCTTTTTCTGGAAATAAGCAAGCAATTCAAACAAAAGTATCTTTTTGGCCCAAGTATGTGTTAAATGGCCTTAATTTTCTCTTCCTGTAAAGACACTTTCAGAGCTGGCTACTAGCAGAGACCTTCCCAGGCAAATGAAACTTCCGTGAAGGACAGACACACAAGCTACAGGAAGATGCCTAGGAGGCAGGCTTGGGAGTTTCAAGTAACCCACCTCAGTTTCTTTTAGGCGTCAACTGGACTTATGTTTCATGACTGTGCTAAAATGTGTTTTCCGGAGCTATCAGGCCAGGTGACTCTCCATCTGAGAAAATGAGTGTTTTCTTTTGTTTCTAAAGTGCACATGAAGATGCTTATTTGTGACAAAGTTTCCAGAGTTGGCATCCATGGAGCTTAATCCTGATTAATCCAAACTTGGCTGTATAATTTGAGCTTTTACCTTAGGCTGGGGTTCTGGCCTCTTGCCACCCTGAAACTATCAGCAAGTATCAGGACACACCTTGTGGCAGCTCTTTGTGGCTCAGTTGGACAGCATAACTAACATCTTGGAACCAGGAAATACCCACTAAGCCCCCATACTCTTTGTCCCAAGCTCACTGACACCGTGAAGACTTGTTTTTGACTGACAGTTGCTGGAATGTTTCCTTGCTGTTGAGTGACTATCAGTATTAAGGATGAAGAACCAACATTACTTGAGTATGTTCACCTTGGCAGTTAAAGCAACACAAAGTAGGGCCATTTGGGCGCACATTGCACACAGTGGGACTGGACTGTAGAGAGCTAACCCTTGCAGGGATATATCATCATCAGGATCTTGCCTTGGATTCCCCTCAGCTTCCTGGCTTTTGTGATCCCTTAACTCCGTTGAAATAAGTCACGAGCGCGTGCGCACGCGCACACACACACACACACACACACACACACACACACACACACGCGCGCGCGCGCCCGCGGGCACACACACACATGAATAGAATGTAGAAGATAGGTTGTTGGTAAGCTAGGCCTGTAATCCCAAGCACTTGGGAGGCTGAGGCGGGATGACTTTAAATGTAGTGAGTCTGTCTCAAAATGTGTAAAATACAGAGAGAGCTGAGACTAGCTCCACGGTAGAGCACTGGCAGTGCTGCAGGGAAAGGTAAGAAGCTCGCTGCAGTACCCAGAGAACCAGGAACGCACTCTCAAGGGGAAGAGTGGGCATGCCCAACCTTTATCCTACACTACAGCCTCTAACCTAGACAGCTTTTCCAGAGGAGTAGTCTCCTGCAGAGGTAATTGGCAGTCGTTATAGGTGCGATAGGTGCTCACTCAAGTGTCCCAACTCCTGCCTCAGATCTGGAAATCTGATAATGTTGTGACTAGGAAGGAATTGGCAGTAACACCCTGGGATACTGGAGCACCCATTTCTTCTGTCCCCTAAGGCATCCTATCACCTTGGGTTTAAAGAATAGACAATGGCTCTCGTTCAGTTTCTCCTTTCCTTCCTGGGTCTGCAGCTTGTGTGCTACATGGGCACCAACATCCCTCATCTTTAAGGTCACTCTGACCACAGCTTTGTAGGCGAGAAAGGAGCTCACAGACTTCTAATGGGCTCCTGCTGGCTTGTGGGCCTTATCTGTACAGCTGTGAGGGGTGCCTAAGAATCTCCAAGTTTTACCACATCTGAGGGGTCTGCCTAGGCTCTGAGTGTGAATTCTCAAGACATCTTCAAGTCAAGACTCTTGGTATATGGTCCTCCAGTATAGCTTTCTCCAAACAGTAATGCTTTCAAGAATGTAGTTTGTGAAGTCCATTCAGAATTATTTTTTAAAAAGATGTATTTATTTTGTATATATGATAGTTTTGCCTGTATGAATGTTTGTTGCTTGTAAGCCTGGTGCCCTTGGAGGTCACTCACTTACCAGGAACTGGAATTACAGATGGTTGTGAGCTGCCATGTGGGGTTGGGAATAGAATCTGAGTCATCTTCAAGAGCAACAAGTATTCTTAACTGACAAGCCAACCCTGAAGTTATTTTATAGTAGAGAGAAGTTACACACAGTCATGCAAAGTCAGTGTTAGAATACTTTTGAATCTTTCTTTTGCTCTTGTTGTTGGTGCTAATAGATGAAGAGAGACCCTATGCATTCAGTTTCATGCTACTGAAAAGCAAATATCCCCAAAGTAGTGTGATTCAGAAGCTGAGTCCCTGAGGAGGGCCTCCTGTCCACTTCTGGCTTTTTCTATGACCCTTGCCTCTGTTCTCTGCATGAAGGAGTGGAGGTTGAGAGTGAATGTTTTTGCTTTAGAAGAGCCCAAAATGCAGGAGTCTGAAGAGTCCTTCAGTTAGATGCTTCTGGCCTGAGTCACCGTGGGGTAGAGGTGGAGGGCAGGTGGCACCTGCCTGAGGCTGGCAAGAGTTCTGAGAAGGCTGTGTAATCCTGCATAATAACACGGAAATTAGTAGTGGTGGTAATGGAGGGCTTTGTGTGCATGTGTGTAGCAGGGCTTCATCCCCAAAGGTCCAGGAACTCTGAAATGGTCCCAATGAGTTATTATCTCCCAGGAGGGAGCAATTTATCTTGTGGGCTAATGCTGTGTGGGCAGATGAAACACCTGAGCAGTTGTGAGAGCAGGTCCCTAACAATGATGCCTACCATGAGGAACAAGGGCAAACCGAAGTTTGCTTGGAGGACTGGGGCGGCTAGGGACGTTCCTTCCCCTGTTTCCCTTCCATGGCCCGCCAATGTTTGCAAGAAGAAGGCTTGGCTGGAAGTGTATTTCTGTGTGTGTAGTGCGAGTTTCAAGTCTGCTGGTGGAAACACTGAGGAACCTGTCATAGTGTTAACAAAAGAACATGGTCAAGTGGGAGGTATGCACTTTCTGTTTAAATAAAATCTGGTGGAGATAAAGCCCATGCTTGCTTTCAGTATAGGGGCTCAATATGGAGGGGAAGTATGAGAGCTCGTCTCAATGTCAACTTGACTACACTGGAACTAACTAAAACCCAAACGGCTGAGGGACTTTTATTAATTAAATTATTCCAAATGGGAAGTCCTATGTTTAAGATGGATCTTTGGAGATGGGAAGATCTATCTTAATCTGGGCCACACCTTCTGCTGGCAGCCTATATAAAGGCATGCTCTTTGTCTGCTTGTCCTAGGTCTCACGAGCAAGTTCATTCCTTTACTAGCATTAGCAGCTACTTTTTCAGGATTCCAGTATACACTGAAGACCAGCTGGGACATCCAGCCTCTTGGACTGAACAACTACTGTTTCTGTTGGTAGATAGCTATTGTTGGACTAGCTGGACAAAAGCCTGTAAGCCACTCTAATAAATCATATATTTATATGGTTATATATTATATATGTAATAAGTATATTATATAATATATTAAATATTACATGTATAATAATTAATAATAGACTATATACTATCAGTTTCTGTTCCTCTAGAAAACATCATTAATATAGGTGGTGACTATGGCAAATCAGAGGAATAAACATGTTCTACCTAGAGACAACCAATGCTAGCTATGAAGCCAGGTCTTCTAAATTTTGGAAAGAAACTTGAAATCCAAATTTTTATAGAAAGTCTCTTGAATTAAAAAGTAACTTCTTTGAATGTTTTCAAATGTCATCAGCCCATCACGGACTTGTATAAGATTTCACTCTCAAAATCAGAAAAAAAGACAGACAGAAGAAAGGAAGGGAAGGCGGGAGAGGATCAGTGGACAGTAGAGAGGGGAAAGCATAGGGAAGGGAGCCAGAAGGAGACAGCCATGTCTCACAGCGGCTTGTCACAGGGGACCTGTGGATGTCACTCTAGCCAGCCTCTCCTGTTACAGGCTCCTGATGACTATTCTCATCCGACTACACTCATGGCCACATCTAGTTAGTTCCTGTCCTGTGTAGTGTCTAGACAAGATGACCCTGGAATATCCCCTCTCCTTCCCAACACTGTACAGGTATAGAGTAAAAATATTGTAGTCTACACGTAGATGGATCGATCCACACTGGCCACACCCTCATATGGCAATGTGTGTCATACTTCTGATGTATTTAGTGTCATGTTTTCAACGTGGCTCACTTGACCAACCACAATCTGGAGTGGAGTGATATCTTTATTCTGATTTCATAGATGAGAAAACCAAAGTCAGAAAGATTTTGCTTTGTATCATGGGAGTGGGTTTGCCATCCCATAGTCTGACCACTCTACTATGTATGTTACCTAAACTTCGGGATTCCTTTCTGATTTTTGCCACATTTGCATAAGCCAGCTCTATTACCTGACAACAACTTCAAATGGTCCTTTTTAAAAATATTAACTAGTTTGTTCTAAAAAACAAGCCATGGGCTGGTCGTGCAAGCCTAATGACCTGAATTTGGCCCCTGGAACCCATGTAAACCAACTCCAAGCTGTCTTCTGACCTTCATGTGTGAACAGTGGCATGCACGCACCCACACATTGTACATGCAGTGAGCGTAAAACTTTAATAATACAGAAGCCAAGTCTTTCCTTATCTTAAAAAGAAACACACAGGACTAGAATGGATACAAGTACCACTTGGCACATGTCTTCTCTCTTCTCTCTTTTCTCCTCGCCTCTCTTTTTCTCTTCTGCTATACTGGCATAAAGAAGGTCACTGACTTTTGGAGAGGCTCAAAGTACTTGCCACACAAGCGGCTCAGAGCATTTTAACCTAAGGAAGTACAGTTGATGAGGTAGGTGACCCATTACCAAGATGCATGCAGCAGGGGGATAATGTGTGCATGTTTGTTGGGCTTCGCCTATTCCTATTAAGAGCTAAGTTTTGTTTTTCCTGTGAGACTCTTCAGACCAAATTAAGCAGTAAAAATATTCTAATTGAGTTGAGCCGGACTGAGGAGGCATCCTTATCTTGTACAATTACATGGTGTAATGTATGCTTTCAATTATACTATTTCTCTTTCCAAGAGGAAGAGTGAGTTTGTAAGTGATGTGGAGAGAAGGCGTGGAGAGAAGCAGCTGTTGGTGCTGAAGGGAAGGAAGAGAGCTATAGAGGAGCTGTCACAGAAGTGCATGCTGCCCAGGGCTACACCTGTGCAGAGAAGGGAAGGGTGGTAGAGGAACAGACAGACCAACAGATGGAGATTCCATTGCAAACTCTAAGACTATGGTGACTGCTGCTTCGGACTTCCTGGTGGAGTCACAGATATGGGTCTGATGGTGGAAGGCAGGAGATTCAACCACTGTAAGAGTGAATGAATTTCTCGTGTGCCTTCTTGTCACACCTCCCCCCCCCCCCAGCCTCCCAAGCCCACACTCTCAGAATACTCTTCTTCCCCTGAGGCAGAGGTGAGAAGACTGCATTTATAGTTCTCAGTCCTGAACTTCAATTTTTGTATTTAGTTTTGGGAAAGCCTTCAGAAACACAAAGTTGTAAATGCTTTTCCTTTGTAATCGTCCCATTTTAAATTCTCGTGAGTGTCCTTTTGCCTACTAGCCCCCTCGAGAGGTGCATGGACACAGAGAAACTCTCCTCTTTCCCTTATGTGGTGTGGAAATGCTCCACTCTCCGTTTGAAAAACGATGATCAGTAACCAATTAGAGGGCCATGAGAGCCTTCCACTTAGCATCTGCTAGGTGGGTGATTCCTCTGTGAGCAGGACCCTTGGAAGCCTCCAGAAACTGAAGCCCCTCCGCAGCCGGGTGAATACCATCTAGGAACTCTCGAACTGTTTCAAATTGTTTTCAAATGGGTCTGAATGCTGTTGAGAAATGCATAATTTACGACCTTAGCACTTGATTAGGTGTTAAACGGCTGTTGGGAGAGATGCCCTTGGTAATCCTCATACCATCTAGACTCTAATTATCGCTTCACAGGAGAGGTGAGGCTGGATAATTGAGAACCCAAATTCTTAAAGGGTTTGACGTGGGCCATTTTCTTATGCAGTTAGACAAATTATTTCTCTACCTAGACGATGTTTAATTGGCGCCGATTGATGAGGAGAAGGAATGGAGCTAGGAGAAAGTCCGTCAGGCCTCTAGCAGGACAAGAGAAAGTTGCACCGAGTAGGAGATCTCCCCACTTCAATATTTTCACTTTAAATATGTGTTCAAGGAGCAAGTAAAGGGAAAGGCAGAGTCAGCCAAAAGAAAACAGAATGTAATTAAGAGCTGATAACCATGCCTCTCCCCAGCCTGTCATTACTAAAGGGTTTCTTCAGTCGGAACCCCTTCACCCTGTGTTCCTTTCCATTGATGGTTATAAATTATTTAAGCCCCAAATGCTATAACATTTATCCATTAAATAAGGACGGGGATCACGGGCCAAATCTGCCAGGGAGAAGGACCCATGTCTAACTGCACGCAGTGGGGAATGTGAGGAAGAGGAGAGATCCTGTCCTTTGCTTCCGGCCCCGCCCTCTTCCCTCCACCTCCAGTCCCTCAACGAATGCCCGCACTGAAGGCTGTGGATAGAAAGGTGGGAGGGGGTATCCCTTGCACTCTGTTCTCTTCAGCAGTTTCAATTCCAGGAAAACAAAACAACAACAAAACCACCTCTGGGTTGTGTTAGGGCTCAAAGAAGGCTGATAAACAGCATCCTTTTCACATCCTTTTAAATTTGGGGTGAATTGGTACATGCTAGAGGTGAGGAATGCAATCTGCCTTGATTTCTAAGATAGATGATTGAAGAATGTGGGTCACATCAGTGGCTGACTGGGTTTTTCCCCCCCAGTGAAATCAGCACTTGGCCCTAGGCACTGGCATGGTTGCCCACTGCCAGTCTCCTCCAAGACACAGGCAGCTGGGCAGTCTCTAGGCTCAGAGAACAGCCTAGAATGCATGATGTCCTCTGCCAGGCTGGCTCCAAAGAGCCTTTCCCAAAGCTCCAATCAGGTAGGTCACTGCAGTCATGGAGGACTGAGGGGGAGTGAGGCTGGGGTGTCGCTCCAGACAAGATCCTTCTGCATGCATCATCATACCTGAGCTTTTAATACATGGGTTCTGGGGGTGGAACTCAGGCTCTCATATTTGCTCAGCAAGTGTTCTACCAACAAAGAACTTTATTATATGTAAATATTCGCGAGTTCTTAGAGCAGTGGTTAGGGTTGAGGCTTGAATGTGTCAAAGTGTCAACAAACTGGCCAGTGTTTAGCAACAAGTTTGTAGGCATAGGGGGTGGGTGTGAAGAGGGAGGGGCTGATTTGTAGCACCTGCCAGTTCCTGTGGTGTAAATGTTCTCACCGTATCTGATTTCAAGCTGATAGTGGTTGAACACCTGGATTTCAAACATCTTGAAAAGATAACTGTTGATCCTGGTAGAGCAGTACACCACTGGAAGGCTGACTACACAAGAAAGCTCGACCTACTGAGCACTCTCACTCTTAGGCTCCAGACGGGCCCAGAGGTGAGAGGAGGACAAGTAAACTCCAAGTTTATCTACCTGCAAGGGAATGCAGTACACTCCAGATGAGTTGAGGAGAGGCGCTGTCTAAGGAACTATTCTACTCACATAAATGTTGTAAAAGGGAGAAGATTAAACTCAGAATTTGTTTTAGATTTTATGTTAGACCAAGTCCAAATATTTGCTAACCAAAATAGTCTTTCTGCTACATCTCTATCCTTCATGCTGACGCTCTGCTATTAAACTGGACAGTTCATCTTGTATCTGCTGAGAAATACAGCACTGTGGGACAGGGGACCTTAGGACATTGCAGAACATGGAAGTTCCTAAAGAACCTGGAGCAGCCCCCTTGCATCTACCCTCTGTATGACCTAGAATAAGCCTTGGAATAAAGAAATAATTCTACTTCCCTCCCCTCCATTTCATACCTTCTTTAAGTGGTTACACATGATTAGCTTTGAATAAGTTTTCATTCCTAACTCCGTTTAGCTGTGTTGTTATTCCAAGATAATTTTAAACGATCCCACCTGCATTACTCATGTCCTTGTCTAATTCTCTCTCCTATGTGTGTTGGGACCTATGACTTATTTCTAAACTACAGTAGACAAATATGACTACGACACCTCAAAGTTTAGGTTGCTTACGGTTCTTTCCATGTCACCTCTGCTCTCCTGCTGACCTGTAGAGAAACTAGAGCCTGTTTTGTGCACCATCTGCAAACATACCTACCTGTCAATGAAGAAGAGCAAACTTTGGGAGTTGTATTTCTGTAATCATAGATCTTGAATTCTGCCAGCACACTGAAAACGTGGTGGCAGAACTTCCCCAAGCCAACGCTCTCAATGGGGATGCAGTCTAGCTGATAGATTTGTTGCATTCTGGTAAAAGTTGGACTCAGGGAACCTGGCTAGGCACCCCAGAATTCCTGATATATTGAACAGTGAGGCAACATGCCTGTTTTATTTCAAGCAGTTAAGTTGGTGGTGATGCGCTCTGCCACACTAGGAAGCTACTGTGGCACGATCCTGGATTCCTGCTTCCTCTACTGAAGCAAGTGCACCCATTGCAATTTCTCCTGTGTCTACTCTTGTTCCTCTCTTCTGCTCTGGTCCCCAGCAACCTGATTTCTATGGAGCCACATCCACACTGCTTTCCCAACTGTGATGTCTCCTGAGCCCCCAAAGAACTTTCTCAATATGTAACTATTTGTATGACTCTCTGGAGTCTTTCTTAGTGGTTAGAGTTGGAGTTGCAGGCTTGCGTGCTTTAAAGGGACCTGTCTTTTGCTTGACACTGGAGTGCAGTTGGTGAGTGACACTCAGGCTCTCTTCCTGCCCAGTTGTATGTCGGGAAGATCCAGGCTATCCACTGAGGGCCGTGGATTCTGCCACTTTATCCTACAGCTCTTTTTGTCTCAGACTTTCCTACTGCATCCCTTCTTCCCCCCACACCCCAAACCTTAGTGCTGGGTCAGCTCCTTCATTGTCACCCCTGTTCTTTCTCATGTCTGCTTCCCTCATCCTTGCCTGGCCTTAGCTAATAGTCACTTTACTAGACTCTCCAAAGTTAGCCTGTCCAACTATACCACTGTGTCTTGCTGGGAGCCTGCATGATAAATAACATGCCATCTTTTAAATTCTATACTTTCACACAAATTCCACATTATTAATATGCCTCAAGGACCTGGCCCCTATCCCCCACCTCTCTCTGGCTCAGTAGGTCTCGCTGTGATCCCTAAAACTGGCATCAACTTCAGCCTGGGGCTCGGTTAGATGCAGATTCTTAGGCCTTGGCCCAGAAACGCTGAATCAGACACCCTAGTGAGGGGTCCAGCAATCTGTGTTGAAACAGCCCCTCGGGCGATGATGAGACCACCACTGGAAGAACTTACCCTACTGTCTCCTGCTTTAGATACAACTTAAAATTTTAAATTACAGCTCCAAAATTTGGCTAATACAAGGATAGATTATGTCCATCCTAAGGCGCAGACCCTGATTTCCCATTTTCTACCTAGTTATAAATCCATAGACTATACACAAACAGACTTAGACAGTTAGAAGGAGAAGACAAAGGAAAACCAAAAGAAAGGATGGTTTTAAAAATAAAATCTGGTTTTGACATAGTAAAAATACACCTGAGAATGAGCAGTTCCCTAAAATGATACACAATTACAACTGAAAATCTCACACCCAAATGTGGAGGGAAAGCCTAGCAATCTGTAAAAGAATGCATCGCACCCCCATGAAAAACGCAGCCAAAATTTCATTTGATAATTTCATCACTTCATTTTGCAAAATGGTAGCCATGGCAACTGGAATATGCGTTAAAGGTCTATACCTCTGCATGTACACCTCAATTTGTGGCAGGTTGTTTATTTGCTATTCTTTTTCATGTGGGCCAGTGATCAGTCTTATTGAGCAAAGCTTCCCTCCCCCCCTTCCCGTTTCTCCCTCTCCCTTTTTTAGGTTTGGCAGGTGCCTAGATTTTTATCTTAGCACAGGACAATGAAAGAGCAGCTGATCTACAGAAAAGCAACAATGAGAACAAAATCCTATGTACGACTGTAGCTTAAAAAACAAGGGAGCTAACAGTGATTCACTAATCCTATTCTTACTATTAAATCGTAGCTAATTATTTATAAGTCAAGAGTAAAGTCTGCAAGTCTTAGTGAATATGGTTGATTGGTATAATAGGATGGGGACTAGGCAGGATTCTTCCTCTTCATTTTTTGGCGTTGTTTTGTTTTTGCGGAAGTAAACTTCACTCTTTTTTTTTCCCACCATCCATAGGTTTACTGTTTATTCAATGTTAAATGTTACAGAGTTCTTACACTGTCGGAACCATGCCTGAGAACCCAAAGAAAGAAATGATGGAAAGGACAGCCTCATCCACCTCACTTCTTAAGCCTCAGTAAAATATCAGCTATTTGAATGTGCTATTGTCTTGACACTTGCCCGTAGAGGTGGTTTATGTGACTCACCTCTACTAAACATATCTGAGATAGTTTCTTGTCTTCAGTTGACTTGGAAGCAGCCATAGCAATAACGGGGAACAGAAAATGGATCCACTAAGTGGTTCTGAGACTCAGATCCAGCTGTGTTCTCTAGCATAAAGAAGGTCTCCTGGGATAAAAGCTTACCATGCAATTCCTAAAGATAACCATCACTGACTATGCTCTATACATCTGTGCATTTGCTGGGTAGATCTGCTTGTCTGGGTTGGATACTGGTGGCCCTCTCGTCAGCAGAAGGGTTTACTAGAGCTGGCTAGTCTCTGAGGACTGGGATAAATCAGCTTGGCTCCACACATCACTCTTTTTCTTCTAGCACCTCAGTTTTGACTGGATTGCAGGCCAGTGGTGGTGCTCCATTGAACAGAGAGGGAACACTGAAGGACTCTTGAAACCTTGGGTCTAAGCTGGAGCATCAATATGCTGCTGCTGTTCCACTTGCAACAGAACCCAGATTCAAGGGTAGGGAGGGATAATTACAGATATGGGGCACCACAAACTCCTATTGGCTACAGGAGGGAGAGTTGGGTCTCTGTATCCATCTACCACAGGAAGCTCAAGTAAGCTTGGCTCACATGCTAAACACCTTATTTTTAAGGGCGAGAGTAATGTAAAAATAAACATTATGTGCGAAAGAAGTTCCCGTACCTAATTTAGAAACAATCTGGTTTACTAAAATAGCAACATCCCACCCCAAGTCCTTTTTTAGTTTTCTCATTTTTAGCATTTGTTGACTTTTTCACTCCATATAGACAAACTTCTATTTTTGTGTGCATGCGCATGTGTGCACGCACGCGTGTGTGTGTGTGTGTGTGTGTGTGTGTGTGTGTGTGTATGTGTGTGTTGTATGTCAAGAACTAACCATCTTGTGTTTTTAGACAGTGTCTCTCATGGGCTTGGAGCTCATCAAGTAGGCTAGGTTGGATGGCCGGACAGCTCCAGGGAGCCACCCATGACAACTTCCCTGATGTTGGATTACAAGTGTGTCACCATGCCGGGCTTTTTAAATGTGAGTTCTGGGGATGAAACTCAGGTTCAGGTGCTTTAGGCCAGCACTTTACCAATGGAGCCATTTCTCTAGAATGCCTAGAGAAATTTTCCTATTTAACTTATTTGTTTTGAAGATACTTTAATCATCTTAACCCTTTGTTTATAAATATATTACTATGGATTTCAAAGTTTTCATCACATGGGAATATTTTCTATTTTATGTTTTGTTTTTTAAGAATGTTATTGTTATATAGCCTTGGCTAACACTGAACTTGTAAACTTCTTGCATCTTTTTACAGGTATGTACCCCACCCCTGTATATAAGTACAACATAAGTAACTATAATTGCTGTCCACAGTGGAGTACTTGACTTTTTTCTGTTTTCTCTTTTTGAAAAGAAAGGCTGTGTCTTAGTTGTCAACTCCTCAAGAGGACCTGGCTGAATGAGTGCATTCTCGGTATCGAAGCTAGTATGTGAGCTCAGGAGGCAGTAGAGCAAAATCCCTGAGATTCCACTTCAGAGTGGGCAGGAAACAAGCAAAGGACGACTGAGAAGAGCCATGGATTTTGTAGTGCATTGGAAATTTGGTTGAAGAACTGTAGACAGATGCCTCATTTACAGGGGATTAGAGAATTGGAAATTAAGGGGACTGCTTTCAGGCAGTGACATCTCCTCAGCAGAGGACTAAGAAGAGACTTCCAGAAGAGAAGCGACCTAGCAGAAGGCTCAAGACTCCCCCAAGGAGTGCTTCAGGAACAGCATGCCTGTGGTGGCATGCACTGTCAGTGCTGGCTCCATCTCCATGTCGCTTGCTGGTATCTTCTCCCTTTCAGCATTTCTTAGTTGGACATCTGCCTTCAAGATGGCAGAAGTTCTGAGAAAGTAAGTTCCAGCCCTTACTAATGATCCATGTTCATCATTAGGGCATCTCCCCAGAGCTCACCTTTGAAATTAGGTAGATGGTGACATAACTAGACTTGATTTTCCCCTTCCTGCCTTGGTCTCTTCCTTCCTAGTCCCACTTGCTCACACTCTTGCTTGTCTCCTTGGGATCATCATAGTACATACCCCTCATGTGGGGATGATTCTAGGGTACCCAACTCCTAGGTGTCTGATATCAGTGCAGAGTATTAAGTGACGAGAGTGGTATAAGAGAAGGTTGGAGAGATAGGTCAACCAAGCTCCCACAAGCTGCAGCCCAGGCAGTGAAAAGTTATAACTGAACAGATCTTTCCAAAGGTTCTGCCAGAGAGGCAACGCTTGGAGAGATGGGTGTTTCAGGGAGGGCAGTAGTAAAATCTTGCACCAAATCCAGGACCAGTTTCCATTCTCTGTGCTGGCATCTCTACTAATTTCTATCTTTTTTGATTGTGATAAAATGATCTGCCTCTTGGCTATGCCTCAAAGATGGCATAAGGGAAAAAATAAAAGATTTGCATACACTTTGGGTTCCCTGGAAAGGAAGCATCCAATAAAAAAACCATAATTATTATTGATAAAATAAAAATAGCAATGCAAGCCTGTAACTAGCCCCTGGGGAATGTTCACATATTAATGTGAAAAAATAAGCATTATATTAAGGACTAAAACAGCTGTCTTTAGGTTTTCCTTTTGTTCCAAATATTGCTGTTCCTTTGAGTATTTGTAAAGGTTTGTGTGAATGTGAGCCCCACCTTGGGTCTCTCTGGGGTACAAATAAGGGTCTTTTGAAAAACGGGAGTTATAACATTCCAGTGTGTCTCTTGTTTGGGGAAGGAGTAGTTTATTTTGAAATTAAGACAACTGCAAATGGTGTTATAAACAGAGGTGAAATTGTTGTTGAAAAATATTGGCTTATGTTCTAGATAAATATACACCCCCACCACATAATTCCATAGAGCGTGCATGTGTGTGTGTGTGTGTGTGTGTGTGTGTGTGTGTGTGTGTGTGTGTGTGTGTTATGGTGCGCACATGTGCTCAAGCTTGCTAGATAGTCTCTGATCACCAAATACTTTCCCAACTAATGTATGGAGAGTGACAGATGGACCAGCAAAGGCTGAGAAGCAGTTGGCCATATCTGGCCAGCATGGTTTTGATTGTATGATGGATTGTCAGCCAGCTACACAACAGAACTATTATTTTAGGCATTTGGGAGAGAATTGCCCAATATCAATGGGGAAAAGATAGAGGCAGGAAATGAAATAGGCTCAATAGTCGAGGGAGAGGGAGCAAAAGAGACCAGTGTGGAATCAGTTCCCAGGTTCTCTTGGGCTCCGATTCCTCTCTGTCATTAAAGCCGCTGTTGCTCCCTTCCTGTAAGTGCTTTTGGGAAAGTGTCTGTGTAGGTAAAGCCACATCAACTTGAATTCACACAAAGACTCACCAAGGGCAACTGCTCAACATCAGACTTACCTGTGCTATCTAAATCATTGGTTCATTTTAAGTATATAGGTCTCTTAGCTGAAATATATGTAGTCTTGGGATGGTAGGTGAATATTTCAAAAAATCATGTTTAAGTTCCCTTTTATTTAATATGTTAGTTTGAACCTCCCTGGGGATCTATAACCTCAAAAGCAGTAGAAGTGGCCAGCGCACATGAAGATGGCTCAGCCTCTGAACACATTACCCACCTCAAAACCACGGCAGTGTCTGCTTTCTGCTTCTTCATCAACACCATTCTGCTACTGTGTTATAAATGCTTGAAAATACAAAATATTCTCTGCTTGACAAAAGATCTACCCATTGGCTCAAACAATGTAGTGTGGTTTAAGCTCTGTGAGAGTTAAGGATGAGATGAAATCATCAATTTTTAAAAATTCTCATATTAAATAAAGTCTCTCGACATCACTCTGATTTTTTTTTCTTCCTTTTTAGAAGGTAGCCTTACAGGCCTGGGTTACTAAGCTAGCTCTTCACAAGGTTTTAGTGTCTTATCCTTGGGCACCTGGGTAGGGTTGGGAGAGGGTGATGAAGGCGAGTGTTGAGAAGTGGTGGAGACATGGCAGAGTTTTGTGAAATATTGATCTCAGTTGCTACCCCCATGACTTTAGATTGGGGCCTCCGACTCAGCTTCTTTGGATCATTCTCTCTGGCTCTCATCTTCTTGGGGTCTTGTCTACAAAAGATGACAAACTACATTCCCACTATAAAAAATATCCTGGGATATACTAATTGCTTAGTAAGTATGTGTTGAGTAAATGAATTCTAGAATGTAGTTGTAGTGGTTTGAATAGGTTTGGCTCCCATGGGCTCATGTGTTTGAATGCTTGGCCCACAGTGAGTGCTATTAGGTGTGTTCTTGTTGGAGTAGGTGTGGCCCTGTTGGAGTAGGTGTGGCCCTGTTGGAGGAACTGAGTCACTGTGGGTGGGCTCTGAGGTTCTATGGTTAACTCTGCCCAGGGTAGAAACCAGTCTTTACTGGTTGCCTTCAAATCAAGGTGTAGAACTCCCAACTCCTTCTCCAGCATCATGTCTGCCTGCTTGCTGCCATGCTTCCTGCTATGATGATAATGGGCTGATCCTCAGAACCTGTAAGCCAGCCCCAATTAAATGTTGTCCTTAATAAGAGTTGCCTTGGTTGTGGTGTCTCTTCACAGCAATGGAAACCCTAACTAAGACAATAGTACAAAAGAATTCAAAATGAAGACATATTCATAAGCCTATCTTGATGAGATGAACAGTAATGTCTAGGCCTTCTTAGATATTTCCTGAAATTCTTTTAAAAAGAGTCATGTTGTCTCTATTGTTCTAATATTGCTTGCCTTCCCACCCATCTGATATCCTTTCATGATACCAGATAGTCTCATGCATCATCTTACTGTCAATGTAATAATTTACAAAATATTACCATCAACATTTGAACACTGACAATGTCACTTGGACATCACTATTATTGGATTATATTCATATTTTTGAGGCTATAAATAATGTTGCCATAACCACCCATTTAAATTAGCATCTATTCATTGTATAAAATAATGACTTTTATTATATTTTCATACTTTTTCATTGTATACTTTAATCACGGCTTCCCTGTTGCCCTCTGATGTTCCTACCTGCCTCCCCCCACACTGGTACCCTCCCTCTTCTCAAATAACACCCCTCTCTTCATGCCATGTGTGTGTGTCTGTGTGTGTATATTTAAAAATGTAAATTATATTTATGAAGAAAATATGTAATATTTTCTTTCTGAGTCTGGCTTAACTTGCTTAATATAATAACCTCTAGTTCTGTGCATTTTCCTGCAGATAACATGATTCATTCAATAATATTCCGCCATGTAAGGGCACCTTAACATCTCTGTCTACACTTCTGTTGATGGATATCAAATCCAATAACTTGGCTTTTATGAATAATGTTAAAAAGAATATATGTAATAGAGTGCCCACTGATGACTCACCCAAGGAAAGGTCTCTCGGTCTAAGCCCACACTGATCTGCTGGAATTCCGAGTTCAAACTCCCTTGAGAGCCTTGGCCTTTCTGGACCTATGCCCTGTACAGCAGGATGTCACTGGGCATTTACCAAGCCAAATACTTTGAGTATATTTCTCCTGCAGCTGTGGTTCTAGCTCTTTGGTGAAGTGAAATCCAATGTCTAGCTACGGAATAGATCAGCAAGAAACAAGAGAGAAACTAGCCTTATCTCTGAGTTCTTAACTCAGGCACAATCGATTAGCCTCAGACTTGAGGCAGGTCAAATTCAACCTGACTTTTGTTTGGCCTCTAAGTAAAAAACTGTTCTCGTATTTATAAATGCTTGAAAAGATACCAAAAGGTGAGGAATATTTTTGACATGTAAAACCTATATGTGATTTAATTTCAATGTCCATAAATCAAGTTTTATTGGAATATAGTCATTTATTTACTTTTTGTCTTTTGCACTTAAATGGCAGAGTAGGTACTGGCAAACCGAGCCCATAGAGTTTTCAAAGCCTAAAATATTTAGGTTGAGCTTTTCCAAAAAATGTTTTCTGAACTCCTAACTAGACATCAATCTAGTCTGAAGAATACTAAACTTTAGAAACATTAAGTTTGCACTGATGTCACTAAATTAGCAGCTTAGCTGCAATTACCAGTGCTTCCAGTGTCTATGGGCAAGACATCATCAACTTTCTATTGTCTTGGCCTTGACTCCAGCTTTCCTTAAACTCTGGATCTGGAAAGTCCTCAGAGCAGAGGCTTTCACTGTGAGCATGGATGGCTTTCAGTGCCGCTGATGCCAGTCCTGAGGGCATGCTTTGGCTGGGGAGGCAGCTGAGATGAAGTATGGCTCCCTTATTAACTTGTCAAAGTGTGATGCAGCTGCATCGTTTGCTCACCATTTGCTTAACTTAAATAAAGGTTGGTGGTTAGGCTTCTGTTGCATTGTGCTCTCCTGCTAATTATCAGTGTATTTGTTTTAGAGACAATTAGCCACCTGGTTCATTCTCCCATTGAAGTCAGGTCATCATGAGTTACATCTGCTTTCAGACCTCCTCAAGTCCAAGACATAATAAAAAGATGATGGCTATGATTATAAAAAGCGTGCAGGGCTGGGCATCAATGGTACCGAATATTGAATTCCCAAGGAGGATTGAGTTACATCATTGTACTCACAGAAGCTCCTCTCTGCCAGTCACAAAAGAAGAATGTGCACTGAGGACTCTTGTGGAGAGCTACAAACCCTTTCGAAAGTGGGAAGTGTTTGCAAAGGTAAGACGCTAATAACTGCAAAGCCAAGTGAGACAGACTCCTCCCAGGATGCTGTACTGATACAACAACAAAAAATAGTGACATGTAAGCCCGACTCAGTGCTTGCAGAATTTGCATAAAACCAAAGTTGTTCAGCCCTGTGGGTGTTGCCTTTTTAGAGAATGTGCCCTGTAATGTGACATAATATTATGCACTATATACGTTTGCTTTTATAATGCCATATGCTCTGGCAAACGTAGCATTTTGGAGTGAAGGCTTTGCTATGCTAGGTCGTCACTGAATCATATTGATGATGGAGCTATCCTCTGCTACTTTCAGAATGTGAGGAGGAACTGAAGGCCTAGGACACTAACACAGCTCTAGGTAGCTACTGTACTCTGAAAGGGTCCCCTGAGGGCAGTCAGATCCCTAAGGTTTAGTGTAATTAATCGAGTATGTATCTTTGCTGTGGAGAGCCTGTGTATTAGGTACTTTTCTATTACTGTGATAAAACATGAAGTCACCTTACAGAAGAAAGGGGTTATTTGGGGCTTCCAGTTCCAGAGGAGCAGGAGTCTATCACCATCCTAAGGTAGAGCAGGAAGTAAGCAGCATGTGGTAGCAGAGGCTGAGAGTTCTCAATCTGATTCACAAACAGTAAAGAGAGAACACTGAAAAATGGTGTGGGCTTTTGAAACCTTAAGCCACAGCAGTGACACACATCCTCCAACAAGGCTAAACCTCCTAATTCTTTCCCAAATAGCCACCAACTGGGGACCAAGTATTTCAAATGCCAGAGACTTGTGGGGCAATCTCATTCAAATTAGCACAGCCCCAGAACTGGGTTCACTAGTATGAGAGTGTTAAAATACTTCACTGTAGATATACATATTATTAGTCAAGTGAAGACTTAGTAAGCTTGGATGGTGGATATCAAACAAACATCTTTGAAAGTTATAGTAATAGGTTGTCCTAGTTTGCCTTCTGTTCTTATGATAAAGACTGTGACCAAAAGGAACTTGGGGAGGAAAGCATTTAAATCTTACAGTTTATAGTCCACCATGAAGATAAGTCAGGGCAGGAAGTCAAGGCAGGAACCTGGAGACAGGAGCTGAATCAGAGACCTTGGAACACTGCTTAGTGGCTTGCTCTACACAGCTTGCTTAGCTTTTTCATACAACCCAGGACCAATTGCACAGGGATGGCACCACCCACAGTGGACTGGACCTCTCCACATCAACTACTACTAATAAAAAAATTGCCCTACAGACATGTGTACAATCTGATGAAGGCATTTTTCTCAACTAAATTCCCCTCTTACCTAAAGAACATAGCTTGTGACAAGTTGACAAAAACTAACCTGCATTCAGGTCAATTCAGCATAGCCCACAAAACCTTTTGCTCTGTGCCTTAGGGTAGACCATAGCAGTGACTGTATAGTTCACATTCAAAATTAGCAAGTGGCTTATGCATCCCAAGAAGTTTTACTTTACATGAAACCAGTGACATTTTTAGCACTGTAGATGGTCTCTGCTGGTCTATAGGCACTATCCACAGGAATCTGGGGGGGCTCTGGTCCAGCCAAAAGTTGAAGCTCTCCAAGGGGAAGCCAAAGCAAGGCAGACTGCCAGGCCTCCTCCATGGCACCTCTGTCCTCAGTCAGTGGTGGGCGGCAGTATGTAGCAGGTGGCTAGGAGCCAAGGTCCGGGGTACTGAGCAGGAAGTGGCTGCAGTAGGTAGGCTTGAGCAGCTTCCAGGGATGAAAGCTTCCGGAAAGAATGCTTTTCCCTTCAGGCATCCTCAGACTGTCTTTGGTGAAATAACTCGTGCACTTTATTCCTTGTGGATAGGATCTTATAAACATTTTGGGGTAGATTGGGATCTGAAGGCAGATGCTTTCTACTGTATTGGTTTGAGATGTTAGGGATGCCTCGTCTGCATGTGGAGGGGCTTCAGGTGTTGCCCCTATGTGACTGATTGTCACAGTCTTCTCCATGATGTGTCGTGGTCATGTGTTCCAGAACAGGAACCTGGTAGGGAGTAGATTTAACCGCCTACCATTCTCAATTATGAGAATTGCTGGGGTTCCTGAATCCACTTGACCTTATTAGGCTTTCTGTCTGATGGCATGGTCCACACTGCCCCACATCTCTCCACAGAGGCACCTCAGCATTGTAGAGTCCTCTTTCCAGAGGGCCACCTCTTTCCCTTTAGAGCAGGCCTTGAATCTAGAAGACAGCAGAAGTGAGAGCTGGCATGGCTTTCTAAACCTGAGCTTTCTAGGCTTTCTTAGTGGGATACCATGCTGAGTGACATGTGGCCACTTAATTTTGGGGAAAGAGGCTCAGCTAAATTAACCTAGGTAAGTTAAATTTATTTAGGACTTACAGATGTGCTTTACATGTAAATGAGCCTTGTAACCCCAACATTTCTCAATCTCAGAACCCCCTTTTCTTGGGAAAGAAGTGTGTTGGGAAGCATTGCTCCATAGTGTTCTGTTCGACTGGGGACCTTATTAAAACTTACCAGCCAATGCAGGCAAAGTGGTAGCTGCGGAGAGCCTGTAGAATTGCATTCAGGCAACAGTTCCAGTCCTCCTGCTCACTGTCACTCTTAGAGTCTGAACTTGTTTTAATTTATTTTTTACTGGTGGTCTGATGTCTGAGATGAATGGGCTCACTTTTAAATTTGTGGAAATGGATACTTTGTGGAGCCATAGGCTAAAATTGGAAATGGTGAGAACTAATTTAGCTAATTGAACCAAGAGGTAACCCTCACAACTTTTGATCACCTGCATAGACTCCATTAGTCTACAGATAAATTGAATAGCACAAAAGGGGTGCAAGTGAGATTACCCTCATTTTGTAATGAAACTAATTCAACCTGATTGTGTGCCCCTGCTGGTGGCTTGTGAGTCTTTACTATTTGAAAATGTTTGCCAGTTACACAATAGAGTCCACACATAAGTAGTGTGGGCACATGAGAACCAAGAAGGCTTCTGTTTCCACCCACTGATTCATGGTGTGGCACTAGAGAAAACAGGATTCTCGGGTCACAGCTATGTACAGATGTCTCTGCTGCTAGGTCTATTTTTGTTTGTGTTTTTCTGTAGACATTCACAAGGTTGTTGTAAACTTAGTCCTGCTTAGCAATTATGATGTACTTCAATTGGCCCTGCTCATTATACTGTTAAAACTTAGGTTTAAAGAATGATATTACTTTGTTCTTTTACACAACATTGGGGGAAGGGAGTAAAGTATTCAAAATGGATTTTTTGGCAGAGAACAATCACTGCAACACACTAAAACTCACTGATATTTTTCTTCTTTATAAAGAGATTTGAGTAACAGCCACAAACCCCATGATTTTTAAATGACGAGGAATGGGTTCTGATAAAAGTTGATTATAGACTAGATATATGCCATTTATTTAAACTTGAGAAAATGTACACTTTGAAAAATGTGTTTACATAATCACATATCAGAAGACTTGGGGATTTAAACCTATTAAAAACAGCTAAGGAAAGACCAAAAGCATGTCATTCATGAAAGCTTCATAAGGCATTGAAAAGCCAAACAGTGGCTTTGTCTCCTCTTAGGGCTTGCCCTTGAGGCTCCTGGACTTGGAGAGAGCTGATTCTCAGATTGCTAGATCGGCCAAGTTTGGAATTCGAGGTCTGTATTAGGATTTGACTCTGGCTAAATTCTGTTAGAACCCTTATTTTTAAAGACTATTGACTTATACTGCACTTGCCTCATCTCCTTGGGACATAAATAATTGCTCACATTGGTTGTGGTTGAGGGAGAGTCATTTAGAAATGAAATTTTTAGATGTATTGTCTTAATCAAAATCAGAAAGTGCCCATGTAGTAAACTTTACAGGAGACTGGGCAAAACTTTTGAGATATTTGTGTTTGTTTCTTAAGAACTAAGAAAGGGAACATCTAATAGCTCCAAAGTTGTTTAGATTATATGTACGTGGTTGGGAAGCCAGAGCAAAAAGCTGTTTGGTTTTTTTTATGTTTTATTAAAAAACAAAGCAAAAAGAATTTTCTTTCCATGGTAGAAGATGTCTTCAAATTCACAATTTATGGAGGAGGCCAAAGCAAGATGGCATCTGAAAGGTATTCCTATGATCTCTCTCCTCAGTGAAGGGAATAACTGTTCTAAGACCGAACCACTTCCCTATGTGTGAAGGAAATCAGGTGAGAGATTGTACTGCTCGGTTTTAGTGTAACAGACCTAAAAGATTAACTGAAGGAGACAGGAAGTTCCTCTATCCTCCTCCCTCACTCCCTGAAGCAGTCCTCTGCTGAGAGGAACCATTCACTTGGGCGAAGGAGAGAAAGTTCAAATCTTCCACAAAACCCAAGGCAGTGTGAAGCTCTGTGACTCCTACTAACAGATGTGTATCTATGGACCAAACTGCTAGAATTGGTGAACAAATTACCTCTGCCACTTTCAACTACAGGCAGCAGCGGATGAAAGGGATGGAGTTGTGGAATATGGGGTGGGGCCGGACAATGCTACTCAATGGTACAGGGCTTTGTGTTGAAGCCCAGAAAGTGTCTCTAGACCATTTCTGTCATTAGGAAGAGATCACTATACTGGTAGGACTGACATTCACTTTAGCTGTATTAGCTCCAGCCTTGGAGTGTCCTCTGTGGCATTGAAACTCAGGTGTAACCCAAGTCAGTGTCAGCCTTGAGGGTAAAGAAATTGATCCTACCACTCAGTCCTTAATCTTGGGCAGCATAGCTAGCACCAGACCAATGCTGGTGCCTGGACTTTTGAAGAGCTCCAAGATCAAGCAGAGGATTGTGCTTAATAGGACAGATTTGTGTTTCTGCCTGTATCACTACTGATGGGATGTGGGTTTCTGAATGCCACTGGAGTCAGTACAAATCTTTGTAGCTCTGATACTCTCCAGATTAGCATCAATCCACGTGGCCAAGGATCTGTTTAACCAATGCTACTCCAGTCTCAAGGCTGTCTTGAAATGCTATGTGAAGACTAAATCTACTGTAGGTGGCATCATTCCCTTAGCTTGTGTCCTAGACTGATTAAGAGCTGGAGACGTGAGCTCAATAATAAGGCTATGTTCTTTCCTTTCTGCTCTTGACTATGGATTTGAAATCACTAACTGATTGAAACTCCTTCCATGCAATGATAGAGCATAACCTGAAACTGTAAGCTGAATAAACCTTTTCTCCCCTAAATTGCTTTTGACAGGGTATTTTACAACAGCAAAAGAAATGAAAGTAGGACCCATTATAATACTAGGTGCAGGCTCAATGCATTCTTTATCAAAAAGGAGAAAAGAATTTAAATCTATAAACACATACACACAATTAAACACAAAGCCATTGAGTTATTCTTTTCTTGAACAAAATAGAAGAAAAACAAAAGAGGAGGATTACCTGACTTCAAAATATACTATGCTACACTAACAAAAGTAGCACATCAAGGGATGGAGAGATGGTTCAGCTTTTGCAGAAGACCCAAATTCAGTTCAGAGAAGTCACAGAATTCATATGGTAGTTCACAACTATCTGTAACTCTAGTACCAGGGGATAATAAACAAAAGGGAATTTATAAGAATGATTTACAGGCTGTGGTCCAGCTGACCCAACAATGGCTGTCAATGAATGGAAGGTTCAAGAGTCCAGTAGTTGTTAGTCCTGGGGCTGGTCTGTGCTATGTACAGAAAACCTGAAGAATTAGACTTTAATGCCAGGGAAGGAATGGACTTGCTAGTAAGGTGAGGCATAGTAAAGTGAGGCTCTATGCAGGAAGGCATAGAGCAGACGCTTCCTTCTTGTATGTCCTTCATATATAGGCTTCCAGCAGAAGGTGTGGCCACCTCAAAGATCTGAATTAGAGGTGTGTCTCCCTACCTCAAAGATCCAGATTACAATATATCTTCCCATTTCAGATTAAGGAAAACTCCCTCACAGGTCTGTCCCAGTTTGGGGTTTTAGTTAATTCTAGTTGTAGTTAAGTTAGCAATCAAGAATGTGTACCAGAGAAAATATATGCTTGTACATAAATGTGTTTGTATGACTGAATATGCATTTATGGAACAATAAATCTAACCCACAATCTCACTAGTTACAAAAGTTAGCTCAAAATATGTTTGAGCCTTTAATGTAAGACCTTAAACTATGAAACCAGTAGAAGAAAACTCAGGGGAAATACGCTAAAACTATTCAACAGAGAAAACAGTCCAAGGTATTCAATGAAAAAAAATCATCCTCTGTACAATCAGGGAAATACAAATCAAAACCAAGCAGACATCACATACCCAGTAAAAATGGCTGTCAAAAGCAAAACAAGACAAAACAAATGATGAAGCTAAGCAGCATGATGATGTGAGGAAAGGTAATCCTTGCACAACATTGGAAGGACTGCAAATTAGGACAACCATTGTTGGATGTAGTTTTATCTACACTACTTTGTGTTCCCACCTAGATGTATGCATGTACCTGCCCAGGAGTTATCTCAGATCCACAGATGAAATACATACATACACACACACACACACACACACACACACACACACACACACACACACACACACACACACACACAAGCTTATTTTTAATATGCTTTTTAGCCTAATGGCTGGGCACTTTTAAGCTTCCTGTGGCTAATGTGCCCTTACCTTCACTCCCAGATCAACACCTCTAAATCTGCCGTCAGCTTAGTTGCTCAGTTACCTTCTGCAAAGCCCATTGGTCTTGCTGCCCAAGACACTTTGGGGCTGTTTTCCCTTTCTGCCTGAATTTTAAAAGATCTCCCCTGTAGCTCGAAGTCTGTCCTATCTTTTTCTCTCATGTCCCTCGATCCTCTTCCTCTCTCCTGCCTGCAGGACCTGGAACTCCCACTTCTTTCTTTCCACCCAGCCATTAGCCACTGGCATCTTTATAGATAGATCAAAAACCAATTGGGGATGAGGACCTTCAGTGTCAATAATAGGATTCCTGATCAAAGAATCAGAACCACCTCTCCTCCAAGCCATTTTGGACAGGATGGATGGAGGTCCCTCAGAAAAATTACAAATAGATGTAACACGATCCAGCAATCTGTAATATATTCCAAGGGAACAAAATCAGTATGTTGAAGAGATATCTACACTTTCTTTTTTTTTCAAAAGATTCTTTATTCTTTTTTAAAAATTGAAAATAAATTCTTCTCCCATACAACATATTCTAACCACAGCTTCCCACTCCCTCCATGACTCCTACCTTTCCCGACCTCCCCTCTTCCCCAGATCCACTCCCCTGCCATTTCCTCTTCAGAAAGAAAAAAAAAAAAAAAGGCAGGTCTCCAAGATGCAGGACAAAACAAGACACAATAAGACAAGGCAAAAGACCTCATACTGAGGCTGGACAAGGCGACTCAGTAGGAAGAAGGGCCTGGGAGCAGCACTGGCTAGGAACCACTCCCTCACATCAGTCCCTAGGCTATCTTAAATGTTAAATGTTTCCTCAGCCACTCACCCCTCCTGCCTCAGTGCCCCCCCCACCCCTGGCCTTGTAGCACCCTTCACTCATTTTGCTTATGTAATCCTTTTCTCTCCACTTTCCTTGAGATGTCTTTCTTTTTTTTGATACTTTATTTACATTTCCAATGTTTCCCCCTTTCTAGGTCTCCTCTTAGGAAACCCCCTATCCCCTCCCCCTCCCCCGCCTCTATGAGGGTATTCCACCTCCCACCCACCTGCCCACCCACTCCCGTATTCCCACCTTGACATTCCCCTCTACTGGGGCCTCTAACGCCCTCTAACACCAGATGTCCCTCATCAGAGGAATGGATACAGAAAATGTGGTACATTTACACAATGGAGTACTACTCAGCTGTTAAAAACAATGACTTCATGAAATTTGCAGGCAAATGGATGGAACTTGAAAATATCATCCTGAGTGAGGTAACTCAGTCACAAAAGAATGAACATGGTATGTACTCACTGATAAGTGGATATTAGACCAAAAGTTTGGAATACCCAAGTTTCACTTTACAGTAACTGCTGGATTTAGAGTGAGGTCCCAGGTGGAGGAGTTGGAGAAGGGACTGAAGGAGCTGAGGGAGTTTGTAGCCCCATGGAGGGAGCAACAGTGTCAACTGGCCTAATCCCTCCCCCAGTCCTCCTGGAGGCTGGACCACCAACCAAAGAATACACATCGAGGGACCCATGGCTCGGACCACATATGTGGCAGAGGAGGGTCTTGTTGGCCATCAGGGGGAGGAGAGGCCCTTGGGCCTGAGGATATCTACACTTTCATGTTCATGCCAACACCACTTACAATAACCAAGACATTGAAACAACTGCAGTGTTCATCAGCCAATGAGAAGATAAAGTATGGTACATTATGTTATATATAGTAGAACACTATTTAGCCATAAAAAGAATGAAATCTCACTTATAGAAATGTGGTTGGAGCTGGAGATAATTATGATAAATGACAAAGAAAGAAATGTTTACCTCATAGACATTAAAAGTAGACTGGGTGTTATAGGCATTTGGACTCCAAAAGGGGATGCTGCTTGCTAATGGGGGCAGGAAGGTGAGATGCTATTAGACTGTGTAGAACAATGGGGTCCTGTGCATTCAATCAGCAAGAAGAAAGGGCTTCTGAAAGTTTTAACTATAAAGAACGGGTAAGTGAGGAGAGATACATTTTGTGAGTATGAGTGTATTTATGTGCACACACACACGTGGGAATATACATGTCCATGCGCATGTGGAAGCCAGAGGAGGACCTTGGATGTCTTCCTCTCATTCTTCCTCCTATTCCCTTGATACAGACTCTCTCATTGAATATGGAGCTGGGCTATAGCTAGTAAACCATAACAATGTGCCTGTCTCCATCACATTTCTGGGGTTATAGGTGTGTTTGTGTGTGTGTGTGTGTGTGTGTGTGTGTGTGTGTGTGTGTGTTCATAACCAATTTGTTATGTGAAAGCTGGGGATTTGAACTCAGGCCCTCTTCCCTATGCTGTAAGCACTGTTACTCACTAATCCATCTCATCATCCCCTAGAAAAATCTTTAATCTGATTTAAGCTCTATGCACTATATTCACAAATCAAACATCAAATAGTACCTTATTAATACATTTAATAACTTTTATGTTTTAATATATCAATAAAAACAAATGGTTTCAATTTTAAAAACTCAGAATATTATGATAAAATTTATTTTTCCTTTGCTTGCTGAGACATTTACACAAAGCATGACGCTCACTTACATTTTTGTCCTGTGGCCTTCTTTCCTGTGCGTGCTATCAGCCTTTCATTCTATCCACATTCCCAAAAGGCACTTCCTTTGTCTGCCTTAACAGACTTTACTAATATTACAAATACTGTAGCTGATACAATTACCATTTAAAATCCATGTCACGAGCCAAAATACACAAAACTCAAAAGGAAGTCATGTTTTGTGGTAGCTCTGTCACTTGACCTGCTTTTTAAAAAAAAAAAAAAAATTGGAATCTTCTGACACGATTTAAATCTATTAAAATACAGTGGCTCATCAGGTAAGAATAATGTAGAACTAATCAACTATCATGCAGAACTATCTGAGTTCCCTTCTTTGCTTCAAGCCCTTGGGTGTTATAAGTAAGCACAGGTTAAGAGAACATCATTTCAGTGCTTTGGAAATTCCCTGGAAGCAATTACTGTCTACCTCTTCCGGGCTCTGGAAACTCAGGGCCGCCTCTACCATCAATCTGATTCCAGAGGTTGTCCACCCCTGGAAGAGGCAGGCTCACAGAATCTGGGGTCCATGCGTGCTTTAAGGAAAGGAGAGGGCAAGGTGGTTGATGGCAGTTGGATCACAGAAGCACAGAAGCTTGGGGGAGAAGCCAACCAATGAAAATGAATGATGGGGCTCAGAGAGCCAAAACCCAAACCATTTTAAGTGAGGCTCCAAAGAACGGAGCTAGCCTTGTTTCCTTACAGAACACTGTGCTGTGAAAAATCTACTTTGAAACTCAAAAAGGATAAAGATGCAAAACCGACTGCCCAAACTGCTTGCTCCTAATAACCAGCCAGCATATCCTCCGCCTGCCTCAGGTCCTTGGGCCTTACAGTCAGTGTTTGTCACGGGAAGCTGATCTGGGACAGGATGTGATAGCAACTTTCACAAACTCCTTTTCTTCAAGGATGGTACTCGCGGAACGCTGATGGGGAAGCCACACAGACTGGCTGGTAGAGCTCACTTTGTGACATCAGGTGACTTCTGTTTGAGCCCCAGGCTCAGTAGATTTCCACCTGTGAAGGGGCTCTGCAAGCTACCCTCTGAGTCTAAATTTTCTCACCTGTACAATGGGGCTAAAAAATATCCACTTGGTAGAGTTGAGGTGAAAATTGTGGTCTGAGTGCCAAGATCCATCTGGAGTGCTTGGCCTTTCCTGAGGATTTGACAAGGAAAGCTCTTATTATCATGTGCTGGGCATGGTGCCAACATGTCTGAGGTGGCATTGAGACAAAAAGCCATTGGACATGGGTCTTGTGTTTAAATGTGATGTGGCAGCATCGTTGCTTTGATTTCATTCCCTGTGGCCTCAGGTCACTGCTGCTGGCCACACAACAGTGGAAAGAAACAGTCTCTGAAGCTATTTCAGATGGCTTTTCTGCACATGACCTGGGTAACAGGAAATCACCGCAAGAAATGAGATCTGCAGTGTAGTTCTTCCAGAAGGAAGACGTCAGAAACTACTATTTTCTTGTTTTGCTAATTCAAAACAATGCTGGAAAACAATAATATAATTTCAAAGTCAAGTTCTTATTGATATTTTTTTGTTTATAAAAATTGTATGTATTTATATTTTAGGCTCTTCAAAATAATTGGGTAGCTAGGCTAGATTTAAAAACCAAACTCTAAATACTTTATATAATAACTTACTTTTCAAGACTAAACTTTGTGGAACAGACACTGGTTTAATTGTACCAATAAGAATAGGAACCTAGAGATGTGAAGAGATGGCTCTGCCGAGTTCAGTTCCCAGGCTACAGCTGCCGATTATCCCACATTCAGGGAATCTGATGTTTCTTCTTGCCTCCAGGAGCACATGCACTTACATGCATACATAAATACACATAATAAAAATAAAAATATAATCTTTTAAAAAGACCTGGGGCTATAAATCTATATGTTCTTCAGAGGAAAGGTGTTAGCCTTCAGGCGATTCCACTGGGCTTCTCCCAGGGACCTAACAATGTTGTCACCTGTCGCCATCACCTGCCACCGCACCGTGCAGGTGGTATATAAAAGGACTTCTCTCCACTCCAGTTGCCATTTTCCTGTTCCCACATGTCCCCAGCTGGTTACCCTGTCTCTCTGTCTCTCTGAGCCCTCATTCTTCTTTCTGTCCTTTTCTGTCTTTCCTTCTCTGTCCTTAAGAAACTGTTCCCATCTGTCTGCCTCTACCCCTTCTCCAGGCCCTCACTCCCATGCCTTCCCCCAAATAAACCTCCTTTAAATCAAATGCATGGGCCCTCCAGGTACCCCCTTGCCACCATTATATTTCATAAAATTGGTGCTGAGACTCGGATTGCTAGATAAGAGTCTACTGTCAGCACCATTCCACCATGAAACCACAACAGGACTTCAGGACCAGGAAGCTTCTGGGTGGCAGAACATAGACTAGAACCCTGTTCCCAGTCCCAAAAGACTCTCTTTCTCCTTCACTAGGTACATGTCTATGGTAGAGGAGGAGATGTCCAGCTAAATGAGTACATATTGAATGAGTACAGAGCCAGTGCCAGTACACTGCCACGATGAGGCAGACGATCTGCAGCCATCCAATCTAGTCTTATTCAGTCAAGACCAAATATAGCATCACGACACTTCTCAGTGACTTCAGACAGAGCACAGTACTTTTTATCTGCACGTAGTACCACCATCTAGGGCATGGGGCGAGCAGGAATGTATTCTAACAGCTTCTCTATCCTCCTGCAGTCATTGAGATACCAAATCCCATGGTCTTCTCCCCCAGAATTCCTTAAACCCTCTACTGCCCCGTTCCTTTCCACTCAGCCCCAGAGAGTGAAACCATCATCTTGTTGAAATACCTCAACAGCGTCTGCCAAGTCCCTGCCTTCTCCTGTTCCCTCTCTCCTTGCTCAATTTCACACATCTGGGCCTTTGTACCTGCTGCTTGCTCTGCCTTGGACATGTTATCCTTATCCTCTTAACTGGTTAATGTCTACTTCTTCCTTAAACTTTTATTTACATATTATTTTCCTTTTTTAAATTATTTATTTATTTTTTCATACTTTATTTACATTTCCAATGTTTCTGCCTTTCCAGGACTCCTCTTTGGAAACCCCCTATCCCCTCCACCTCCCCTGCCTCTATGAGGGTAGTCCACCTCTCACCCACCCGCCCACCCACTCCCATATTCCCACCTTGACATTCCCCTTTACTGGGGCCTCTAACACCCTCAGGTCCAAGGGCCTCTCCTCCCCCTGATGGCCAACAAGGCCCTCCTCTACCACATATGTGGTCCGAGCCATGGGTCCCTTGATGTGTATTCTTTGGTTGGTGGTCCAGCCTCCAGGAGGAGGAGGGGAGTTTGGGCCAGTTGACACTGTTGCTCCCTCCATGGGGCTGCAAACTCCCTCAGCTCCTTCAGTCCCTTCTCCAACTCCTCCATCTGGAACCTCACTCTCAGTCCAGCAGTTACTGTAAAGTGAAACTTGGGTATTCCGAACTTTTGGGCTAATATCCACTTATCAGTGAATATATACCATGTTCTTTCTTTTGTGACTGAGTTACCTCACTCAGGATGATATTTTCAAGTTCCATCCATTTGCCTGCAAATTTTATTAAATCATTG
>CM052709.1:33384283-33433339 GCA_028551405.1 Uromys caudimaculatus
TTCTTTGTATATGTTGGATATTAGCCCTCTATCAGACATAGGATTGGTTAAGATCTTTTCCCAATCTGTTGGTTGCCGTTTTGTCCTATTGACAGTGTCCTTTGCCTTGCAGAAGCTTTGCAATTTCATGAGGTCCCATTTGTTGATTCTTGATCTTAGAGCATAAATCACTGGTGTTTTCTGTTCAGGAACTTTCCCCCTGTGCCCATGTGTTTGAGACTTTTCCACACTTTCTCTTCTATTAGATTCACTGTAACTGGTTTTATGTGGAGGTCTTTGATCCACTTGGACTTGAGCTTTGTACAGGGAGATAGGAATGGATCAATACGCATTCTTCTACATGTAGACTGCCAGTTGAACCAGCACCATTTGTTGAAAATACTGTCTTTTTTGCACTGAGTGGTTTTAGCTCCTTTGTCGAAAATCAAGTGACCATAAGTGTGTGGGTTCATTTCTGGGTCTTCAATTCTATTCCATTGATCTACCTGCTTGTCACTGTACCAATACCATGCAGTTTTTATCACTACTGCTCTGTAGTACAGCTTGAGGTCAGGGATGCTGATTCCCCCAGAAGTTCTTTTGTTGTTAAGGATAGCTTTTGCTATCCTGAGTTTTTTGTTGTTCCAAATGAATTTGAGAATTTCTCTTTCTAAGTCTATGAAGAATTGAGTTGGAATTTTGATGGGGATTGCATTGAATCTGTAGATTGCTTTTGGCCATTTTTACTATATTAATCCTCCCAATCCATGAGCATAGGAGATCTTTCCACCTCTTCAATTTCTTTCTTCAGAGACTTACATATTATTTTCAAGTGATCTTTTCTGAACACCCAATCCCTTCTACCCCCCTCCTCCTAGTTTGGTAGTCTTCTCTGCACTGTAATGGTCTGTCAGCACTGTAGAGTTTCCTGTACTTCTGTTGTGTATTTTTCTTTTTATAATTCTAATTAAGAGCAGGGTTAGAAGGAAACACAAGTAGAAACAGGATGCTGGGTTCGAGACTGACTTTTTAATCAAATAAGATTTCAAAGGAAGAGGTATCTTCTTGTCAGAAACTTTATATCCTATATTAGAAATCCATGTTTAGTTTTTGTTGTAAGTTTTTCATAATACAAATTAATTTTATATTCCTTTGTAATTTCAGAAAATAAGAGAGGAATCATTTCATTAAAGGCAAATGCTTACTTTGTTGGCAAAGAGATGTTGGTGAGCATAGACCTAGGTAGAGAAAAACTCTAGGTTGAATGACTATATGGGTGATAATGGCATCCATGAGTGCTTCATGATCATAAAGCAGTGACAGGAAGAATCTAGGATTGTTGTAACCATTTACTGTTAAGAAATAGAATAATGACCCACTGACATGGATATATATATATATATATATATATATATATATATATATATATATATATAATAAAAATGAAAACAAAATTAGTATATGATGATATGTATCTTTTACTAGGTTGGTTGTTTGTAAGACAGGGTTTCTCTACATAACGGCCCTGGCTGTCCTAAAACTCACTTTGTAGACCAGGCTGGCCTTGAACTCACAGAGATCTGCCTCCTAAATGCTGGGATTAAAGGCTTGTATCACCACTACCCTGCTGTGAATTTGTTTTTTAAAGTAATTATTCCACTTTTAATTATCTTAAAAGAGTCCACAAATACTATTGAAGTGGGTTATTACTATGTAAGAATCACAACATAGTCTCTATTGCCCTGGAAATTCCTGATAGTTATTTAATGAAGGGAGATCATAGTCTCAGTAGACTTCATCTGATAGACTGGGAGTTATGGATAATGGAATGTGTCATTACTTAAAGCAATTTCATGACTTCATATGTAGGTTTGCAGGCATGTATCCATATAGCTTGTGTGAATCTTTTATTTCCCAGTTTTTATGTTTTCTATTAATACATGTTTTTTACCTCCAACTAGAAGAGTTTTAGTAAATCCAATGTAGCTCTCAAACTTTTACTTCCTTTTTACTCAAAATTTGTGGAAATGCAGAGATTATCTTTCAAGACAGGAGCTGAACTGGAGTGATTTCTCATGAAACCATTTGGCTTCTCTGGTTTTAAAGCAAGTATATTTGAGTTACACTTGGTCTCTTATTTTGGTGATTTATCTCATTACTTATGATTTACTTGCTGCTGTCAAGGCCAGTCATAACCTCCCATAGAGAACAGTGAGTGCTGTTAGGTCAATGTACTTTCCAAAGGTGGCATCCAGTGATTTAATTCATTTCATGGAATCATCAAATGCTTTCTCAATACAAGGCTTAGTACAGGTGTTTCCATGGATGGGAAGAGAATGGTTCCTGACCTAGGAAACATCCTATCAGTTTGTGGGCACTTAGGAAAAGAAAAGATGTAGCTGAAATCGTGTGTGTGTGATCTGTGGTCGGAGACCTCTGCCTGGGCCACCAGGACTCCATAGCCAAATAGTGCTGGGAGAAAGCTAGTCTCCCAGGAGTGTGGAGAAGCCTGTGAGAGGGGAGTAAGAGGAGCAACACTGCTCAGCGGGACTTGCCTGGAATCTTTGGGACACAGGGACTGAGGAACAGCTGGGGGGAGGAGTCTTCTGGTTTCCATCTGTGGCTGGAGACCTCTGCCTGGGCCACGAGGGCTCCATAGTCAAATTGTGCTGGGAGAAAGCTAGACTCCCAGGAGTGTGGGCAAGCTTGTCTGCTCAGAGGGACCCACCTGGAATCCCCAGGACACAGGGACTGAGGAGTGGTCCTCTGGTTTCTTTTAGTGGCCAGGGAGGGGATCCTGTGACACAGGGCTCCATACTCAAATAGTTCCAGGAGAAAGGTGGTATCCTAGGAGGGCCGACACACCTTCAAGCACAGGCAAGACCCCCACTTCTGTTCAAATTCACTGGATCAAGAGGGACCCTTGCAGAACCATCAGGACACAGGAACCAAGGGACAGCTGGGGGCTAAATCCTTCTGGTTTCTGTCTGCACCCCAGAGCTGACCCTGTGCCACAGCTCTCCAAACCTAAATTCCTTTCAGAGAGAACTGGTCTTCAAGGAGTATTGACACCGAGGCTTGCAGGAAGGACAAGCCACAGTCAGAGAGAGTAAGACCAGCTAACACCAGAGATAACCAGATGTCGAAAGGCAAGGGCAATAACATAAGGAACAGAAACCAAGGCTACTTGGCATCATCAGAACACAGCTCTCCCAATACAGCAAGCCCAGGATACGCCAACAAACCAGAAAAGCAAGACTCATATTTAAAATCACATCTCATAATGATGATAGAAGATTTTAAGAAGGAAATAAATAATTCCCTTTAAAAAATGTAAGAGAACACAGGTAAACAACAAGAAACCCTTAAAGAGGAAACACAAAAATCCCTTACAGAAAACATGATCAAACGGGCAGAATTACAGGAAAACACAATCAAACAGACGAAGGAAATGAACAAAACCTTCAAGGAACTAAAAATAGAGATAGAAACAATAAAGAAATCATAAAGGGAGGCAACCCTGGCGTTAGAAAACCTAGGAAAGAGATCAGGAGTCACAGATGCAAGCATCACCAAGAAATACAAGAGATAGAAGAGAGAATCTCAGATATGGAAGATACCATAAAAAACATTGACACAACAGTAAATGAAAATTCAAAATGCAAAATGCTCCTAACCCAAAACATCCAGGATATCCAGGATACAATGAGAAGACAGAACCTGAGGATAATAGGTATAGAAGAGAGTGAAGATTCCCAACTTAAAGGGCCAGTAAATATCTTCAACAAAATTATAGAAGAAAACTTCCCTAACCTAAAGAAAAAGATGAACATAAATATACAAGAAGCCTACAGAACTCCAAATAGATTGGACCAGAAAAGAAATTCCTCCATTCACATTATAATCAAAACACCAAATACACAAAATAAGGAAAGAATATTAAAAGCAGTAAGGGAAAAGATCAAATAGCATATAAAGGCAGACCTATCAGAATTACACCAGACTTCTCACCAGAGACTATGAAAGCTAGAAGATCCTGGGCAGATCTCATACAGACCCTAAGAGAACACAAATGTCAGCCCAGGCTGCTATACCCAGCAAAACTCTCAATCATCATAGCTGGTGAAACCAAAATATTCTATGACAAAACCAAATTTGCACAGTATGTTTCCACAAACCCAGCCCTACCAAGGATAATAGATGGTAAACGTCAACTCAAGGAGGGAAACTGCACCCTAGAAAAAGCAAGAAAGTATTCTTTCAACAAACTCAAAAGAAGATAGCCACACAAACATAAAAATAACATCAAAAATAACAGGAAGCAACAATCACTATTCCTTAATATCTCTTAACATCAATGGACTCAGTTCCCAATAAAAAGACATAGAATGAAAGACTAGATCCAGAAACAGGACCCCGCATTTTGCTGCATCCAGGAAACGCACCTCCATGTTAAAGACAAACACTACCTCAGAGTAAAGGGCTGGAAAACAATTTTCCAGGCAAACGGCCCCAAGAAACAGGCTGGAGCAGCCATTCTAATATCGGATAAAATCAACTTTCAACCAAAAATCATCAAAAAAGATAAGGAAAGACACTTCATCTTCATCAAAGGAAAAATCTATCAAGAAGAACTCTCAATCTGAACATCTATGCTCCAAATGCACGGCCACCCACATTCATAAAAGAAACTTTACTAAAGCTCAAAGCACATATTGGAGCTCACACAATAATAGTGGGAGACTTCAACACCTCACTCTCAGCAATGGACAGATCTTGGAAACACAAACTAAACAGAGACACAGTGAAACTAACAGAAGTTATGGACCAAATGGATTTAACAGATAGCTATAGAACATTTCATCCTAAATCAAAAGAATATACCTTCTTCTCAGCACCTCATGGTACCTTCTCCAAAATTGATCATATAATTGGTCACAAAACAAATCTCAACAGATAAAAGAAGATTGAAATAATCTCATGCCTCCTATCAGATCACTACGGATTAAGGCTGGTCTTCAATGGCAACAACAACAACAGAAAGCCCACATACACATGGACACTGAACAATGCTCTACTCAATGATAACTTGGTCAAGGAAGAAAGAAAGAAAAAATTAAAGACTTCCGAGAATTTAATGAAAATGAAAGTACAACATACCCAAACTTATGGGACACAACAAAAGCAGTACTAAGAGGAAAACTCATAGCTCTGAGTGCCTTCAAAAAGAAACTGGAGAGAGCATACACTAGCAGCTTAACAGCACACCTGAAAGCTCTAGAACAAAAAGAAGCAAATACATCCAAGAAGAGTAGAAGGCAAGAAATAATCAAACTCATGGCTGAAAACAACCAGGTAGAAACAAAAAGAAGTATACAAAGAATCAACAAAAACAGGAGCTACTTCTTTGAGAAAATCAACAAGATAGATAAACCCTTAGCCAGACTAACCAGAGAGCACAGAGACAGTATCCAAAGTAATAAAATCTGAAAGGGAGACATAACAACAGATTCTGAGGAAATTCAAAAAATCATCAGATCCTATTACAAAAGCCTATACTCAACAAAACTGGAAAATCTGGATGAAATGGACAATTTTCTAGACAGATATCAAATACCAAAGTTAAGTCAGGATCAGATAAACCATCTAAACAGTCCCATAACCCCTAAAGAAATAGAAGCAGTCATTAAAACTCTCACAACCAAAAAAAAGCCCAGGACCAGATGGTTTCACTGCAGAATTTTATCAGACCTTCAAAGAAGACCTAATACCAATACTCTTCAATCTATTCCACAAAATAGAACCCAATTCCTTCTATGAGGCCACAATCACACTGATACCAAAACCTCACAAAGACCCAACAAAGAAAGAAAACTTCAGACCAATTTCCCTTATGAATATCGATGCAAAAAGACTCAATAAAATTCTCTCAAACCGAATCTAAGAACACATCAAAACGATCATTCACCATGATCAAGTAGGCTTCATCCCAAGGATGCAGGGATGGTTCAATACCCGGAAATCCATCAATGTAGTTCACTACGTAAACAAACTCAAAGGAAAAAAACAAACCACTTGGTCATTTCATTAGATGCTGAAAAATCATTTGACAAAATTCAACATCCCTTCATGATAAAAGCCTTGGAAAGATCAGGAATTCAAGGACCATACCTTGAACATAGTAAAATATACAGCAAACCAGTGGCCAACATTAAACTAATGGAGAGAAACTTGAAGCAATCCCACTAAAATCAGGGACTAGACAAGGCTGCCCTCTCTCTCCCTATCTGTTCAATATAGTAGCTGAAGTTCTGGCTAGAGCAATTAGACAACAAAAGGAGGTCAAAGGGATACAAATTGAAAAGGAAGAAATCAAAATATCACTATTTGCAGATGATATGATGGTATACTTAAGTGACCAGAAAAACTCCACCAGAGATATGCTACAGCTGGTAAACAACTTCAGCAAAGTGGGTGGATACAAAATTAACTCAAGCAAATCAGTAGCCTTCCTATACTTCAAGGATAAACAGGCTGTGAAAGAAATTAGGGAAATGACACCCTCACAATAGTCACAAACAATATAAAGTATCTTGGTGTGACTCTAACCAAACAAGTGAAAGATCTGTATGACAAGAAATACAAGTCTCTGAAGAAAGAAATCAAAGACCTCAGAAGATGGAAAGATCTCCCATGCTCATGGATTGGCAGGATTAATATAGTTAAAATGGCCATCTTGCTGAAAGCAATCTACAGTTTCAGTGCAATCCCCATCAAAATTCCCACTCAATTCTTCATAGACTTAGAAAGAAAAATTCTCAAATTCATATGGAATAACAAAAAACTCCGGATAGCAAAAACTATTCTCAACAATAAAAGGATTTCTGGGGGAATCAGCATCCCTGACCTCAAGCTGTACTGTTACAGAGCAGTAGTGATAAAAACTGCATGGTATTGGTACAGTGACAGGCAAGTAGATCAATGGAATAGACTTGAAGACCCAGAAATGAACCCACACACCTATGGTCACTTGATCTTTGACAAAGGAGCTAAAACCATCTAGTGGAAAAAAGGCAGCATTTTCAACAAATGGTGCTGGTTCAACTGGCAGTCTACATGTAGAAGAATACGAATTGTTCCATTCCTATCTCCCTGTACAAAGCTCAAGTCCAAGTGGATCAAAGACCTCCACCTAAAACCAGTTACAGTGAATCTAATAGAAGAGAAAGTGGGGAAAAGTCTCAAACACATGGGCACAGGGGGAAAGTTCCTGAACAGAAAACACCAATGACTTATGCTCTAAGATCAAGAATAGACAAATGGGACCTCATGAAATTGCAAAGCTTCTGTAACACAAAGGACACTATAATAGGACAAAACAGCAACCAACAGATTGGGAAAAGATCTTAACCAATCCTATGTCTGATAGAGGGCTAATATCCAACATATACAAAGAACTCAAGAAGTTAGACTCGAGAGATCCAAATAACCCTATCCAAAAATGGGGAAACTATTCTCAACTGAGGAAACTCGTAGGACTGAGAAGCACTTAAAGAAATGTTCAACATCCTTAGTCACCAGGGAAATGCAAATCAAAACAAGTCTGAGATTCCACCTCACACCAGTCAGAATGGCTAAGATCAAAAACTCAGGTGACAGCAGATGCTGGAGAGGATATGGAGAAAGAGGAACACTCCTCCACTGTTGGTGGGATTGCAAGCTATTACAACCTTTCTGGAAATCAATTTGGCGGACCCTCAGAAAAATGAACATAATACTACCTGAGGACCCAGTTATACCACTCCTGGGCATATACCCAGAAGATGCTCCAACATGTAATAAAGACACATGCTCCACTATGTTCATAGCAGCCATATTTATAATAGCCAGAAGCTGGAAACACCCCAGATGTCCCTCAACAGAGGAATGGATACAAAAAATGTGGTACATTTACACAATGGAGTACTACTCAGCTCTTAAAAATAATGACTTCATGAAATTCACAGGCAAGTGGATGGAACTTGAAAATATTCTGAGTGAGGTAACTCAGTCACAAAAGAATAAACATGGTATGTACTCACTGACAAGTGGTTATTAGCCCAAAAGTTTGGAATACCCAAGACTCACTTCACAGCAACCGTTGGGCTGAGTGTGAGGTCTCAGATGGAGGAGTTGGAGAAGGGACTGAAGGAGCTGAGGGAGTTTGCAGCCCCATGGAGGGAGCAACAGGGTCAACTGGCCTGAGCTCCTGATTCTCCCACAGACTGGATCACCAACCAAAGAATACACATCAAGGGACCCATGGTGCTGGCCACAGATGTGGCAGAGGAGGGCCTTGTTAGCCATCAGTGGGAGGAGAGGTCCTTTGGCCTGAGGCTGTTAGGTGCCCCAGTATAGGGCAATGTCAAGAAGGGAAGACGAGATTGGGTAGGTGCATGGGTGGGAATGCCCTCATAGAGGCAGGGGAGGGGATGATATAGGGGGGCTCCAAAGGGGAGATCTGGAAAGGGGGATACATTTGAAATGTAAATAAAGTATCAAAAAAATAAAATAAAATGACTAATATATAAAAAAAAAGTAATCGTGTGTGTGTGTGTGTGTGTGTGTGTGTGTGTGTGTGTGTGTAGTCAAGAGACTAAAGGGATAGAATATGTAAGAGAAAAATTCCTTTATGTAATGGGCATGTGACTTCACCTAATGCCAACTGTGGCAGTGTTTGTTTAGAGATTAAAAAGGGTGTGGCAAAAGAACATCTCATCCTTTGCTTTCTTGATCTTTCCTCTGACCACTGAGTTAATTTGCTCTGTTGCTCCTGCTGCTGCTTGCATTGCTTAGTATCAGAACCAGCACTTCCAAGCTTTCATCTTATACTAGGGACCAGTGGCTCTCCAGGAACCACTTCTAGGGACAGATTCAGACCACTGAGGCACCCAGACTAATAGACTGCTTAAGTAGCAGTTGTACCTTTCCTTATCCCAACCAGTAAAAAACAGTCAGGAATTCTCATTGCTGCCCTGTTTACCATAGCCAGGAAATGGAAATAAAATAAATATCCCTCAATGTGGATAATGAAAATATTGTTCATATACACAATAGAATATTATTCAGCCATAAAGAAAAATGAAATCATGAAATTGTACTGAGTGACATAATGCAGATTTTAAAGATAGACACCATGTCCCATCTCACTCCCTATCTCCAAATCTGCATATGTGATTATGCAATGTGGAGTAACCACAGAAAGCAGGAATATAAATGGATGGGGAAAGAGAAATGGGAGGGGAATAACAGGACTTGGGTGCTACGATGTGGGAAATTGGATTAAAGAGAGGAGCTCCAATGGGAAGGTGGACGGATGTGTATAAAGGAGGACTGAGAGACAAATAACACCAAGATTGTTTAATAGGCCCTCAAGGAATTATGTTTTACACACACACACACACACACACACACACACACACACACACACACACATCCCCCTTAAAAGGAGCCTTGCTACTTTGACAGTGTCCCTCACAAGAACCGTAGACTAGCAAACCAGTACCAAGCATGGGTAACCGCCCTTTAAATGGCTGGTCAGAGCAATTCCAAAACAATATACTAATGTAAACCCTGGTTGCCTCTCTGGGGTCAAGGGTGGGTCCCTATTACTATAGACTCAGGATGCTTAGAACATTGGACTCAGATGACTAGAATTGCATCTGACCTGAAAGCCTCTTATCTGTGGTCTAGCTTCTATGGTTCTAAAAAGTACTATACAAACAGCCAAGAGAGGGTAGCAAGTAAACATTCCTACCCAGCTGCAACATCTATGAACCACAACAATTAGCAGAATGGCAAGATGTACACAAAGATATAAAAAGTAGCACTCACATGTTCATAGCAACCAATAGCTATCTAATTGGACTTAAGGCCCACTCAACGGGAGGAAAATGATGTTGGTGCTGGAAATGTAGCCAGCTGCCAGAGGCCTTTGAGGTCATGGATGTTAGAAAACAATCTACTACCCCCGTTTTGCTAGACCAGTATGATTACTTACTACATTCTACGTCTTATCCTTATACTGATGGTTTAGTGCAGCCACTACCACCCTTGAAAGAAGCCTCTATAGTAAATGGAGACTATCACAAGAAACCACAACACATCAAACTGCAGAGCTTTGGAGTCTAGTCCGCATGGATACATCTATAAGACAACTCCCAAGGCTCCAGGATCATTTAATTATGGCTTCACTTGTTTACTTTGTAGAGTCCTTGACTTATTTTTCTCTTCAGAGCATTGCTTCCAGGATTCTGTTTAGTATTTTTTGTTTTTGGGGTTTTTTTGGGTGTGTGTGTGTCTGTCTGTGTGTGTCTGTGTGTGTCTGTGTCTGTGTATGAATATTTGGGGGCTTTTTGGATCATAAAAGTTTTTCTTTCTCCTTCAACTATGGCAGAAAATTCTGTTGGGTTCAGTAGTCTAGATAGGCAGTTATTTTCTCTTAGAAGTTGGACTCTGCCGCTCCAGAGTCTTCTAGCTTTCAGAGTTTCCACTGAGAAATCAAATGTCATTCTGATAGTTTTTCTTTTATATGTGACTTCTGTTTTTTTCTTGTTTGTTTTTGTTTTTCTCTCTTGCAGCTTTAAATATTTTTCTTTGTTCTGTATATTTAGTGTTGCAGGAAATATTGAAAAAATGGCACCATCTCATGCTATACCCGGCTACTCTCTGCCCTGGTCTCAGTCTCAGTGCCTCCATGGCTAGCCCAGGCAGCCATTTTCCCAGCTTCAGTTTGCCTGCCTCAGAGCCCTTGTACCTTCCCAGCCATCTACCCCCTGCAGCTAGTTGTCACAAATCCCCATAATCCAGTAAATCAAAACTCTAGAAGCTTGTAATTATCAGTCAGTTTTATATATCAATAAATTTTCAATTCACAAGACACCCACACAATAAATTTAGAGCCAATTGATAATGATATAAGCTGTCCACCTAGATTAGACAAGTTATCCCATTTTATCCTTTTATGATATTCATAGTGTCTATATAAAGTCATGTGGAGAAGGTTCCTCCTCTTTTCCATCCATCTTCCCTCCTCCTCCTCCTCTCCTCCTGTCCCTGTCTCTGAAACTCTTAGCTCTGCCTTCCTTTTCCCTGCCCAGTCACAGTCTTCTTGTTGTATTAATATTTAAATTAATTGGGGGAAAATTCTGCTACAGTAGGGTATTTCCTTTTCGGTCTTGTCTAGTTGAGGTTCTGTGTGCTGCTTGTATCTGTATGAGGACTGGATTTTTTCCTATATGATGTTGTTAGACATCTGGTTTAGAGGAAGGCTAAGCTTCCAGCTGTCCCTTGAGATCCATAATGCAGCCCACCTCTTTGCCTGCCTTCCTGAGGAGGCCTGTTAGGCCCCAGGAACATCCAGGTTAGACCTTCTCCCCCCAGAATCCCTTGCCTGCTGGATTCCTCTGGGGCACAGCCAGCACCAGTGAGCTATGTTCTGTCACTTGTGTTCCATACTCAGGCCTACAGTTTTGCCTGCCTCCTCTAGGCGGCCTGTGGAGGGTGGGGACACAGAAACATTCAGATCCACCCAGGTAGACAGGTAAATGATTTAAATAGTCCTATAGCTCCCAAGGAAATAGAAACAGCCATTAAAAGTCTTGCAAAGAAAAAAAAAAAAAAAAAAAAAAAAAGCCTAGGGCCAGATGGTTTTATCAGAGTTCTACCAGACTTCCAAAGAAACTCCTGAAACTATTCATAAAATAGAAACAGAAGGGACATTGTCAAACTCATTCTATGAGGCCACGGTCACCCTGAGACCTAAACCATACAAATACTCAACAAACAGAGAATTTCAGACCAATTTCTCTTATGGACATTGATGCAAAAATACTCAATAAAATGTTAAACAAACTGAATCCAAGAACACATTAAAAACATCATCTACCATGATCAAGTAGGCTTCATCCCAGGGTTGCAGGGATGGTTCAATACCCGGAAATCCATCAACTAATCCTCTATATAAATGCCTGAAAGAAAAAAATCACATGATCATCTCATTAGCTGCTGAAAAAAAAGCCTTTGACAATCCAATACCCCTTCAAGTTAAAAGTCTTGGAGAGATCAGGGACAGAGCTAAGCATAATAAAAGCAATATGCAGCAAGCCAACATCAAATTAAATGGAGAGAAACTTAAAGCAAATCAGCTAAAACAAGGAACAAGACAAGACTCCCCACTCTCTCCCAATCTATTCAATATAGTACTTGAAGTTCTAGTCAGAGCAATAAGACAACTGGGAGATCAAGGGATACAAATTAGAAAGGAAGAAGTCAAAGTATCACTATTTGCAGATGATACAATAGTATGTATAAGTGACCCCAAAATTTTTACCAGTGAACTTCTACAGCTGATAAACACCTTCAGAAAAGTGGATGGATACAAAATTAACTAAAAAAAATTGTTGTCTTCCTATATACAAAGGATAAATGGGCTGAGAAAGAAATTAAGGACAAAACACTCTTCAAGATAGTCACAAATAACATAAAATATGTTGGTGTAAATCTAATCAAGCAAGTGAAAGATCTTTATGTCAAGAACTTTAAGTCACTGAAGAAAGAAATTGAGGATGATATCAGAAGTTAGAAATATCTCCCATGCTCATGGATCGGTAGGATTAACACCTTCCTTCTGCTGGAACAGACTGCTAGCTAGTCTGCTCCCCTGAAGACACTACATCCTGAGTCATCCTAAGAGATCTGCTGCATTCAGAGCATTTGGTAGGAACCGTCCCAAAGTCCCACAGCTGCTGCTGGGAGCCCAATGGACTTGGGACTCAGGACATCTGACACCAAAGCCTGAGGCATTCACTGCACATAGGGCAACTGAGCAACTGATCTCCAGCTTGTCTGCTCCCCTGAAGACACCACAGCTTGAAGGCATCCCAGGAGTTCCTCTGTATACAGGGCAACTGGGCAACCAACAGCACAGTCTGGGGGCTCTGTGGCATGCAGGGAAACTGGCCCAATAGACTGAAAGCCTCCATGGACTTCTGCTGCACACAGGGAAACAGAAACCACAGTCTATAGGCACCCCTGGAGAACAGCTTCACACAGGACAACAGCTTGACTGTACCTCTGAAGACCCAAGAGTCTGAAGGCCCCTTAGGAGATGTACTGTAGCCAGGACAACAGATCAGCACCTTCTCTGTCCCTCTGAGAACCCCTCCCCCAGTTGGAAGGCTCCACAGGAGGTCTTCTACAGCCAGGGCTACAGGCCTACCAGAAGACTTGAAGCAACCCAGGGACAAAAGAGACAGACTACAGACAGAGTCACCCAGACCAACAAACACCAGGGATAACCAGTGGGTGAGAGGCAAGTGCAAGGCCATAAGCAACAGAAGCCAATAACTGTGGGCATTGTCAGAAGCCAGTTCTCCCACCACAGCAAGCCCTGACTACACCAACACACCTGAAAATCAGGAAGCTGACCTAAAATCCTATCTCATGAAGAGTCCTTTAAGGAGGATATAAATAACTCACTGAAAGAAATACAGGAAACCACAGGTAAACAGATAGAAGCCCTTAAAGAGGAAGCTAATCCCATAAAGAAATACAGAAAAACACAAACAGGTGAAGGAATTTAATAAAGTGGTCTAAGACCTAAAAGTGGAAGTAGAAGAAAATAAAGAAAACACAAATGGAGGCAAACCTGGAAATAGAAAACTTAAGAAAGAGGACAGGAATAACAGATGTAAGCATCACCAACAGACTATAAGAGATAGAAGAGAGAATCCCAGGTGTAAAAGATGCTGTAAAAGAGATTGACAAAACTGTCAAAGAAAATTCAAAACATAAAAATCTCCTAACCCCAAGCATCCAGGAAATTCAGGACATAATGAAAAGACCAAATATAAGAATAATTAGAATAGAGGAGAATGAAGATTCCCAGCTCAAAGGACATGAAAACATTTTCAACAAAATCATAGAAGAAAACTTCCCCAACCTAAAGAAGGAGATGGCCATAAAGGTACAAAAAGCCTATAGAACACCAAATAAATGGGACCAGAAAAGAAAGTCCTCCTGTCACATAATAATCAAAACACTAAATGCACAGAACAAAGAAAGAATATTAAAAGCTTCAAGGTAACATAAAAAGATAGCCCTATCAGAATTACACCAGACTTCTCAACAGAGACACTAAAAGCCAGAAGAGCTTAGTCAGCGGTCATGCAGACTCTAAATGAATACAAATGCCAGCCCAGGCTACTATACCCAGCAAAACTCTCAGTCAATATAGATGGAGAAACCAAAATATTCTAGAACAAAACCAAATTCAAACAGTATCTATCTACCAATCCAGTCCTACAGAGGATCCTGTAAGGAAAACTCCAACACAAGGAAGGGACCAAAGAAAAGACAAGATATTAAGCATCTCACAACAATGCCAAAAGGAAAGAATCATATGCACATAAAGCCACCTACAAAAACAAACATAACAGGAACTAACAGTCATCTGCTTTTAATATCTTTAAATATTAATGGAATCGACTCACCTATAAAAAGACATAAGCTAACAGACTATATACGCAAACAAGATCCAGCATTTTGCTGCATATAAGAAACACACCTCAATAACAAAGACATACACCATCTCAGAGTAAAAGGATGGAAAAAGGTCTTCCATGCAAATGGTCCCAAGAAACAAGCTGGAGTTGCCATTCTAATATCCACTAAAATAGATTTCATCCAAAAGTCAAGCATGATGAAGGATACTTCATATTCATCAAGGGGAAAATCCACCAAGAGAAAGTATCAATTCTGAACATCTATGCCCCAAATACAAGGGCACATACATTCATAAAAGAAAATTTACTAAAGCTCAAAATACACATTGAACCCCCACATTATAATAGTGGGAGACTTCAACACCCCACTCTCACTAATAGACAGGTTACTGAAACAGAAACTAAACAGAGACACAGTGAAACTAATAGAGGTTATGAACTGAATGGATTTAATAGATATCTATAGAACATGTCACCCTAAAACAGAAGAATACACCTTCTTGTCAGCACCTCATGATACCTTCTCCAAAACTGACCTTATAATTGGTCAGAAAACAACCCTCAACTGACACAAGAAGATTGAAATAATCCCATGCATTGTATCAGATCATCATGGCCTACGGCTGGTCTTCAATAATGGCCAAAACAACAGAAAGCCCACATACACGTGGAAACTGAACAACTCTGTACTCAATGAAAATTTGGTCAAGGAAGAAATAAAGAAAGAAATGAAAGACTTCCTGAAATTTAATGAAAAATTTGACACATCATATCCAAACTTATGGGACACAATGAAAGCAGTACTAAGAGGAAAACTCATTGCACTAAGTACCCTGGTAAAGAAACTGGAGAGATCCTACACTAGCAACTTAACAGCATACCTGAGAGCTCAAAAACAAAAAGAAGCAAATACAGTCAAAAGGAGTAGATAACAGGAAACAGTCAAACTCAGGGCTGAAATCAAACAAATAGAAACAAAGAGAACAATATAAAGAATCAACAAAACCAAAAGCTGGTTCTTTGAGAGAATCAACAAGATAGATAAACCCTAGCTAATCTAACTAAAGGGCCCAGAGGCAGTATCCAAATTAACAAAATCAGAAATGAAAAGGGAGGCACAACAACAGAAATGGAGGAAATTCAAAAAATCATCAGATCCTACTACAAAAGCCTATACTTAACAAAACAGGAAAATCTAGATGAAATGGGTGGTTTTCTAGACAGATACCAGAAACCAAAGTTAAATCAAGAACAGGTAAACTATCTAAACAGGCCCATATCCCATAAGGAAATAGAAGTCATTAAAAACCTCCGAACCGATAGGATCAGAAGTAAGGAGGACACAACATCTGTCCCAACACTGGGAGTAACTGGGACGAGTGGGATCTGGTGACCCAGGAACCCTGCCTGGCTAGTGGCACGGTTCCTTCTGGTGTGAGTCAGTGCCCTGAGCAGACCTTTGACAAGAACTCTGCAGCCAGTCCCACAACACCCAGAGGAAGCTCCACTCCCAGGCGCTCTAACATGCCAAGGATCATATGAGCACAGGATCTGAGGAGTTTGGTCACACTAGGATCTCAGGGTCCCAGAGGCAGTTTGACTCCCAGGTGCTCTGACACACCGAGGTCCTCAGGATCCCAGGATCCCAGAATCACAGGATCACAGGATCACAGGATCACAGAGACAGCTCAACTCTGAGGAGTTCTGACACAACCAGGATCACAGGAAGGACAGGCTCCAGTCAGATATATCGAGGGCAGGTAGCACTAGAGATAACAGGTGGTGGGAAGCAAGTGTAAGAACATAAGCAACAGAAACCAAGGTTACTTGGCATCATCAAAACCCAATTCTCCCACCATAGCAAGTCCTGGATACACCATCACACCAGAAAAGCAAGATTCCGATCTAAAATCACTTCTCATGATGATGATAGAGGACTTTAAGAAGGACATAAATAGCTCCCTTAAAGAAATACAGGAGAAACAGGTAAACAGGTAGAAGCCCTTAAAGATGAAACACAAAAATCCCTTAAAGAATTACAGGAAAACACAATCAAACAGGTGAAGGAAATGAACAAAGCCATCTAAAAATGGAAATAGAAACAAGAAGAAAATCACAAAGGGAGACTATCCTGGAGATAGAAAACCTAGGAAAGAGATCAGGAGTCATAGACAAAAGAAAGCATCACCAACAGAATACAAGAGATAGAAGAAAGAATCTCAGGTGCTGAAGATACCATAGAAAACATTGACACAACAGTGAATGAAAATGCAAAATGCAAAACCGCTCCTAACCCAAAACATCCAGGAAATCCAGGACACAATGAGAAGACCAAACCTAAGGATAATAGTTCTAGAAGACAGTGAATAATACCAACTTAAAGGACCAGTAAATATCTTCAACAAAATTATAGTAGAAAACTTCCCAAACCTAAAGAAAGAGATGTCCTTGAACATACAAGAAGACTACAGAACTCCAAATAGATTGGACCAGATAAGAAACTCCTCCCATCACAAAATAATCAAAACATCAAATGCACTAAACAAAGAAAGAATATTGAAAGCAGTAAGGGAAAAAGGCCAAGTAACATATAAAGGCAGACCTATCAGAATTACACCAGACTTCTCACCAGAGACTATGAAAGCTAGAAGATCCTGGGCAGAGGCCATACAGACTCTAAGAGAACAGAAATAGTAGCCCAGACTACTGTATTCAGCAAAACTCTCAATTACCATAGACAGAGAAAACAAGATATTCCATGACAAAACCAAATTTACACAATATCTTTCCATAAATCCAGCCCTACAAAAGATAATAGATGGAAAACACCAACACAGGGAGGGAAACTACACACTTGAAAAAGCAAGAAAGTAATCTTTCAACAAACCCAAAAGAAGATAGCTACACAAACATAATACCACCTCTAACAACAAAAGTAACAGGAACCAACAATCACTTTTCCTTAATATCTCTTAACATCAATGGACTCAATTTCCTAATAGAAAGATATAGACTAATAGACTGGATATGTAAACAGGAACCAGCATTCTGCTGCATACAGGAAATGTATCTCAGTAAAAAAGACAGACATTATCTCAGAGTAAAAGGTCGGAAAACTATTTTCTAAGCAAATGGTCCTAAGAAACAAGCTGGAGTAGCCATTATATTCTAAGATCAAGAATTGACAAATGGGACCTCATAACATTACAAAGCTTCTGTAAGGCAAAGGACACTGTCAATAGGACAAAACGGCAACCAACAGATTGGAAAAGATCTTTACCAATCCTACATCCAATAGAGGGCTAATATCCAACATATACAAATAACTGAAGGAGTTAGACTCCAGATAATCAAATAACCCTATTGAAAAATGAGGTGCATTCCTCAATTTTCAATTGAGGAATATTAAATGTCCAAGAAGCACCTACAGAAATGTTCAACATCCTTAGTCATCAGGGAAATGCAAATCAAAACAGCCCTGAGATTCCACCTCACATCAGTCAGAGTGGCTAAGATCAAAAACTCAGGTGACAGTAGATGCTGGAGAGGATGTGGAGAAAGAGGAACACTCCTCCACTGTTGGTGGGATTGCAAGCTGGTACAACCACTCTGGAAATCAGTTTGGCAGACCCTCAGAAAATTGGAAATAGTTCTACCTGAGGACCCAGCTCTATCACTCCTAGGAACATACCCAAAAGATGCTCCAACATATAATAACAAGGACACATGCTCCACTATGTTCATAGCAGCCTTATTTATAATAGCCAGAAGCTGGAAACAACCCAGATGTCTTTCAACAGAGGAATGGATACAGAAAATGTGGCACCTTTACACAATGGATTACTTCTCAGTTATTAAAAACGATGAATTTATGAAATTCTTAGGCAAATGGATGGAACTAGAAAATATCCTAAGTGAGATAACCCAATCACAAAAGAACACGCATGGTATGCACTCACTGATAAGTAGATATTAGCCCAAAAGCTCCAAATAACCAAGATACAATTCACAGACTATATCAAGCTTAAGATGAAGGAAGCCCAAAGTGTGGGTGCTTCAGTCCTTCTTAGAAAGGGGTACAAAATTCTCATGGGAGCAAATGTGGAGACAAAGTATAGGGAAAAGATTGAGGGAAATGCCATCCAGAGACTGTCCCACCTGGGGATTTATCCCATATACAATCACCAAATCTTGACACTATTGTGGATGCCAAGAAATGCTTGCAGAAAGGAGCCTGATATAGCTGTCTCCTGAGAGGCCCTGCCAGAGCTTTACAAATACAGAGGCTGATGCTTGCAGCCAACCATTGAACTGAACACAGGGTCCCCAATGGAGGAGTTAGAGAAAGGACTGAAGTAACTGAAGGGGTTTGCAACCCCACAAGAAGAACAACAATATCAACCAACCAGACCCCCCAAAGCTCCCAGGAACTAAGCCACCAACCAAGGAGTACACATGGCTCCAGCTGCATATGTAGCAGAGGACGGTCTTGTCAGGCATCAATGGGAGGAGAGGTCCTTGGTCCTATGAAGGCTCGAAAGATGCCCCAGTGCACAATTCTTCAAAGACATGGAAAGAACTCTCAAATTCATCTGGAAAGGCAAAAAACAAACAAAACAAACAAACAAACAAAAAAACGCAGAATAGCAAAAACAATTCTTAACAATAAAAGAATAGCTGGAGAAAACACCCTGGCCTCAAGCTCTACTACAGAGCAATAGTGATAAAAACTGCATGGTATTGGTACAGAGATAGACACATTGATCAATGGAAGAGAATTGAAGACCCATAAATAAAACTATACACTTATACACACTTGATCTTTGACAAAGAAGCCAAAAATACACAATGGAAAAAAGAAAGCATCTTCAATAAATGGTGCTGGTCTAACTGACTGTTGATATGTAGAAAAATGAAAATAGAGCCATATTTGTCACCTTGCACAAAGCTCAAGTCCAGGTGGTCAAGGACCTCAACATAAAACCAGATACACTGAATCTAATAGAAGAGAAAGTGGGAAAGAGCCTTGAACTCATTGGTACAGGGGGAAATTTTCTAAACAGAATTCTAATGGCTCAGGCTCTAAGATCAAGAATTGATAAATGGGACCTCATGAACCTGGAAGGCTTCTGTAAGACAAAAGACATAGTAAGACAAATCGGCAACATACAGATTTGGAAAAAAGATCTTCACTAACCCCACAACCAATAGAGAGCTAATATCCAAAATATATAAAGAATTTAAGAAGTTAGACACCAACAAACCAAATAACCCAATTTAATAAAAGGGCACAGAGACGTCTCAACAGAGGAATCTCTAATGGTTCAGAAGCATTTAAAAAAATGCTCACCATCCTTAGTCATCATGGAAATGCAAATTAAAATGACTCTGAGATTCCACCTTATACCCATCAAAGTGATGTAACCCAGTCCCCAAAGGACTGGTATGTACTCACTTATAAGTGGATATTAGCCTTAAAGTTCAAAGATACCCATGCTACAATCCACAGAACCAAAGAAACTAAATAACAGGGAGAGCCCAAGGGAGGATACTTGAATCTCACTCAGAAGGCAAAATAAAATAGTCATTGGAGGTGGATAGAGGGAGGGAACTAGGTGGGAGAGGGGATGGGGAGGGGCATGATATGGAGAGGGGGTAAGGTGTAAGGAGAGCTGAGGAGAGAGGGCCAGGGGAGTGAATAGAAGATGGGGGCACATCTCTAGGATGTGGCAGAGACCTGGGATGGGAGAGGCTCCAGGGAGTGTTTGAGGATGACTCTAGCTGAGACTCCTAGCAGCAGGGGATATGGAGCCTGAAATAGCTACCTCCTGTATCCAGGCAGCAGCCCCAATGGATGGTTAAGGATAGCAATCCACCCACAAAATCTTTGACCCAAAATTTGCCCAGCCTACAAGAAGTGTAGGGAAAAAGATGGGTCAGAGTCTAAGGGAATGGCCAACCAATGGCTGACCCAACTTGAGATTCATCCAATGGGCAAGATCCAGTCCTTGACACTATTAATGGTACTCTGTTATGCTTAAAGACAGGAGCATAGCATAACTGTCCTCGAAGAGGCTGTTCACCAAATAGCTGACTGAAACAGATGCAGAGACCAAACATTAAACTGAGCTCAAGAAATCTTGTGGAAGAGTTGGGGGAAGGATTGAGGGCCCTGAAGGGGATAGGAACTCCACAGGAAGACCAACAGAGTCAAATAACCTGGACCCTTGGTGGCTCCCACAGACTAAACCACCAACCAAAGAGCATACGTGGGCTGGACCCAGCCCCCCACCTATACATATGCAGCACATGTGCAGCTTGGCCTTCATGTGGTTCCCCAACAACTGGAGCAGGGGCTTATCTTGACTCTGTCTCCTACTTGTGGATCCTGTTCCCTAACTGGGTTGCCTTGTCTGGCCCCAGTGGGAGAGGATGTGCCTAGTTCTGCAGTGACTTGAGGTGCCAAGGTGTGTTGGTATCCAGCTGGGACCATTCCCTTCTCAGAGGAGAAAGGAAGGTGAATGGGGGCAGGGGTTACGTGAGTGGGTACTAGGAGGATTAGGATGTAAATTTAATGAATGAAATGAATGAAACACATCCTGCATGATACTGGCATAAAAACAGACAGGTTGATCAATGGAATCGAATCAAGGACCCAGAAATAGACTCACACACCTACAGACACTTGAGTTTTGAAAAAGAAGCAAAAAACATATAATGGAAAAAAGAAAGCATCTTCAGCAAATGGTGCTGGTTTAATTGGATGTCTGCACATAGAAGAATGCAGATAGATCTATATGTATCACCTCACACAAAACTTAAGTCTAAGTGGATCAAGGACATAAACATAAAACTGGGTACACTCAACATAAAACCGGATTCTACTATGTGGGTCCCTGAGATCTAACTCGAGTCCTTAGTCTTGGCAGTAAGTGCCTCTATCCAGTAATCCATCTCTCTGGTCCCTAAAACTTGAAAGACTATGCCCTCTGGGGTTGTTAAACATAGCAACAAAGACATTCAGTTTGAAAGAAAACAGATTTCTTTTACTGACTACTTAACATCCAGTAATGGGAGGAGAGAAGATGATGCTCTTATAACGGCATTTTTGTGGAAGGTATACTTCTCCATCCCTTAAGACAGGAGCATATTCTAGCCTAAAAGATGTTATTACATTTTTTTAGCCTTGTGTATCCATCCTTGTAGAATTTCATGTCTATAGATTCAAATAATTATGGATATAAAATATTGAGGAAAATGATGTCTTATTATTGTTATTCCTGAAACAATACAGCATAACAGCTATTAACACTGTTAGGTATTGTAAGTAATCTAGGAGTGATTGACAGCATATGGGAGAGCACGCACAGATACTATGCAAATACTATGGCATTTTGTAGAAGGGGCTTAAGTGTGTCTACATTTTTGTATTTGATGAGAGGTCCTAGAGCAAATCCCTTAAGGAAACTAAGAGACTGTGTGCATGATAAAAAATGGAATCTTTGCATGTATGTGGGGCTTCTTCTGTTGTTCCCCAGGGAGAAGAACATACTTGATTTGTCTAACCATGGCAGCCTCAGTCAGGGGTCCAGACTGAGAGATATGCTTCTTGGATCGCTGATCCAAGGAAGGTAAGAGACAGATGAATCAGATTTGAACCTAACCTGCAGCCTGGACATCCAAACTAGCTCAGCCAAGTAGCTGCCAGTCTGCCACTGGTGGATATGCGAATACACAGTAGTATCTCCGGGTCAGAGAGTTTTCGGGTGGTCATTACTCCGCGACATTATGGCAGTAACTGATACAACAGCTCATCTCCAGAGATCTTTGTAAAACTCACCTGGACATATCTAAGTATAAAAATTCACCCCAAATATTTCTTTCCATAACTGCATTTGCTATTCAATTTGAGTATTTAAAGGTCTTAAATAAAAAGGTATTTCTCTGCATTTGGGAAAACTGGTTTGTTAAAGGGCTGTTCTGACTGACTTATGGACATAGTCTGCGTTGCTTTCTGCACTCTGAGGATCAGAATGTTGACCACTAATGATGCTGTTGCAATCTGGGAATATTTGCAGGAACTCTGAGAAGCAGAAAGTGAATTACGATTGAAAACGAGGTTTCCAGGATGTCATGCTGCTTTTCAGATGTCTCCTCCTGGGTTTGAGAAAACTTCTCACTCCAAGTTAAAAAAAAAAAAAAAAAAAAAAAAAATCCCCTTCACAAAGAATGCAAGTGTGAGGAGCAGTCAGTTTTCTGCTTTCAGTTTGGATTGTATGCAGTTTATGTCAAAACACTTCAGCAGAGAAATACAAATACAGACTAATGTTTGACTTCTTTTGTTGTGTTGAACTGGAGCCAGCAAAAGTATTTATATATAAATCCACTTGTGAAATGCATAACCCTCTCAATGTGACTTATATGTTTAAGGCTTAAAGAGAATTCAGATTGATTGACAGAAACTACTGCTCTTACAATGTCAAAATGTGTGCCTTTGCTTATGTGGAAACTTAAATTCATGCTTTTCACTGTGGGGTGTTTATCTTCTCATGAAGGAGCTACTGCATTAGCGATGCTTTTATTTGCCCTACTGTGTGTATTGGAGAGCATAAACCTGCAATATGCCTGTCTTCATTCTTCTTCTTATAAACTTGAGGGGAACAAATCCTACCAAGCCTCAAGTGTATGCCTAAAATATCTACTTAGACATAGCCCAAGGGCAAAATAGATGGCTTTGCTGTTTTAAACACTTGAACATAATGTAGGTATAAAAGAAAGTCCTGTCATAGGCAGTTGGAGCTTTTTCTCATCTCTCTTAACAGTAATACCTACAAACCCCTGCTTTTTGCTCTTTAATTCTGTGAGGGTTGAAGACTTTTCCCCCTTTATTTGTGGTTTAGGTGAGCATCAGAGGCTAGAACTACCAGGAAAGCTCTGGCACATCAAACGTTTTAGAGACAGTCTAGAATGGCACATCTCTATTTTTCAAAATCTGCATCATCTTGTTTTGTTGAACTCTAGTACCTTGTTTAAATTTTTATTGCATTCCCACATAGCGTTATGCATAAGCATATAAGAAATGCCATAATGGATTAGGCCAATGGTGCATCTTGCGTACCTCCAAGGGCTTTTTGTGGAGAACTAAAGTTGTCTTTCTTGATGGTATTCTGAAAGATTAGGAATCAACTGCACATGATTCTTATGCTCCCTTTATATTCTATTCCAGAGCCACACCTGAGGATTTTCCTAAGCCTTTTAATATTTATGGTTTCAATTTGTGTTGTCCTTTATGGACACTGAGATCACTCTATGAAATGGGTTAAAAATTGCTTCCTTTCAAGATTCTAAAGTGAGTTCTTAAGACCAAGCATTTTGAGATTTAATAAATATGACCATGTTTATGAAATTCATATTTTCAGCATGTCTGAGCATTAACTCATACAGCTGTGTGCTTCTAAAGTGTTCTCCAAATCCTGATATTCACAAGCCTTGTTGTGACTTCCTCCCATCATGCCTGGGCAGTTGCCTGGTGAACTGCTCCTAATGAACAGGATAAGGTAAGGATGGCAAAGAGCCAGGTGTAGTGGTGCATGTCCACCTTCAACCCCAGCACTTGGAAAGTTGTCAGGGGGTAATGAGCTGGAGATTAGCCTGGGCTACATAGCAAGATCTTGTCTTGAATCAGACAGACAGACAGACAGACCCACAGAGAAGATCAAAGATGGTGAAGTTTCAAATACAATATTAGGTTATAAAAGTCCTGACTTCTGTTTCATCTGCATCTGTCTCTTGCTCTTTCCATGCTTGCTTTGAGGAAGCAACTCTCATATAAACCACCATGCAGACGGGCCTTCAAGGCCAACACCCAAGGAAAGGGCAGCATCTGACTCACAGCCAGTGAGGAACTGTGATCGTCATGATAAGTTTGGAAGCTAACCCTTCCCGTGAAGCACTGCTGCCAACTGACCCTTGACTGCCACCATGGAGGAGACCCTGAAGGAAAACTGGGGGGCTTGGAGACTGTTTTAGAAACTGCTGACCACATAACTGAATAGGGACTATGTAGAGAGCCTATCTTACTTTGAACCAGTCATGCCATTAGATGCCAAGGGTTTGCCTTGTTGGGTCTCCAAAACCACTTGATCACAGCAAATCTGGGGTGCATTCTCTGTGTGTGTGTGATCCAAGCAGGTTTTTGGTATGATGGGTGTGGTAGTTATTTCTGTAGCATGTACAATCTTTGAAGGGTTTGTTAGTTTCTTTTTCTGAGGGCACCAGTTCTGGCTGAGCTCAGCTGGGTCATTCTAATCTTGGCCACATTTCTTTACCCAGCTGCCTCCAGCTGCCGTCAGTCAGCTAGTGGGTGCTGCTGGTCTTGGAGAGACTTGCTTTCATCTCTGAGCCCCAATTGGGATGAATCAATCAACTTTACTATGTTCCCTGTGATGGTAATACATCAGGCTCTCCCATGCCAGCCCATACAACAGCAAAGGGTTCCAAGAACATGAATACAAGGAAGATTTTTTGAGTCTTAGACGGGAACAGGAACACTGTGGCTCTCCCCACAGCCAGTTGCCAGAGTATGTCCTAAGGCCAGCCTGGATTTGTGGAGTGGGAAAACACATTTTGCTTTTTCAAAGAACTGCAAAGTCAAGCAGGAGTGTGGAGACACAGAGAGTGAGGGATCGTGACCAGTTCTTCAAACTAGCAGATGTAATTTAACAGTGTCTCCTTCCATCTCAACACTAAGCTGGACCAGTGTCATCAGTCTTCCAAAGATTCAGTTCTCTGTACAATTTTGCAGCTTACCATCTGTGTGATTCTTTGCTTCCGTTATCTATACATTGTGGCTATTATTAGGATCTACCCTATACGTTATCATCAAGAATATTTAACGAATTAGTACAGATAAGGATCGTGGGCTCAGTACAGTGCTAAAAATGATTGGCTTTTATTTTCAGAATGATATTTTGTTGTAACATGTATTTGCCTTCATGTTTGTTGCTCCATTAGGTTTCCATTCATTGAGGGGGAGGGGCATTTAATCTTTCATCAAAAATTGCCAAGCATCAGTTATGTGCCCGGAGTTAAGAGTTGGTGTATGAACGACCCCAGTAAGCAGAAGCCCTCCTATCCCTGTGTTTCTTTACATACCATTCAGGATCTACCATCCTTTCCTTGACTTTTCTGGACTTCTATTTTTGTAATTCTTTGGGTCTTTGGAATATTCTCACATATTTCTGGTGGTCTCAACATGGCCAGTTCTGTGATTCCTCTTAGCTTTTTCAGACTTGAACTTTGGGTCAGATGAATATGGCTTTGATTTCTATCTCTATATTTCCTAAGGACTCTTTTGATTTCTTTTGTTTCTGAGTTTCTGGTGGAAGCTGAATACATTTGTCTGGACCTTCTGCTCATTTAGTCAAATGTCAGCATCATCTATCTTTTCCATCTTCAGGCACCTCGGGGGAAAAATCTCCACAAGTTGCTGGAAGGACTCTTAAAACCATAGAGAGATACTTAAAAAGACAAACAAACATGTATATATGTGAGCCTGTGTGAGTTTATGTGCACCACATTGGGTATAGGAGCCCTCAGAGGCCAGAAAAGTTCACTGGATACCCTGGAACTGAAATGTGGGTCTTGGGAAATGGACAAGTTCTTAGCTGTGAACCTCCTCTTTCTAGCCCATAGAAGGACTCTTATGCACTGATGGCTACCAATGGACAACAATACTATTTACCCAATTTGCCTGTAGGACCACAGCAAAACAAAAACCAAAACCAAAACCTAATTAAAAAAACAGAAGCTAATCACTGATAAGCGGATATTAGCCCAAAAGTTCAGAATGCCCAAGTTTCACTTAACAGTAACCTCTGGACTGAGAGTGAGGTCCCAGATGGAGGAGTTGGAGAAAGGTCTGAAGGAGCTGAGGGAATTTGCAGCCCCATGGAGGGAGCAAGAACATCAACGGGCCTGACCCCCCCCCCCCCGGTCGTCCTGGAGTTTGGACCACCAACCAAAGAATACACATCTATGGACCCATGGTTCGGACCACATATGTGGCAGAGGATGACCTCGATGGCCATCAGGGAGAGAGGAGAGGCCCTCGGGCCTGAGGGTGTTAGAGGCCCCAGTAAAGGGAAATGTCAAGGTGGGAATATGGGGATGGGTGGGCGGGTGGGTGGGAGGTGGAATTCCCTCATAGAGGTAGGGGAATGGGAGGGGATAGGGGGTTTCCAAAGAGGAGTCCCAGAAAAGGGGAAACATTGGAAATGTAAATAAAGTATCAAAACAAAACAAAACAAAACAGAAGCTAATAAAAGAACAGAAAATATCCTAGCAGTATCTATAATGGTAGTGATGTTGACATTTACTGAGGAGCATGAGTATCGAGCGTTTTGGGGAGGGTGTAAATAGAAGCTAAAAACTGGCAAAGATCCAATAAATTCTAGGGACTTAAAAGATTTTGGATTGGTCTAAAGATTTTTGAAAAATTAGCATAAAATTTTGCTTGATATTATGGCTCCATTCCTTTTCCATCTTGCTTTTTTTTTTTTTGTTCTGTTTCTTGAATCTAAATCAAAGCCGAACACGAAAGTTTCTGTGTGATGTGAAATTACTGCTGTAGTGACTCTAAAATGGTGTGTGCACTTCATTTCTGTAAGTACAAGGTGTTCTGCCTTACTTTTATTTTCTTCTATTAGGTATGCAGCCTATTTGCCAGAGTGAGTTATCTCCTCTTAGACTTTGGTTATATACCTAGTCTATTTTGTAAACAGAATTTCCATTAAAAATGAATTACTTTCCCTTACAGCTTATTGATGGGCCTGACACATCGCTAAATTTCTTTCCTGAGCCAAGATTTGTCACCTTGATCAAAAGTTGGCACAAGCAGTTCCTGATAACTCAAAAGGTGCAAGCAGTATGCACATGACAAAAGTTTTTCTCAGAGGCACATTTGTCCTTGAGTCTTTGTCCTTAGGCAATTAGCTAGCAGTAACAAAGAAGCAGCGACTCCATACCATGATTCCTCATGGAACCAAGGCATTTGCCAGTAATGCTTTTCTTCATTTAGAAAAACCTTGTTCTTCTGATAGACAGTCTGGAACAAAGTGTGTGTGCGTGTGCACACACACACACAATGAGTCAAGAGTTGGAATGCAAAAACATGAGACCCTAAACAGTAAGCTAAAAATGTGATATCGGATACTTGGCAAGAGGATTATATTGTAAGCCTCCCGAAATGCAGCCCATGACACAAACTGTCAGGCATGCTGCTATTAGCAGTCTCTCCCCCATGATAGCCAGACTATGAGGCGGGTGAGGGGAAGCTTTGGAGGAGTATGTCTGCCACTTCTTTTAGTTTTGCTAGTAGAGTTTTTTATAAAAGCTTTTTTTCCTGATTATAAGATTAACACATGCTTGTAATAAAAATATAATCAGAAAATAGAGAAAAGCCAATTAAGAGAATGGAACTGGGAAATTTTTTTAAGACGTTATTCAATCAATGAGTTGATGGTTTTATTTGTGAGTTTCAGTAGATCATGGTTCACTGTGTTTAATTACTCAAGGATCTCCATTGATGATGGAGAGGGATAAGGTAAGTTCTGTCACTCCCGAGGGAGCAAACTGATCTTTGTTTGGGCCTGGTATTTGTCCCAATATTGTTGTTGTTCCAAGTAAATCAGTGTTTACAATTCACTACATTTCTAAGTCTACTCCAGTTTTTCAAAAGGAAATAACATTAGGCAAAAGAAGCCTTGTGGAACAAGTAGAGCCAAGGCTCTGAGATAAGTGTGGAATGTTTGCTTTCACTGAACTAGAGGCAGCCAAGGTTGGTCAGATCAGCTAAAGGTTTTGATTTGCAGGAGAAAAGAACACCTTCCTGATGCTGGACATCCACGATGTAAGGAGTTTTCTGGAACAGGACAAAGCTCCATGGAGTTAAAGAACAGGTCTGAAAAATATAAAGAGCATCACCAGAAATAAGCAAAGAAAGTCATCTTGAGCAATGTGGTGGTGGATAAGAGTGGCTCCTGTAGGTTCAAATGTTTGAATGCTTGGGCACCGGGTCCAAGCATTAAAAAATTATATGGTGTGGCTCTGTGAGATGGAGTGTGTCACTGGAGATCGGCTTTGAGGTTTCAAAAGCTCATGCCAAGCCCTGAGTCTTTCTTCTTGCTGCCTGTGGATCCAGATGTAGAACTCTCAGCTCCTTCTCCAGCATCATGTCTACCTGTGTGCTTCCATGCTTCCTGCCTGTTGCTAATGGACTAAACCTTTGAAACTGTAAGCCATCCCCAATTAAATGCTTCTTTTATAAGAGTTGCTGTGCTCATATTGTCTCTTCACTGCATTGGAACATTGGCTAAGGTAGTCACTGTGCTCCTCCTACAAAAAGAAATACAGTAACAATTAATTATTCATGGATGAGGAAAGATGATGGTGGTCCCACCACCTCGAAGTGCACACACAATTCGTGGCCTGGGAAGAGCAGTCAACAGACAGGGATGGGGGTTTGGGGGTAGGGAGGGATGGCAGGATGTTAGGTGAAGTTATGACAGTTTAGAAAACACAATTGTGTATCTTTTCTCACGTACATCTTTCTGCACACCTTACAAGTTCCACAAAGTATTTTGGTTCCTTTAGAATGTTATTAGTAGCCATAGTTTAGTCACATGGCAATGATAAAAATAATAATAAATATAAGTAGGAAGTAGTATCATTCAGGAAGTGTTGCTGAGCAAAGCATTCTGGCGTTCAAATGGGTCATTTCATCAACTCCTAATACAACACTATGTGCCATATACTACAAATATTCTCCTGTTATTGAGAAGCTGCAACTTGGGCTCCTGGTGTGTCCACTGAAATTAGAATGAAGTGGCAAAATTAGGAAGCAAAACAGACGTTTGTTTGTAGCCTGGTACTTCACTGCCTGCCTAGGAAATCAGGAGTTCTCTCTTGTGTTTCCTGAACTCCCCAGAAGAAGCTAAGAGTGCAAAGCTGAAGAGGTTGGTAAAATAGATCCTAAAGATAGATGAGAAAGTGAGGCTTCATTTATGTGCATGTGTGTGTGCCTGTGTGCAGGCATGCACACCCATGTGTGTGCCTACAGAGCAGAAGAGGAATCCAGATTCTCTAGAACTGGAGTTACAAGTAGTTGTAGCTTCCTGATGCTGGGATGGGAAGCAAATTCAGTTCCTCAACAAGAACAATAAGCACTCTTAACCGCTTATCTCTCCAGTCCTCTTTATATTATTTTTATGTATATGTTGAAGGATTTTCCTTCTGGTGCTGAGGATTGAAGGTAGGACTCCACTTAACCACATGCAAGTACTCTGACATTGGGCTTCGTCTTCAGCTGTTGAAGATTTCTGGAAAAGACACTTTTGTGGCTTTTGGGCAGGGGATCCTCTTCCTCTTTCCCCACTCCTTCCCTCTCCTCTTCCTCCTCTTTTTTATCTTACATGACTGCCTCACAGTCTGTTTTCTCATTTTGAAAACATAGTGCCTCTGACTAGAAAAGGCAAGACTTTATTGGATGACAGGCTTGTAAAAAGCTCTCATCCCAGGAAAGTGGAAGCTAGGGCAGTGGAGGGGGAGGAAAAGAAGGAGGAGGGAGGGGAAGAGGGTGTTCCACACTGCTGTGACTTCCTGTGAGCAGAAGCAGAAGGCATACTAAAATTTGCCATTTGGTACTTGACAGTGACCACTACCCAGTGCCCTGAAGGTATTTGAGACCCCCTTTCTGCCCTCTAAATGGTGGAGGTGTACTCCTTGGGGAGAAATGTCTTCCTGACCCCAGCTTGTAATCAATTAACACCATGAAGCATGGGAATTTATAGCCCTTGCCTTTTATTTTCTCAATGAGGGAGAGCCTGGAAGATTCTCAAACTGGAAAGCAGTAAGAAGTGTGACTTGGGGGTTCTCAGATCTCTTGTTTGACCCTATGTGATCCATAGTGACACTGTCCCAACAGTCCTCTAGAGAACCCTGTGTGGCTTTAAAAAAAAAAAAAACCAACCCAAAAAACAAAAACAAACTTCCAGTGTCTAACTTTTTAATTCTTGCCATAACAGCAGCTGGCTCGTAATTAACCACTGGCATCATCAATATCTCGTCAAAGTTAATGAGTTTTTAACATAATTTTTAACTGCTCTGAAGAGGTTACAGAATTAAAAGAACAAGAATAATGTATATATTTATTCATAGACAAACTGAGGGATGAAAGATAGGGCTGTAGCTCTAAGGCCTCTGAAGAGAGAGAGAGAGAGAGAGAGAGAGAGAGAGAGAGAGAGAGAGAGAGAGAGAGAGAAGCTCCTCCTGGGCCTTTGGGGAATCTAGCATGGAAGGAAAAGACTGAGGGAACTGGGGTTTGTATGCCTCTGAGAACTTCCTGAAACTAATATTTATGCTGGTGTTTAAGAAGAATCTGGGCAGCTTCTGAGCAGCTACTGTAATCTTGTGATCATAATGGCCATGTCTGCCTAGAAGATAGCATTTTTCAGGCTTTCTTTTGGCTATTAAACTCTTTCTGCTCCTTCTTCTCTGAGCCTTAGTAGGACATATAAAAGTGTCTCAGCCCTCAGCCAACACTTATTAATATAGTGGACAGCCACAAGTTTCTTCATTCAGAGCCATTCAATGCAAGAGAGGATTTTTTTTTTTTTTTTTTTTTTTTTTGGTTAAGGCTGAGGGTAGCAATTTGTCTATGTGTATAAACACAATTATTTAGGAAGCAGTTTAGTGGTTAGTTAGATTGGCTAAGCAGCTGTAGTAAGCTCTCCTGCTAGTACCTACAACCTCTCCAAACATAAGCTTCTGACTAGATTTATGATACCAATTATGAATTCTCTCCAATGAAGCTCAACTAGTTATCACCTATAACAGTCATACCAGTATTGCATATCTTGCCTGTTAGACTAGTATTGTTGTTTGTAGTGATTAAAACTATTGAGATTTTTTTTCTTCCTCATAAGTCTGCATAGCTTTCCAGAACTCTGAAAACTAGCCTCCAGGAAGGAAGTTTCTAGAAGGAGGAATTGGGGTGTGTTTAATGGTAAAGCAAGTACTTTAACATGATTGAGAACTTAGTTTGACTTCTAGCACACAATATGGTAAGGTTGCATAATGAAAGTAAGAAAAAGAACAAACTGCTTCCCCTATACTATGAAACTAAAACAATTCTTCAAAATAAATGATATAGAAAAAAGCCACATGAAAATCTACCATCTTGTGACCCAAGTAAAAAGTACAAAGGAAAATTAGAAAGGTCCTATATGACACCAGTAGTAGAAGCAATAGGGGCACTAAATAAACAAAAAAATATCCCAGGGCCAGATGTGGAATACCTGTATAGCATCTTAGCTTTCCATATATGGTGGTTTGAATGAAAATGGCTGCAAGGACCCATACAAAGTGGCACTATTAGGTGTGGCCTTGTTGGAGGAAGTATGTCACTGGGGATGGACTTTGTGGTTTCAGAAGGCCTAGTGGCTCACTCTTTCTTCCTGCTGCTTGTTGATCCTGATGTAGAAATTTAGGCTCTTTCTTCAGCACTATGTCTGCCTGCACGCTTCCATACCTCCTGTCATGATGATAATGGACGGAACCTCTGGACTGTGAGCCAGCCCCAATTAAAGGTTTTCTTTTAAAAGAGTTGCTGCAGTCACAATGTCTCTTCACAGCAATAGACACCTTAAGTATCACATTACATTAAGCTCACCATGAGCTGAGAAATCTCAGCTGTTTTGGACATTGTATTCAAACATGTAGATTTTTTTTTTTCTGTTAACTTTTTTGCTTGATACTGTGGCTTTAATTTTTATCAATGTTTTAGATATTTGCTTACAGTTATTTTAGGACAGAGTCTTGCTATATAGCCGAAGTTGGCCTCAAACTTGAAATCCTGTTGCTGCAGCCTTTTAAGTTCTGGAATTACAGCCCTATAATATCATGCTCTGCAACACTGGGTTTTTGATACCTTTTAATAAGTATCATATATATTTACTTGTTGATTCTAGGTGGTACATGATATTCCACACTGAGCCCAGGCATTTCTTGTGGTTGCTCAGGTTTATTATTTTCATTTTCAGGCTATCATAAACACTGTTACCTAGGTTTACAAACTTGATGCCTTGGCTCTAATTTATCACAAATATTAATGTATTTATAATTTGGCAAAAGGGATGGGGGTCTAATTTCCTACCCACCATTCACTGTGACCATATTACAATGTATAGAAAACTAGGAAGCAGAGGCTAGAGCATTTGCCTTTATTCATTTAACTGTGAGATGGGCTCTCTGGGTCTTTTTCTGGGGAGAATTGGACATGGCCTCAGGTTTTCTGGAGCACATTTTTTTAACAAAATATTTTTTTAGATCTTTGAAGAGTTCACATTCCACCTCTTCCCACATCCCACTTGGGGTAGATAAGCGATTGACTGTTGAGAGCTCAATGGGAAGTTCTTGAGGAGCTTGAAAGATAAGAATGTGGGAGCAGTACAGAGGATGGAGGCCTGGCTTGTGACATTTCAGAGGGAAATTTAAAGACTCCATCAGAACCATTTGCTATTCTAAATTAAGATTTTCTCTTTCAGGTCAGCAGGAGCTGAAGAGTCAGCCACGATTAACAAGAGACCAGCCCCATTGAAGTGAAACATTTTTGTGTTACTAGGAAAAGCTGGTTAGATGGAGCAAAACAAAATTCGTGGTGAAATCTTCTGCAAAGTTTTCTGAAAGCACAGAGAAGCTGTGTTTCAGAGATGGCCTTGTGTTGGCAGCTGAACTTAATGTGTAAGAGTCACCTGGGTGCTACTGATTTTGAAGCTTGGTACCAGGAAGAGAACCTATGAGAAGTTATTGGTGAAAGTGTAGCTCAGTTGTAGCAAGGGAACCCAAAAGTCTTGGGAATGCCAATACCACAGGATGAGCACCAGGAACTGATGAGCAGCAATGGCTTGGAACTAGCTGGAGGCTATAAGGAAAGATGTGTGTGCTACAGAGGGCAGAGCCAGAGAAGGGACCCAAACCCTTTGACGGAGCTCAGAAGATCTTGAGTGGATCCCAGACATTGGATGACTGGAGTTTGATTTTGCTTTGATTTGATTGTGCCCTGATTTTTCCCTCTTAAAGTAAGAAAATATTTTATGGGAACCCACAGTTGATAGATTAAATTTTAAAAGAGACTGGCTATTATAGAGAAACTAAAATTTTAATGTGTTTGAATTTGCAATGACTGTGGAACTTTTAAAGTTATTTATCTTGGGGATGAATAAGACAGGAAAGGTAACTGCCTAATAGCTATAAGTTTGTGTGTCAAGTTGACAAGGGGTCAGTTGTATTGGCTGTTTGTTTGTTTTTGTTTTTGTTTTTTTGTCAACTTGACACAAGCTTGACACCAGAGTTATCAGAGAGGAAGGAGCCTCACTTGAGGAAATGCCTCCATGAGATCTAGCAGTAAGGCAGTTTTTCAATTAGTGATCAATGGCAGAGGGCCACGCGCATTGTGAATGGTGCTGTCCCTGGGCTAGATGTCCTGGGCTCTATAAGAAAGCAGGCTGTGCAAGTCAGGAGAAACAAGCCAATAAACAGCACCCCTCCATGGTTTCTGCATCAGCTCCTGCCTTCCAGGTTCCAGACATCTTTGAATTCTGGTCCTGGCTTCCTTCAGTAATGAACTGCAATATGGAAGTGTTATCCAAATAAACCCTTTCCTCTCCACCTTGCTTATTGGTCATGGAGTCTCATTGCCACAATAGAACCCCTAATTAAGCCTTCTGGTTTCTGTCTGCGCTTTGGAGCTGACCTTGTGCCACGGCACTCGATATCCAAATTCCTCCCAGAGAGAACTGGTCTCCCAGGAGTGCTGACACACAGGCTTTCAGGAGGGACAAGCCACAGTCAGAGACAGCAAGACCAGCTAACAGCAGAGATAACTAGATGGTGAGAGGCAAGGGCAAGAACATAAGCAACAGAAACCAAGGTTACTTGCCATCATCAGAACCCAGTTCTCCCACCATATCGAGCCCTGAATACCCCCACCAAACTGGAAAAGCAAGACTCTGATTTAAAATCAAATCTCATGATGATGATAGAGGACTTTAAGAAGGACATAAATAGCTCCCTTAAGGTAATAGAGGTAGAAGCCCTTAAGAGGAAACACAAAAATCCATTAAAGAATTACAGGAAAATACAATCAAATAGGTAAAGGAATTGAACGAAACCACCAAGGATCTAAAAATTGAAATAGAAACAATAAAGAAATCACAAAGGGAGACAACCCTGGAGATAGAAAACCTAGGAAAGAGGTCAGGAGTCATAGATGCAAGCATCACCAACAGAATACAAGAGATAGAAGAGAGAATCTCAGGTGCAAAAGATACCATAGAAAACATTGACACAACAGTGAAAGAAAATGCAAAATGCAAAAAGCTCCTAACCTAAAACATCCAGGAAATTCAGGATACAAGAGAAGACCAAACCTAAGAATAATAGGTATAGAAGAGGGCAAAGATTCCCAACTTAAAGAGCCAGTAAATATCTTCAACAAAATTATAGAAAAAAACTTTCTTAACCTAAAGAAAGAGATGCACATGAACATACAAGAAGCCTACAGAACTCCAAAGATACTGGACCAGAAAAGAAATTCCTCCCTTCACATAACAGTCAAAACAGCAAATGCACAAAACAAAGAAAGAATATTAAAAGCAATAAGGGAAAAAGGTCAAGTAACATATAAAGGCAGACCTATCAGAATTACACTAGACTTCTCACCAGAGACTATGAAAGCTAGAAGATCCTGGGTAGATGTCATACAGATCCTAAGAGAACACAAATGCCAGCCCAGGCTACAATACCTAGCAAAACTCTCAATTACCATAGATGGAGAAACCAAGATATTCCATGACAAAATCAAATTTACACAATATCTTTCCATAAATTGAGCCCTACAAAGGATAATAGATGGAGAACTGGAACACAAGGAGGGAAAGTACACCCTAAAAAAAGCAAGAAAGTTATCTTCTTTCAACAAACCCAAAAGAAGGTAGCCACTCAAACATAATTCTACCTCTAACAACAAAATAACAGGAAGCAACAATCACTATTACTTAATATCTCTTAACATCAATGGAATCAATCCCTCAATAAAAAGACATAGACGGACAGACTGGATATATAAACAGGACCCAGCATTTTGCTGCATACAGGAAACACACCTCAGTGACAAAGTCAGATACTACCTCAGAGTAAAGGGCTACTAAACAATTTTCTAAGCAAATGGTCCCAAGAAACAAGCTGGAGTAGTCATTCTAATATTGAATAAAATTGATTTTCAACCAAAAGTTACCAGAAAAGATAAGGAAGGACACTTCATACACAACAAAGGAAAAAAATCTACCAAGAAGAACTCTCAATTCTGAACATCTATGCTCCAAATGCAAGGGCACCCACATTCATAAAAGAAACATTACTAAAGCTCAAAGTACACATTGCACCTCACACAATAATAGTGGGAGACACCCTACTCTCATCAATTGACAGATCATGGAAACAGAAACTAAACATAGACACAGTGTAACTGTATTAGTCAGGGTTCTCTAGAGTCACAAAACTCATAGATAGTCTCTATACAGTAAGGGAATTTGTTAATGACTTACAGTCTGTAGTCAAACTCCCCAACAATTGTCACCAGTAGCTGTGAATGAAAACCCAAGGATCTAGCAGTTGCCTAGCCCCACAAGGCTCACAGGCGAAGAAAATTGAATCTTCCTCCTTCCAATGTCCTTATGTAGATCTCCAGCAGCAGGTGTAGCCCAGATTAGCAGTGTGCGTGCCACCACACCTGAAACTTATGTCTTCCAGGCTCAAGAGCTAGATCACAGGTGAGCCTTCTAATTCTGGATTGTAATTCACTCCAGATATAGTCAAGTTGACAATCAGAAATAGCCACTACAGTAACTAATAGAGGTTATGAGCCAAATGTATTTAACAGATATCTATAGAACATTTCATCCTAAAACAAAAGAATATACCTTCTTCTAAGCACCTCATGGTACCTTCTTCAAAACTGACAATATAATCAGTCACAAAGTAGGCCTCAAGAGATACAAGAAGATTGAAGTAATCCTATGCATCCTATCAGATCACCAAAGACTAAGGCTGGTCTTCAATAACAACAAAGACAACAGAAAACCCACATACACATGGAAGCCAAACAACTCCCTATTCAATGATAACTTGGTCAAGGAAGAAATAAAGAAAGAAATCAAAGACTTCCTAGAATTTAATGAAAATGAAGGCACAACATACCAAAACTTATGGGACACAATGAAAGCAATGCTGAGAGGAAAACTCATATCTCTAAGGGCCTTCAAAAAGAAACTGGAGAGAGCATACACTAGCAATGTGGCAGCACACCTGAAAGCTCTAGAACAAATAGAAGCAAATACACCCAAGAGAAGTAGACCACAGGAAAGAATCAAACTCAGGGCTGAAATCAACCAAGTAGAAACAAAAAAAACTATACAAACAATCAACAAAACCAGGATCTGGTTCTTGGAGAAAATCAACAAGATAGATAAACCCTTAGCCAGACTAACCAGAGGGCACAGAGACAGTATCCAAATTAACAAAATCAGGAATGAAAAGGGAGATATAACAATAGAAACTGAGGAAATTTAAAAAATCATCAGATCCTACTAAAAAAGTCTATACTCAACAAAACTGGAAAATCTGGATGAAATGGACAATTTTCAAGACAGATACCAAATACCAAAGTTAAAGCATGATCAGATAAACCATCTAATCAGTCCCATAACCTCTAAAGAAGTATAAGCAGTCACTAAAAGTCTCCCAACCAAAAAAAGCCCAGGACCAAATGGGTTTAGTGCAGAGTTCTATCAGACCTTCAAAGAAGACCTAATACCAATACTTTTCAAACTATTGCACAAAATAGAAGCTGAAGGAACACTACCCAATTTGTTCTATGAGGCCACTGTTACACTGATACCAAAACCACACAAAGACACAACAAAGAAAGAAAACTTCAGACAAATTTCCCTTATGAATATCGATGTAAAAAGACTCAATAAAATTCTCACAAACTGAATCCAAGAACATATCAAATGATCATTCACCACAATCAAGTAGGCTTCATCCCAGGGATGCAGGGATGGAAATCCATCAATGTAATCCACTACATAAACAAACTCAAAGAAAAAATCCACATGATCATTTCATTAGATGCTGAAAAAGCATTTGACAAAATTCAACATCCCTTCATGTTGAAAGTCTTGGAAAGATCAGGAATTCAAGGTCCTTACCTAAACACAGAAAAAGCGATAGACAGCAAACTAGTAGCCAACGTCAAACTAAATTGAGAGAAACTTGAAGCAATTCCACTAAAATCAGGGACTAGAAAAGGCTGCCCTTTCTCTCCCTATCTATTCAATATAGTACTTGAAGTTCTAGCTAGAGCAATTAGACTACAAAAGGAGGTCAAAGGGATACAAATTAGAAAGAAAGAAGTCAAAATATCGCTATATTCAGATGATATGATAGTATACTTAAGTGATCCCCAAAATTCCGCCAGAGAACTGCTACAACTGATAAACAACGTCAGCAAAGTGGCTGAATATAAAATTAACTCAAACAAATCAGTACCCTTCCTATACTCAAAGGATAAACAGGCTGAGAAAGAAATTAGGGAAATGACACCCTTCACAATAGTTACAAACAATATAAAATATCTTGGTGTAACTCTAACCAAACAAGTGAAAGATCTGTATGACAAGAAATACAAGTCTCTGAAGAAAGAAATCAAAGAAGACCTCAGAAGATGGAAAGATCTCCCATGCTCTCGGATTGGCAGGATTAATATAGTAAAAATGACTATCTTGCTGAAAGCAATCTATACATTCAATGCAATCCCCATCAAAATTCCAACTCAATTCTCATAGACTTAGAAAGAGCAATTCTCAAATTCATTTGGAATAACAAAAAACCCAGGATAGCAAAAACTATTCTCAACAATAAAAGAACTTCTGGGGGAATCAGCATCCCTGACCTCAAGTTGTACTACAGAGCAGTACTGATAAAAACTGCATGGTATTGGTACAGTGACAGGCAGGTAGATCAATGGAATAGAACTGAAGATCCAGAAATGAACCCACACACCTATGATCACTTGATCTCTGACAAAGGAGCTAAAACCATTCAGTGGAAAAAAGACAGCATTTTCAACAAATGGTGCTGGTTCAACTGGCAGTCAACATGTAGATGAATGGAAATTGATCCATTCTTATCTCCCTGTACAAAGCTCAAGTCCAAGTGGATCAAGGATCTCCACATAAAACCAGATACAGTGAATCTAATAGAAGAGAAAGTGGGGGAAAGCCTAAAACACAGGAAATTTTTTTGAACAGATCACCAATGGCTTATGCTCTAAGATCCAAAATAGACAAATGGGACATCATAATATTGCAAAGCTTCTGTAAGGCAAAGGACACTGTCAATAGGACAAAACAGCAACCAACAACATATTTGGAAGAGGTCTTTACCAATGCTACATCCAACAGAGGGCTAATATCCAACATATACAAAGAACTCAAGAAGTTAAACCCCAGAGAACCAAATAACCCTATTAAACCATGGGGAACAGAGCTAAACAGAATTGTCAACTGAGGAAACTCAAATGGCAGAGAACCATCTAAAAAAATGTTCAACATCCTTAGTCATCAGGGAAATGCAAATCAAAACAACCCTGAGATTCCACCTCACACCAGTCAGAATGGCTGAGATCAAAAACTCAGGTGACAGAAGATGCTGGAGAGGATGTGGAGAAAGAGGAACACTCCTCCACTGTTGGTGGGATTGCAAGCTGTTACAACCTCTCTGGGAATCAGTTTGGCGGACCCTCAGAAAAATGAACATAATACTACCTGAGGACCCAGCTATTCCACTTCTGGGCATATACCCAGAAGATGCTCCAACATCTAAAAAGGGCACATGCTCCACTATGTTCATAGCAGCCATATTTATAATAGCCAGAAGCTGGAAACAACCCAGATGCCCCTCAACAAAGAAATCGATACAGAAAATGTGGTAAATTTCACAATGGAATACTACTCAGCTATTATTAACAATGACTTCATTAAATTCTTAGGCAAATGGATGGGAACTTGAAAATATCATCCTGAGTGAGGTAACCCAGTAGCAAAAGAACACACATGGTATGCACTCACTGATAATTAGATTTTAGCCCAAAAGCTCAGAATACCTAAGATGCAATTCACAGACCATATGAAGCCTAAGAAGAAGAAAGACCAAAGTGTGGATGCTTCAGTGCTTCTTAGAAGGGGGAAATACAGGAGGAAATATAGAGACAAAGTGTGGAACCAAGACTGAGGAAAAGACCATCCAGAGACTGCCCCACCTGGTATATGGCCATCCCATATACATTTGACAAAGCAGGCCTCTATTGTGGATGCCAGGAAGTACTTACTGACAGGAGCCTGATATGGCTGTCTCCTTAGAGGCTTTGCCAGAGCCTGACAAATACAGAGGCGGATGCTTGCAGCCAACCATTGGACTGAGCGCAGGGTCCTGGATGGAGGAGTTGGAGAAGGGACTGAAGGAGCTGAGGGGGTTTGCCACCTCGTGGGTAGAGCAACAGTGTCAACCAACCAGATACCCCGGAGCTCCCGGGGACTGGACCACCAACCAAAGAGTACACATGGAGGGACCCATGGCTCCAGCCCCATATGTGGCAGAGGATGGCCTTTTTGGACATCAGTGGGAGAAGCGGCCCTTGGTCCTGTGAGGGTTCAATGCCCCAAGGTAGAGGAATGCCAGAGTGGGAAGGCAGGAGTGGTTGTAGGGGGGGAGCATCCTCATAGAGGCAGAAGAAGTGGGGATGTGATAGGGGAGTTACAGAGGGGAGACCTGGAAAGGGGATAACATTTGAAATGTAAATAAAGAAAATATCCAATAAAAAAAAGAAACCCTCACTAAGACCCTGTCCATATAAAACACGACTCTTACTTCAAAGGGAGTAAGGGATATTTTATTCTGAGACAAACAGGAGTGATCAAGGCTTGGGAATACAATTCAGGTTGTCCTCAAGGGCAACATTACATTGTAAAAATAGTGACATGAGATTCTATTGTTGTAGAACAAAAGGAGATCATAAATCAAGACATTACCAAATGCACTGGTGGAACATCAAGTAGGTTACAGCAAAGTGGAGAAATACAAGCTATGACTCGGATGACAATCTTAGCTTTGAGGAAGGGGGAAACCACTGGTCTGTTACAATAACCTGTTCCAAAGGGTTTAATACCAGATCATCAAAAGGTTGTTGGGTAAGAGATAGAGATGGGCAACAATGGCTATTAAGGGGATTAAAGGTAGTCCATAATGATTAGTATTCTTCTATCACCTCTGGATAGGGATGCATACAGCCACATGTGGCTAGCCCAACACTATCCTGGTCCCTACTGTTTTAATCCATCTTACGATGAAGTGACGCTTCATACTTGTAATTTGCCTTTGTCCAATTATCAGTTAGTCTGAACATCTATGTTTGTTCTAGTTTGTCTTCTATTGCTGTGATAAAAATCGCGCTAAAGAAAGACAAAGAGAAAATTTATTTCATCTTACAAATCCCAGATCTTTGAAATTGTTTTTATTTAAAAAAAATTCCCTGTAAAATTTCAAAATGTCCATAAAATTTCATTCTCTTTAAAACTCCAAAATCTCTGGGATGGACTGTATATACTTGGCCCAGGGAGTGGCATTACTTGGAGGTGTGGCCCTGTTGGAGTAGGTGTGGCCTTGTTGAAATAGGTGTGTCACCATGGGCATGGGCTTTATGACCTTCTAGCTGTCTTGAAGCCTGTCTTCTCCTAGTGGCCTTCAGATGAAGATGTAGAACTCTCAGCTCCTCCTGCACTTTGCCTGCCTGGACTCTGCCATGCTCCTGCCTTGATGATAATTGACTGAACCTCTGAATCTGTAAGCCAGTCCCAATTAAATGTTTTCCTTATAAAAGTTGTTGTGGTCACAGTGTCTGTTTACAAGAGTAAAACCCTAACTAAGATAGTCTCTTAACTATGGAATCCTCTAAAATAAAATAATAAGTTTTATACTTTCTTAACCACAGTAGCAATCAAAGCAAAGCAAAACTGAAGTCCAAAGCTCAGGTTAGACTTCTGGGATTCATGGTTGACTGGACTCCAAAGGGCTTCCATAGAAGCTCCCCTTCTCTGGCTCTGCCATCTCCAGCACGTGCAGCTCGTCTTAAGCTAGCTCCAGTCCATATCATCTCTGTCTTTGGTAGTCATTCCATAGTACTGGCATCGCCAAAATGCTAGTGCCTCTGCAACCAGGCTACACCCTCAACAATGGCTTCTCCCTAGACTCTGTTATGATGGTCGTATGCAACCATGTGAGTGCTGGGAATGGAACCTAAGTCTTCTGCAAGAGCAAAAAAATACCCTTAACGACTGAGCCATCTCTCTAGCTCATCAGCCTGCTTTCTTATATACCCCAGGATCACCTGCCCAGGGGTGGCACCACCTATAATGGGATAGGTCCTCTCTCATCAATCACCAATTAAGAAAATTAAGGCATATCTACAGACCAATCTGGTGGGTTCCCTCTTCCAAAATGACTCTATCTTGTGTCAAGTTGACATAAAATTAGTCATCACATTTAAGCTATTTAAGAGCATTTAAAACTGTGGGTTTTAGAATAAAGCTTAGAATTGCATTTGGAGAGAACTGTATCTTCACATAGTAAAGCACCCTGTCCAAGAGCATGAGTTGCCTCTTGTTTTGTTTATACCATATATGTTTTCAATATACTTACATAGTTTCCTTCCTAGAGGCCTCTATTCATTTTAGCTTAATTTCTGATTTTTGTATTTTTGGTGAACCATTAATATTAATGCTTTTTGTGTGTGTGATAGCACAATGTCAGTCCTTCAGAACAAAGGTGTGCCCTTAGTGTTGTTTTATGGTTCTCCAACTGGTGTTACACTGACTGTGGAAGGGTCTTCTGAAGCCTCCATTACACATAAAAATACAGAGTCTCACCCAGAAAGACTGGGGTTTGGTTGGTTAGAGCCAATTTGGAATCTGAATCTGTAACAGTTCTCAGATCATTCTGATGGCCAGCCATGTTGAGGAAGCCCTGTTCATTACTCTAAGAGATAATTGGGGAGGTTTAAAAGAATGATTTTTCTTTCACTCCATTTGAAAGTTCCAAGGAAAGATAATTTTAAAATAATCAGGAATTATGAATCAGTACCAATAACTATAATGTATAGGTAAGTCACAAAAAAATCTATTGTGATTTGAAAAAGGTCCAGTGCCTTAGATCTACTAAATATTCCTGGAATATGATTTAAAGGCAAAATCATCGAATATTCAGGACAAATTTGTAAATATAGCTTATTCTTTTTTTCTAAGTTAGAAAACCAAAACATGGCAGTTATCAATGATTGTCGGATTGGCAGACGGGCATTCACATTGCTGAGAAAACACCGGCTGCTTTTGAGTAGAATTGTGCAATACACAACACTTAACCCCTGCTTGGTGGAAGCTCATTGAAATGCATTTTATCAGGGAAATCAACGAGAAGACTGTTGAAGCTTTCAGGCACACACTGGCAATAGGGAAGATGGATGTTTATGTGGGCGTTTATAATTACCTGTTTTAGCTCTCCTAAAACTTGAGTGAATTGGTCCTTAAATGTCATCTGGAGGAAGGCGGATCAATCGCTTGTCCACGAGTTCACATGATTCATCATATTGTACAGGAGCATATTAAAGACTTTGTTGGTTAAAAAAATTGTCTTATGATGGAATTGGAGGTAATTAGACTCCTGGGGATTCAGTGAACTGTGCCTCTCAAGCTCACGTGACTGTGGATGTGGTCACGCTGAGATATATTTTACTGCCCTAAGAAGCATTTATGAAGAGCTGGAGAGATGGCTCAGCAGTTAAGAGCATTGACTGCTCCTTCAGAGGTCCTGAGTTCAAATCCCAGCAACCACATCTATGCCTTCTTCTGTCATGCAGACATACATGCAAATAGAGTGCATAAACAAATCTAACAAATAGCATTTATGAGTTTGCCTTAAATACCACTAGCAGACTCTTTCTCTCATATCATTGAAACTTAAACTCTAAAGTTAAAAAAAAAAAAAACCATAAAGAATATTACCAACACTCTGTTCCTTGAAAGACTAACATGCTTTTGATCTTATGGGAAGTCTAGTGGTGACTTCCTGTCTATTGTTTGCATATAAACTATCTTTACAGTGCATTATCTTTGCATGTAAAAAATGTGTGTGTTTCCCCATACTTGCATATGCACACGAGTCAGTGTCATTGGGCAGCTTGAGGGAATTGGTTCTCACTTCCATCACACGGGTTCCAGGGACAAACTCAGGGCATCAGGCTTGGTGCCAAGTGCCTTTCCCTGCCGAGCCACCTTGCCAGCCTGGTCACATTTCTCTTCTTCCAGCTGGTAAAATGTTTATATGTGAGCAAAACATCCTCGTTACTCTCCTACACCAATCAAGAGAGTATCCATACAGGGAAACGTCAAACAAAACTCTTCCTGGGAGCTTTGAAGATAAAGGGGACTGTACCAGAAAGTCATCACAAGCCAAAGCATCTTTTACAATCTTTGAGAACAACCTCGTTTAGATTGTTCCTATTGAGGGACACTGTGGTATCAGACAAGGAGATGGCTACATCAGTACTGATGCTGAGGGATAAAGTGTTTAAGAAATAATCTTATCTCTAAATGCGTACAGACTTTCCCTGTCATCATCCCTTAAACAATGAATTTACTTCCACAGCATGTAGCTGGCTTAGAGTATATGCAACCACTCTCCCACCTGGTAAGGCAGACAGAAGCAGTCACAAGTACAAGGTCTTGGGCAGGGGTCCTGGAACCAAGCCAATAAACACTGATAGAAGAGTATATATCTATATAGCTACAGATGATCTGGGTGTGGGTGTAGATACACATACAGAGAGGAGAAACGATTCTATGGCGTCTATCATTTATAAAGTCACCACTTTAAAACATCTGACACTTTCCTGTATTTAAAGATTATAAAACATATATTAAGTTTTTTCACAGGCCAGATGTGTTAGAACACTTCTGTATTCTCTGCACTGTGGAGGCTGAGACAGGAAGATTGTGTATCCAGACCAGACTGGGATATAGAGTGAGGGCCTGTGTAAGAGAAAGGAAGGAAGGAAGGAAGGGAGGGAGAGAGGGAGGGAAGGAGGGAGGGAGGGAAGGAAGGAGGGAGGGAGGGAGGGAGGGAGGGAGGGAGGAAGGACGAACAGTTTCCATGTTTGACAGCTTTGTGAAGTATTGCTAATCTGCTGTCCAGCTAGAAAAACATGGAAGAGAAAAGAGTGAATTTACTGTAAACCAGGCTTTGCTGAGTCCAAGGTCTCCAATACCTTGGTACTGATTGGCGCTAGTATTTTCTCATTTCCACAATTAAGTCTTTCTTTAGGAACTGAGAGCAGAAGTGGCAAGCTTGCTCTCTGCAAGGGATCATTGTAAACGTTACGGGTTCTGCAGCCAGCTCGTTCTAGGCAGTTTAGGTTTTTCGCCGGATCCACAGCCATCAGGAAAGAAGTCAAGCGTGTAACCTGGATGTGTTTTAGCATTCATGTTCCTCACACACATTTCATGCGTGTTTCTTTTTTAAAAAGATATACTTTATTTATTTAAAGGTGTGTATCTGTGTGTGAATATGTGTGTGGATATCTGAGCAGATGCCCCTGGAAGTGTAATTAAAGGTAGTTGTGAGCCTCCTCACATGGATGCTAGAACTGAATTTGGGCCCTCTGCAAAAGCAGTGTATAGTCCTAAACACTGAACCGTATCTCCCACTCAAAATTTCAAAATCACATTTGCTAGTTTGTTTCTTTAGTGTGTGCATGCACGGTGTAGATGTAGGTGTATATGCCCCAGCATGCATGTGCAGATCAGAGGATAACTTCAGGGAGTTGGTTCTCTCATGGGCCCTGGGGATGGGATGCAAGCCATCAGCCTTGGTGAAAAGTGCTTTAACCCACTAAGTTATCGCCCCAGCTCATTTCTAGATAGAGATGTCTCACACAGTTTTACTGCAGATTTCATGGAAGGAATTACACTGAACAGTGCTCCATAAACTACTTGGTTGTCACACTTAAGCATCTCTTCTGTTTCCCCGGGCAGCAGGCACAGCTTTTCTGGTATTCACTTCTGTTCTTTCTGAAGTCTCTTGTCCCACTGGCTGTTTGAGCTTGCCACCCCACCCCCACCAGATCATCTGTCTGGATTTTTCTTTCCTCCTGTGCTTTCTGCCAGTCATTGTGTGTTAGCACCTCCTAGGGTCCTGGAATCTGTTCTCCTCAGCAGGAGGAGGACTGACCTCCAAGTTCCATGTTTCCTCCACTGAGTAGAAAGTGCGTACCCTCGTGTTGGAACACAGTGAATGTTTACACAATGGCAAACATTTTCATAGTATTAGATATTTGGTTTAAAATCTAGGAAGTTGAGAAAATATGACTCCAAATCTAAACTTCATGTGTTGTTACTACATTAAGACTGCAGAAACTATGCAGTTTAGAGGACTTGGTAGCCATAGACTTAAGATCACTAAAGTAGTGCTCTCGTTGTTGGCCACTCACGGTTATGGTCACTCGGGGTCATGGTCACTCAGGGTCATGGTCACTCAAAGTCATGATCATTCAGGGCTCTGATTCTAAGCTTCCCTAGGGAAGTTTCTACATAGAGAAACTATGGCTTCTTTTGGTCTAAAGATGTAGTTACTTAATTAGAATATTTGTCTAGAATGTATGGGTTTGATCCCCCCAGCTTTTGGGAGGTAGAAGCAGAAGAAATTAAAAAAACAAAAGCAAAAACAAAATGGCTACCTAGGGAGTTTGAGGCCAGCCTAGGCTACATGAGACCATCTTCAAACAAAAGTTGCTGCTTTTAAGTTAACTCAATGTTAAAACATTTTGTTTAGATTTTTGTTGTTGTTACTTGAAGAGAAGAATTTCCAGTTGATAGCAGAGTCAATGGGACCCTCCCAACGGAGCTGTGTTCACATTCACAGTGAACAAAGAACATTAGATGACATCTGAACCAGGAGGTCCTTCTTTAGCACAAGGCTTTGTAGCTATCACTGGAGACTCTGATGTTAAAATTGCATCTCATTTTTATGGAGCTCTTTTCTGATAACTAATCAAGGAGATACATGCAGAGGGTGGGTTGCTTCTGTTCATTGTCAACCGCCATCAAAGCATTCTTGAGTTCATTCATTCAATAACATATGTTAAACTGCTTATCCCATGCCAGAGGCCTCATAGCAATGCCCCTGGCATGGGATACAGCTTTGTACCATAACAGCAGTTGCCTGAAAAGGGTTCTTTTTCAAAGACAAGACATCCACCTAGGTAAAATCGGGACTTGAAGCTTCAGTGAAGAAATGGGGCAATGCGAAGGAAAGTTGGATTTATTAAAAGCAGAAAGAAGATATTCTGAAAAGAGGGTGGGGGAGCGAGAGGAAAGGACAAGTGTGGGCTTCTCAAGGAAGGGTAGGAGTTGTGTTTTTCTGTAACAGTAGGTAAATGTAGGACTTTGTAACTTTCAGGTTACATTTATGAAGGTAGCGAAGAACCCACTTCTCCCACTTTCTAACATTGTCCAGAGATAGAGTTCACAGCAGGGTTAAAAACTCAGCAAAGTTGTAAGGTGGATTCATGTGGGATACTGGTTAGGTTTAAGAAAAAAAGGGGGAGTTGTAGAAATGTGGGGTTTTACACACAAGTTTAACCCCAAGTAAGCACAGCCTAATTTCTGTCCTGTATATTGATGTTTGAGGTCTCTTTGTTAATGCATTATCTGACTCTAAGTAACCCTTATTTATACTATTTGCCATCTCTGACAAGAGGAAAAGTGGAAAACACTTGCATCTCTAGGCCATTTCTTCCTGATTAGTACGTCTGAAGTCTCCTGTCTTTCTCAGCTGTGAAAGCAGATCAGGACTTTTCTCTTCATGTTGCTGTAAGTCCCTGTCTTTCTATCCTACTCAGGATGACATGGCTTGTGCTCTGGAGAAGAATGGTGCATGAGGAGGAGTCTGTCTTGCAGAACAATCTCCAGAGCTTCTGTCTCTCCAGGCCACATTTGAACAAGAAGGGCTTTCCTACCTCAAAAACATCTAAAGATGGCTCATATAGGACACAAAATAAACAGTTAAGAAAGTAGGTCTAGGAGCCTAGCATAATCATCATCAGAGAGACCAGAGAAACTTCATCTAGCAACTGGTGGGGAACAGATGCAGAGTACCAAACATTAAGTGGGGCTGGGGAGTCCTGCGAAGGGGGAAGAAGCATCAGAGGAACCAGAAGGGTCAGGGACACCACAAGAACACAACCCACAGAATCAACTGACTGGGACTCATGGGGGCTCCAGAGACCAGGGAGCGTGTAGGGGTCTGACCTAGGTCCCTGCATATATGTATGGCTGAGTAGCTTGGTGTTCTTGTGAGATTCCTAACAGTGGGAACAGGGGTTATATCTGATTCTGTTGCCTACTTGTGGGACCTTTTTTCTCCTTAGGATTGCCTTGTCCAGTCTTGATGTGAGAGTATGTGCCTGGTCTTATTGTAGCTTGTAATGTTGTGTTTGTTTGATGTACCTGGGAAGCCTGCTCTTTTCTAGTGGAGGCAAGAGTTGGAGGGGGATTGAGGAGAGATGGGGAGGAGAAGCGAGGAGAAGGGGAGGGAGAGAAACCACAATCAGGATGTAATATATGAGAGAAGAATAAAAAGTGGGGAAATATGAAGAAAGTAGGTCTAAGAAAAAAATAAAGAGAAATGTCACTGGAACTAAATGCAAATTAATGAACAGGAGAAGTAATGTAAATTGTCCACTTACTAGTGATGAATTATCATTCTGTCTCTGAGTTTCCTGGCAACCAAAGCAAGCACAAAAAAAAAAAAAAAAAAAATCTACAAAACAAAATCAAGTCCAAGATTACTAAGGATCCCTGAGGGTTCCTCTGACTTTTTCTAACTGACCCCTTGTCTCCATAGTTCCTGACTAAACCCGATGGGCCTCAGGTTTTCTTATGCTTTGCTGCAGTCTAATGGAGTCGGGGTGAGGATTAAGCAAAGAATTTGGTGGTCTCCTAGAACACTCTGTTCTGCTTAACTTCCCTCTGTTTAGTCTATCAAGTTAGTAGTCGCCGCAGAAGTTAATACTTTGGTAACCTTTAGCGAGCATCCTGTGCCTCTTACTCATCTCTTTTTGTGCATCAGGGGATGCAAAGGTCTTTACTGTGAAAAATCTGATAGAGGTTATATAAGACAGTAGAGACAGGGATCTCCAGATGGAATCTGATAGAGGTTATATAAGACAGTAGAGACGGGGATCTCCAGATGGAATCTGATAGAGGTTATACAAGACAGTAGAGACGGGGATCTCCAGATGGAATCTGAT
>CM052709.1:33433839-33478839 GCA_028551405.1 Uromys caudimaculatus
GCTAGGAGATGCATGCTAGGAGACTCATGCTAAGAGAGACATGCTAGGAGATATACCATTCTTCCTATACTGCTTTTGTCTAATCACAGAGGATTTAACTCTAGAATCTCTCAGTGCAGATTTTCATGAGAATTTCAGAACAAGCTCGGGTGCCAGCATAAATTTCAGGGATTATTTTCCTTTGGGTGTCACCTTCTGAACTGAGTAACTGACTGATGGAGGAAGAAGGCTCTGCCTCTTGGCTAACTGGGCTGAGAAAAATGTTAAGTCACACTTTCCCTTTCAGCCATGTCTCTTCAGAAGAAGTAGTTCCATACTGGCTGGAGCTCCAGTCTTAATATTGTTTCAGACTTGCTTAGGTGTCCAGGGACCAACCTGCCTAATCAGAATGTTTGTACAGGACTTTACAACTTGTCTAATTTGACTGCTTCCTGTTCCTTCACCTATGTAGAGCTGGCTCTATTCTCGCTACCATAATGTTAAAGTGTAGTAGAGCTAAGTGTTGTCAATGGTTATGCTTCTCGTGGGTTAGGCATTTGACTGACATTTGACTGACCTACCCATTTCTTAATGTTCTCTGCCTACAGGAGTAGGGTTTAAAGACAACACAGGCACTCATTGTGCAGGTCCTGTTTTCATGGTAGTGCTGAAATTTAACGTGACAGATGAAAGTCCTTAACGGCATGTCTAGTGGTACTAGAAAGGTGTCCTCTGTGGTGAAATATAGCTTTATGGGCAAAATGAAGCAATGGGTTTTCCCAAAATTTTTCATACCGTGTCATGCTATGCAGGTTACTCTTAAGCACATGTGGCTAAGAAAGGCATGTTTTAATGGGATTTAAGCATAACGCCCCTTCTTTCACTTCCCCAAATGCGAAGCAGATGCCCGGAGTCTCTGGGTAATATTAGGTTTTAATAATGCTGCCATGCATCAGGTTAACTAATTGACACTGACAGTAGTACTAATAATAGTAATAATCACAATAAACTTTTATTGGGTGTTTACCATGTGTCAGCCATCAATGTTTTATGTGTTTTACTTCATGTAACCCTCAAATCCCCATGTGGAAAGTTAGTGAGTTCATTTTGTTTTAGGCCACCCAGATGTTCTCTCCTTTCCTGTCAGTAATAGTATCCAGATTTTTCTTCTTTCCAATGGAGATCCCAGGAACTGGGGAGGAAATGGTTCCTATGCCCCTCCATAGAGATGGGTGCTAATGATCTTAAGCTAAGCTTATCTCCCAGCCAATACTGTTTAGTTCAGAGTTGATCATGTGACCTAGCTTGGGATAGTTAGCTCTCCGGTGACATTTTCTAGGAAAATACTGGGTCTTTTGTGGAAGTTTTTCCAGGCATAACAGTCATCATAATAAATATGAGTGTAAAAGCTGTGTAGGGCAGTCACCCTTGGGCAAACATACCAACAAGGAACTAAGAAAGTCAAATAAATAAATTGGAACTTTGTGGATTTCATTGAGCAGCTATGTTAAGACTCAATTATGGTCAAAGCTAATTTTAGATTTTCGGCCAATCCAGCCCCTTCATCACTGGGTTTCTGGTCCTGCTAACCAAAACTTTCCTAACAGATTCTAAGATCAAAATGTTTATTTTCCAGTCAGGGAACTGGGCTGGGAGCATTTGAACACATTCTCAACTTAATTGACAAAGTAAGTGGGGTGGTATGTGTGATGATTATTGCTCATTGCCAATCTGGCTAGGTTTCAGGGTCACCTAGGTGACACCCTCTGGGTTTGACTGTGAGGGTGTTTCCAGATCAGTGAAGATCCATCCTAAACACAGCATGGATGCTGAGACTGAAAAAAAAACACAAGAGAAAAGGAGCAAGAATGTCCAGTGAGCTCCAGAGTTCAGCAACCTGCTGCCTGCCTGTGGATACAGCGTGGGTAGCCATCCTACTCCTGCCACCATGATGTACCATGTCTTCAAGCTGCAATCCAAAAAACAAACCCTTCCGTCTTTAAGTTGTCTACTTTAGATCTTTTGTTGCAGCTCCAAGAAAAGTGACTAGTAAGACAGTAGGGATTTGGATCCTGGTGATTTGGTTACAAAATCCATGAACACAGCTGATATCCTGAGAGAGCAGAAGACACTGTACATCTGAGGAGAGAGTACTGGGGGAAACGGTTTCATTCTGCTTCCTACTCCTGGTGAAGTGCAAACTTAATTTGTGAAGAGTATGTTGTTGTTGTTTTTTTTTTAATTTTGGGCCATAGACCCTTTGTTTTCTACAGTTTTTGATATCTGCATTCTGTGGTGGTTATGGGAGCCAAAACTTCTTACTGGAGAAAGCATTATAAATTATCTTGTTATAAATTCATCAAATGGAGATTTTAGCACTATGTTTTTGGAATAGGATTGTAATATATCCTGAAATCATAATGTTTCTGAACCACATGCAAGATAATCAAAATATACATTTTTGGACTTCAGAATAGTTAGAGGTAGGAGTTCTCTATGGAAGAATGATGCACAATTGACTTTGACCTCCTATAATCTAAATTCATGACCAGATAATAATTAACATATAACATTATGATTTTATATATATATATATATATATATATGTATGTATACTGTACATACGTACATTCATAGGAAAGCTTCATGTAGTTTTTTTAAAAACCAACTGAACAAACATTAAATTATTTAGCCAGGCAAGGTGGCTCACACCTCTAATCCAGCTGCTCTGGAGGCAAAGGCAGGCAGATTGTTGAGTTTAAGGCCAGCCTGGTCTACATAGTGAGCTCCAGGTGACCTGAAGCTATATTGTAAAACCCTGTCTCAAAGAAAGAAAGAAAGAAAGAAAGAAAGAAAGAAAGAAAGAAAGAAAGAAAGAAAGAAAGAAAGAAAGAAAGAAGGAAGGAAGGAAGGAAGGAAGGAAGGAAGGAAGGAAGGAAGGAAGGAAAGAAAGAAAGAAGGAAAGAAAGAAGGAAAGAAAGAAAGAAAACAAAAACCAAAGTGATAAACAAATGATTGATCCAAAAGTTTCCCCGAAGTAAAAGATAATTCCTACTACATAAGACATTCCTGCTGCATAGGAAGAATCACAAATGAACCAACTGGAAAGACTATTTCAAATTAAGTATGAGGCTATTACTAGAATGATACATGTTTTTTTCTTCCCCCTTAGACTGGGAGAGAAACAAAGAAATAGTTCTTGGAAATAGATGGTTTTATTCCTCAATAACTTGATAACTGTTTAGCAGTCAATTAAAAATTAATCTTGCCATGGGGGAATGAATGTGCAAAGTATAATAGTACACACGCATCAAAATGAAGCCAATTATTTTGTATGCTAACTAAAAAATTAAATAAAAAATCAACCTCACAAAGTCTATATAATATAGATCAAAGTCTAAATGGAAGAGAGTAGCAAGGACTTAAGGCTTTTTTTTGAAATTAAAGTGTAACCAAGTCATTTTTACCTTTCCTTCCCTCCTTCCAAGTCTCCCCATGTACTCCACTCATTCTCCCTCAAATTTATGGCCTCTGTTTCTTGAACTCTTTGTATGTACATGTATATATTCCTAGACATATAAATACAACTGCTCAGTCTGTTTAACATTACTTGCAAGTACTACATGACTTTAGGTCTGACTACTTAGTATTGGATCACCAAATCAGGGGTCCTCCCTGGCAAGACCGTCTTCCACTCTCAGCCTTCCTTAACTGCTTGCGGTTCTTTGTCTAGGCTTGAGGCCCATGAAGGTTTTGTCCTCTGTGTTAGCATGTTCATTGGTGCTGTCCTTGCTCAGGTTTTCTTTAGATAGCAATGTTGATGTGCAAAGACTTTTGACAGAAACTGTTTACAAGAACTAACTGCCTCACTAAAGACATGGACAGACGTCAGCCAGTATTTTTTCAATTTTAGCGAGCACTGGAACATGAGAAAAGTTGTTACAAATCCATATCCTTTTCCATATCCTTATCCTGTATCCTCTGAGTCCCACAGTATCTGGAGCCAGAGCTTGGAAATTTGCATATAGCACCTCTTCCTGTGGCCATTCTTCTCCAGGTCTCCTAGGTGACATAGTTTGTAAAAGATCACCTCAGGAAAGTTATCTAAACCTGAGACTTGGGCAAAATGGTTCAGCTAAAGTCCAGGTTCTAAAGATGTGCAAAATCACAGCAATTACTCAGCTAATCATGCGTAGGAGTGGTTTTCTTTAAATAATATTCTAACTCTTGGAAGGTTTTAGTTACAGCAATTCATGATAAGTAACTGTTTAAAATAGTTGTTTAATAAATGGTTTAATTTTTAAAATGTTAACAGTAATAGTGTGGTTAAGAGGAATACTCATTTTCTTTAAATTACTGAACCGAATTACAAGTTTACCTTGACTGCTCAAACCATGGTTCTGTCTGTGGTCAAACACCTTGGAGCAGTTTGCCTAGATTGGAAAGAAATTAGTGTCCAGGTGGAAAAACTTTTGTTCAGAGTATTAACCAAACCTCCCGAAGGTAACAGTGAAACCTGATGTCCCTGCCTAGTGATTGCACTACCAAAGCGTTCTCATTGTCTCTTAGTAGAGCACGAGAGGCTGGGCTCTTAGAAGCCATGGTGTTTTAGTAACTTTCAGCCGACTACAATAGATCTCTCATAAAATTCTATGAAAACTGCCAGAATGTTCGTTATTCCATAGGCAAGAATGAGCATAAGTAATAACACTGAAGTAAATAATCATTCCGTAAACGTTATCACCCAGGAGTTCATCATGAGGTCATGTGCTCTGAACATCTGGCTGAATGAGTCAATTGTGAATTTTCAAGGTCTTCTGAAGAGTGATGAGAGCTGCCTGCTATCTTTAGGAGTCTTGCCTCTGTGCGAAAACACCTGAAGTAGTCAGTTGAGGAAATAGAAAATTGACATGCCAGTGTGGAAGACGATCAATAAAACTATTTTCTTTGTCTGTTTAGGTATTGGTTGTACACTCTTGTCTTACCAGGATCCTGGGTGAACGGTAGAAAATGGCTACATACACTCGTTGACCAGGCAGCTTCTCTTGACGCCATGATTTACCCAGTGATAGATTCCTTTGAGGTGGGAGACTGCCACTTGCCCAGCTTCCTCCCCTCTCCCTGTCCCCTATCTGGGGACCGCACCAGGAATCAATCAGCACACCATCTCAGGTCGTGAGTTGTAGGGGACTCGGGACTTCATTTTGAACTCTTAGCACATCAGACATTTACTGGCACTTGCCGGGATCCTTAATATCTGTGTGTTGCCATCATTTGAGGGACTTCACTAGAAACACTGAGAAGGGAAATGCATAGAATGAGGCTGCAGAGCTGGCGTCTAGGCTCCACTGCAGTGGGGGAGGCCTTAGTTCCAATATCGCTCCACGGCGATCATGCTTATTGGTTGATTATCAATGAATTGATCAGCCTCCCCATCCCATCCCTTTGTTGCCCAGAAGATACTGACTGGGTTTTCTCTGTGACCTCATGGAGTTTCTACACTTACATAGCTTCACTGTTGCCAGCCTTCATCACTGAACTATATGTCCTGGAGACACTTCACAGAGCTTTGGCCCTGGTCTACTTGTGTGTGTGTGTGTGTGTGTGTGTGTGTGTGTGTGTGTGTGTATGTATGTATGTATATGTGTATGTGCATATGTATGTGTGTGTATGTTTGCTTCTATGTGTGTATATGTGTGTGTGGTGTGTGTGTATGTGTGTGTATGTGTGTTTGGTATATGTATATATGTGCATATGTATGCGTGTGTATGTATGTTTGCTTCTATGTGAGTGTATGTATTCACATGTGTGTGTGGTGTGTATGTGTGTGTGGTGTGGTATGTGTGTGTGTATGTGTGGTGTGTGTGTGTGTGTGTGTGTGTGTGTGTGTGTGTGGTGTATATGTGTGTGATATTTGCTGTGTGCAGGTCTGCAGGTGTACTTGCCCACATGGTGCAGGGCGTGACATGTAGGATGTCTTTCTCGATTACCTCTTCCCCTCACTTGTTATAACAGGGTCTCCCACAGATCCTGCAGCTCTCGTTTCCACTAGGCTGGCTGACCAGGGAGCCCTTGCAATCTACTACCTCTTCTTTTCAACACTGGAGCTGAGGCATGTGCCCCATGCCCATTTCTTTATGTGGGTGCTGGGGATCCAAACTCAGATCCTCAGGCTTGCATAGCAGACACTTTATAACCTGAGTCATCTCTCCAGGCCTGCCCTGGTCTTTTTAATAATGGAACTATTGTACCTGGTACAGCAGAAACAAAGTTCATCTAGGGACTCCCTAAGGGCGTCAGCATTTGGCCTCTTTACAATTTGGTATTGCTAAAATGTTACAATATATCATATGAACATTTGAGGTTATATGCAGAGAATTCTTCTTCTTCTTCTTCTTCTTCTTCTTCTTCTTCTTCTTCTTCTTCTTCTTCTTCTTCTTCTTCTTCTTCTTCTTTTACAGTTCAGTGGCATTTATTACAGTCAGGATGTTGTACAATTGCACAAGGCCAGGTGGTGCTTCCATGACCCCAAAAGAGAACCACATACACACTGCACAGTCACCCCTCCTCCTCCAGATGGCAAGTGGATGCTCTCTACCTGTTAGCTACAGCAATGACTTGGTACCAGGCTTTGGGGACTGGTGTTTGCTGAGTACTTCAGTCCTGTGGATGATCTACCCAGAAACAGAATCTCCCAGTTACATGACGGCTCCATAGCTAACTTTATAGAAACCGCCACATGATTGCTACATCATCACCAGCAACATGTAGTTTCAGAGGATACTTCTTAAAGGCAGAATCACTAAACTGAAGGGGAAGGCATACCTTTTATGCTTTAATATGTAGAAAAAGATTCACTGATATGTTTTCTTCTTAGTGTGTTTGAATTCTGGCTTGACACAGAACATCTCGATGTTCTCTCCTGATCCGAATTCTGTACCTGAGAAGGTGGAGCTGTGGCAGCGGAACTGGGGAGGCAGATTCAAGCTGACTCATCAGACAGAAAAGATGGGGGTAGGGGCTTGAAGAGGGAAGCAGGGAGCTACTGATGTGGACTGAGGAGACAACTGGAGGCTTGCCAAGAACAACACCCTTTCATCATTTGAGAGAAGCAAATTCTAGGAGGCATCCTGAGCACTGTGGTGATCAAACAGGCAGAGGATGAGAACAAACTCTGCCCTAGGTAAAGCCAGTTCCCGGCAGGAGAGGGACTAATTAGGAGAACAGAGAGACAACAGCTCAGCTCTCACATATGGAGTCGATCTTACTTTAAATAGGTTAAAGATTCATTACAAATTATGATTTTTCTCCCTAGGTGCCCTTTTGATAACAATAGATGCCCCCCCTTTTTTGTTCTCCTCCAAATTGGACACAATCAGAATGGCAAGAGTTGCTCAAAGAATCTCTCTCCCTAACCCTAGAAATGCACTTTCCTGTGTGGCACTGCCCAGGTGGCCCTTTCTGGGTTCTTTTTTATACCCAGTGTTCTGAAATATAATGAAGCAGCAGATGGGTGAGAGGTACCTGGAAGACCCATGTCAAGTTGTCTCCTTAGAAAATCACAGCGTTCGACAGACAGACTTGGTATGAGGGAGGTTTATTTGTGGGAAGAGAGGGGAGTGAGGGGACCTGGAGAAGGGGTAGGGGCAGACAGACGGGAGCAGAACCATGAAGACAGAGAAAGCAGGACAGAAAGAGAGAAAGAGAGGCTTGCTTGGAACACTGGGGAGAGAGAGAGAGAGAGAGAGAGAGAGAGAGAGAGAGAGAGAGAGAGAGAGAGAGAGAGAGAGAGAGAGAGAGAGAGAAGCACTCAGTCTGGTTTATATTCTGCTGCATCTGGCTCGTATCTAGCCACTGCTAGGTCCCTGGGAATCACCCTCCCTAAGCCACTTTAGGAGGCACATCCCCTAAAGTAACCTGTGAGGGCGTCTCTATCCCAGGTATAGGAGGGAAGTCTATAAAGCAGGGAAGGTACATCTATAAAAGGGTCAGTAGTTCACCTGCCCTCAGTGTCCCCTGACCTTGGCTCATGGACTAGGTCTGCTTCTCTTAACTCACCTGCCTTGGCTTTGAGGATCTTACCCTCACCTTTTGTGATCTTAACTGAAGTGTTTCTTCAGTTGAGGACAGGGGTCTTTGAAACTGAGCTATTGTAATGTTGAGGTGTAGGGATCAGGACATCTATTGTGATTGTAAACTCCATAATCTTACAGGAGTCACGGTTACCTTATGCCTCTGTTTTGTCTACTGGAAAGGACAGATGAAAACTTACACTACACAGAAAGATAGCCATTTTAATGGGTAAAAACAATAATATAATTTAGGTCTCTATAATTCAGATGGGATTAATGAAAGAACTGTTTTTAAAGACCAGACAGCTTTTCTACTTATTAGGACAGGCATTCGCTGCAGCATGTCCTTGGATATCTAGCATAGGATTTTCCCCTGAGTTGGATACAGGAATAGATAGAATCTAGGAAAAGATTGCTAGGAGATCCTTCCAAATCAGCTTTAGGTCCTAGGAATTAGAAATTTTATGCCAGGGTAGTCCTGGACCATGCCTGAAGAGAACAGTCTAGAATGCGTATTTTCAGTACCACACAGCTGAACTTCGGCCTAATGCAAATGCATCCGTACATATCAGGGCAGCATTGGGTTAAAAGTGCCTGCCACAAGTTTGTGTCTTCACCTTTCAAATGGAGTAAAATGATATGTATTTTGCCTTGAATTGTCTGATTAGAATAGTTAAACTCTAGCCCAGGATTTTTTGTATTGAAGATAAATCTCTTGGATAGCATGGCCTCAGTGCTTTATCACCTGAAGAAGTCAGAGTGGAGTGGAGAATCCAAGTGGAGAAACAAGACAAGCTTTGACTGTCGTTGTCATTATGAATGACCAAGTTAATTTTTTTATTCAGAGGAGAATGATTCAAATGAGCGTTTTAATGCACATTATGTGCACATAAAACAGCTTAGAGTTGTGTCTGCTTGCATTTATCTTCTCTGCCCTGTCTAAGTTTGGACAATATAGAACCTGGGAAGAATAGACCCAGTACCCAACATGGCATCTGGCCCATCAAAGGCGCTGGACCAGATCTGTGAAAATGCATGGAACCTGAGGCTTTAGGAACATAGAGAAAAGCTGCTAGGCACAGTGTTAGAGATAATGGTTTAAAATATTGATCCAAGTGAGATGTATATCTTTCAAGTGTAGGCTCCAAGGCAATATTTAAAAGGGTCTGAGGAATGTTTGCGAGAGTGTTTCTAAAAGGGCTTAGTTGGTTCTCACGCAAGCTTTAAGACAGGGGACAAAGTGGGATCACCTGACGAGCAGAGAGACGACGTCAGGGGCTTTTAATATCTGTTCATCTGTTATGAGTTATCGTGACTCACCTGCCGGCGGATGAATTTTTCCAAAGCTGCAGGCTATAAACTAAGGGGACTGCATCATTTTTCAAAAGCAGGTCTCTGTGAGTTTGTGCATTGTTTCTTGATCAGAACTGGTTTGTCTTACATTTTAATAATTTTAAATTTGTTGCCAAGATTTTTTAAATCGAGGCATTTCACATATAAATTCATACTTCCCATTGCTATATGTACTTGTTAGTGTCCATTTATAAATAATGTGCATGTGGAAGGTGTAGGTGCTAAGTGTCTTTCCTCGGCCATTCTTTTGGAACTGGAGTTATAGGCGGTTGTAAGCCACCATGTGGGTGCTAGAAACCCAACGCAGGCCCTCTATAAGAGTAGCAAGTACTCTTAACCACTGAGCCATCTCTACCCACATATTTTCTTTTTAGGTTTACTTACTTATTTTTTATGCGTTATGTGTAAATGCCTCAATATATAAGCACATATACACATACATACATGCATGCATATAGACATAGTCATAGATAATAATGTTTGTGCAGGTGCTCTTGGTGGCTAAGATACCCTGGAACTGGCAGCTATAAGTTTATGGGTTCTGAGAACTGAATCCAGATCCTCTGGAAGAAAAACAAGTTTTCTTAAGCACTAAGCAAACTCTCCAACTCCCATCCACTTTTTAACATTTTCGTTTGAGACACTTAATGTACTTGAATTCATTTTATAACCCAGGTAGGCTTTGAATATATGATCCTCTTGCCTTCGCCTCGTGAGTATCTGGGATTGCAGGCCTGTTCCAAGAGGCCTGGCTCCGCCTGGTGATTCTCTGCCTTGTTTCATTTGAGAAGCAGCTGAGATTATAACCAGGTGGAGCTTGGTGGCATGTGTTGCATCCTTCCTAAGCTGGCCTGTGCATGTATCTGACTCTTGTGAGCTTTTAGAGATTTTAATTCCTCACCTCACCACAGAAAGGATCACATAATTGGAAGGTACAAGATTTTTCTGTCTCCAGTTCGGATCTGAGTTCTTAAAGATTTGAGGTCACTGGGAGATCTTTAGGAACCCAGCATCATCCAGAGGCATATCAGATCTATTAGCTGCTGCCCATGTGGCAGTATGAGAAAACTCAATTAGTACAAACAGATAAGGGCATATTGAAGTCTTGGGAGAAAGAGAGGCCTGGTTGGAGTCCCTAATGCATACAAGTAAAATGGTTAGATAAAGCTTTATTTAATTACACCACAGGCGGGAAGAGAGTCACAAGGCATCTTGGTGCTTTTAAGTGTGTGTGTGTTTTAATCAATTTTTCAGAATGTCTGTATGGTTTCTGCCAGTTGCCTGGACAGCCATTAATTACTCAGCCTCGCCCTAAAAATAAGCAAGTCTCCATCTCATTACGAGGGAGCCTGCTACCAAAGCAGCCTCCATTTGTGGACTAGGCCTGTAGGTCTTCCCAGGTGTGCGTCCTACGTAGCTGGCTAGCCTTTTCATTTTGCTTATCCAGCTGCTACTCTTAGTAGGTGCCCATGTCTATGACACATAGATCAACCCTAAGGTTTACTTTCAGATTCTAGAGATAATGTTTAGCTTCCTGAAAGAATCATAAAGCGATATGAATTAGGGCTCATCAGATATTCATGTCTCCTGTCTTTCCTAGCTCCAGGGCTGGTTAAGTGGGGTTCTGTGGCCAATTATAGACAATGGCTTGGATCTTAAATAGAATTCTGTGTCTCTTCAGTCTGGGGCCATTAAGAGAAGACAAATCTCCATGCCTTTACTTTTTCTGATTTGGTAACATTAGATAACATATCTGAAGTGATGGAATTGTAGACTGGAGGCCACTTGGTTCTTGGTTTTACACCTGAGGTCAAGGATAAGCCACCTGACACGTGTCAGGCTCTGATGTGGAAAGAATTTAAGCCTTTGGCAATCTTGACAAGCCAACTGTCATAGCTCAGAGACTCTGGCCTGGCTCACGAACACTTAGGGGTTTCAGTGAAGTCAAATAAAGGAAAGGACAGCTTGCAACTTGCTGTTGGGTAGAGCTGCTCCATGAGGGGAGTGGTCAGCACCTACTCAGCGCATGGTCTAACCTGGACACAGTAGCGTAATTCTCTGGGCAGTGATGATGCCTAAGACGATATGGGAATGATTACTGTGGTTTGTGACAAGTTTTCTAATGTGGATCAAAACTTGGTTCATTGCCAGGAGGGGGGCTTTGTGTCAAACCCACGGAAAAGAAAGGCTAGGATAAGTGGGCGGAGCCATGAGAAGAACAGAAGTGGGGAGCAAGCCAGAGAGAGGAAATTAAAACTTGGAAACCTTGGTTCTAAATTCATATGAGTAAAGGGAACTGTCTGAGAAAGGCATTTAAAATGAGAAGAGGAGCCAGTATAGATGCCGGAGGGGCACCAGTACTAGAGAGCCATGTGGAAAATGTCACACAAATGAGTGAAGGAGAGGAGGGGAGAGTGGGGTCTATTGACATAGGGAAGTATCAGAGAAGAAAGAAAGTTCAAACTTCTGTGACAGAATTGGGAGAGGATCACCACAGGCATGGGTACATGGTGGACTCCACTCCGCCTCTCTCAGGACAACAGGCAGCTGAGTGACAAGATATAGGTGAGCTCTTTTGGCCTTTTGTGTGTGAAAAGCTGGGTTTGTTCTGTCTGTGCCTTCCCAGTATATTCCCTGCTGCTACAGGTAAGGAGCAACTCTTAGGCTCTCCAGAGCTACCTCAGTAACAGCCCGGCCAGGGCTCCCCTTCGTTCTCAAAGCCTGCAGAGGCACCTGTTTGGTTGGAACATCTATGTCTACCAGGGCATTGGCGTCTGGCACCCACTGCTCAGACCCATCTTCGAGCTGCCTGTGAGGTTGGTTGATTGGCTTTTTATCCAGCATCCCATTAATTTGCTAAACACTATTTTGGTGGATGTGAATGTGGAATATAAAAATGCAGTAGTTGGTTAATAAGAGACAAGTTGCAGGAGAATGCTCAAAGCTCTGAGCTGCACACACAATACCTACCCTCCAAAGGGCTGGATTCCCCTCGGGCTACCGGGAGCAGCGGGGAGGTTCGCCATCCTCCTTACAGCTCTCTTTGACCTACTCCTCCCCCACAGTGCTGTGTGGTGGGCGTACAACTGTTGCAAGTAGGTGGCACAGCTGTTTGCTTTGAGTGCCTCTGTACCTCAGGGATCCCAGCCACACAGTTAACATTGCAGGATGAAAATGGCATTTATGCTTTAATAAACTCACCCTATTTCTTTGTTTGAGGGAAAAGGGAGGGATCCCACTCACTATGGTGCCAGCTACATGTCACTGTTCAGAGCATGCCACAGTGGCTAATGTTTTCCAAATTCTCCCTTGCATTGGAAATAGGAGCCATTAGAAAAATATTGGGTTGGTGTGAGATTTCCCAAACACCTGCCTCCACCTCTGATGCACACAGGCCCAGCCTTCACAATGCACATTGTTCCTGTTTCCCCCGTTTGGTGCACTTTCATTTTCAAGCGCATGTATATTTTATAAGTGTGTGTGTACATACTTCTTGGTGATTTACTTGTAAATTTCTTAAATGGGGAAGCCACACAAAGGTCACCAAGCCGTGGATGGAATTAATTAGCTTTTTCTAATAGGAAATAATAAAAGAGGAATCAGATACATATAGGCAAGGAGGGGTGAATGCATCTTCAACTGGGAAGTTACTGAGTGGCTGCAATTGAGGAGCCAATTCTCTCTCGAGGAAGGGAGCCTGCCCTCCTCTTCCCTGTCAAATAAATCACCAAATGCTCTCAAAGTTGTCTTTCTAAATAGCTAAATCTTTCAGCTCTCTCTCGTTTTTGTCCTGGTGAAACAATGCAGTTACGTATCCTTACTGGTTATGTTTCTTCTTCCTCCTTGCCTGACAGTAGCTATCCACATGAATTTCACCAGTTTCTGTGGATGGCACATTTTGCTGATTTGACTTAAACTATCCATAACTATGATGGATTTTTTGCCTGCCTCAGAAATAAGCCGCCTTTCATGCTTCCATCTAGAGGATCTCTGCAAATCAGAGAAGAGGCTGACATTGATTGTTGCTCATGCCATCATTATATTATTTTTATTAACTAGCATGCTGTTATGATAACACTGTGAAGCAACACATAACTCCTCCTGGGGAATGAAGCTCCCGGTATCGATGGAGTCTCGAATGGGAAAGATGCTTAGAACTTATGTTCCTTGACAACCCAGGTTGCTGGTTGACAACTAACATTCTATAGCCAATGAATTACTGCAGTATTCCATTTTCCCTTAAGATTTTAAAACAACGGTCAATAATGTGAGGGTAGATACTTTATGCCAAAGTTTATGTCTTGCTTTATAAGTGGGCAGAACATAGTCATTTGTTCATTATTTTAAATATTTTATTATATGTATTTATTTATTTATTCAGTGTGTGCATTTGCATGTGTGTGTGTGTGTTTGTGTGTGTGTGTGTGTGTGTGTGTGTGTGTGTGTGCACATGCGTGCATGCATGTGGTCATGAGAATATCACCACATACATGTGGAGGTCCGAAGACAACTTACAGGAGTTAGTTCCTCTCTTCCACCACAAGTGTTCTCAGGTTGTCATGGTTTGTGGCAAGTGCCTTTACTCAATACACTGTCTTGTCAACCCTCCTTAAACATTTTAGATGGGTATCTCCTATGTTCAAGGTGCTAATTTAAGTGCTGACGGTAACCAGAATCATTCAGGTTTCTAATGTTTGCCTAAGACATCGTACAGTAAATGATTAAAACAACAAAAAGATAATTTTGCATTGTGATAAGCATACCAAAGCAAGATATGGTTGTGTGGTTGGGAATTACTGTTCTCTAAGCAGGTGACATGTGCCCTGAGGACTGAATGACTAGGAAGAGCCAGAAGGTAAACACTTCCGGAAGGAGTTTTCTGGATGAAGGACCTCTTCACGGTCCCACAACAGGGCTGGTTTGGATAGTCTGAGAGAGAGCCAAGCTAAGAAGGGGTAAGTACCTAGTCAGAGAAGCACTGGGGTCTAGACCACTTGGAAAACTGTTATTTTAAGAACAGCAGGAAGCCTTGGGTGTGACAAAGATACTTAACAGGGTAAAGAAGTCGGAGAGCCTGTGCTTCTGAAGAACTGTGAGGCTGTGTTTCATGGAAATCAGTTTCAGGGAGTCCACAAGAGCTGAGTTTGAGCAGGGCTTCCTCCTTATAGGAGATCTAGAATACTGTGACTAGCAGAAGGGCACTAAACAGTGGGAAGCTAACACCAAACATGGGGTACTGCTAGAAGCTTCTATGAAGAGAAATTTTACAGGCTTGTTATGGGTCAAAAAGAGTCATAAAGTACCAGAATATGTTATGTATTTTCTGTAATATCATCAATCAATCCATTCATCCATGCTTTTCTATGTTTTATGGGTTAGAAATGGAAGACCCCTCTTCTCAGCAGTGGTAATGTCTGCATCCTACTTTGACAAACTTTGTTGTCATGGTGATGACCAATGATGAAGAAGATGATCTTTATTTACTCTCTTAGATTGGTTTCTTCCAAGGCAGATGTAGCAACAAAGACTTGGCTGCAACTATTTCATTAGGGGGTGGCCCTAGGAAATAGAGAGGTAGTGAGGAATCAGGGAAGAAAAGAGCCAATAAATAGTGTAGTCATGAAAAGGTTGGTACTGTAGGCAACCAAAGACATCTGGGCAGAATATGCTTTGAAACTGTGTCATCAAAATGCAAGATGACTAACTTCTTTCTTTTACCATGCAAGAGTGTTCCTGTTATGTCTAGTCAGCAAGTCATTACAGGATCCACAGAGCACTTTCAGGTAGACAGTGAAGCAGGAAACTATTGATATACATGCTTGTTGCTGGTGCTGTCAGAGGTAGGCACAGAGAAAAGACAGATAGAAGATACTGATGGAAAAGAGTGATCGGAGTGCCCAAGGATCCACGATAAATAGATGGTGGCCTATGTCTTATGGGTCTGGTCAAGTCTAGAATAGTCTGTCTGGTGGTAAGATATTTCCTAGACAATTATGCAGTGTATAATGTTTGAAAAAGCTGATGTGTATCAAGACATGTAGACAAGGAAGGATGGTTTACGAATGGGGAAGGAGATAAGAAGTTTTGATACTTAAATGTAATATCCCTGGAAACAAAAATCAATGATTTAAAACTTGTTTATGTTTGCTTACCATTTGATTCCTAGTGTTCTTATGATATAATTTGCTTCCCAATTTTAAGATCTATTTTACATACCAGTAACACCTTATATCTGCTATATATAGTACATCTCATCCACAGTCTGTGTGGGACCCTATCTATAGAGGCGCTCTCTCGTGTTTATAGCCACAATGTAACTACCACTATACACAGAGAGGGAGAGATATCAAGTCACCCCATCTGCAGCATATTCTTTGTTATGAAGGAAGTTTGATGGAAGATAGTAAGCATGGTATGAGAATGTATACAAGCTTTCTAAGCCTGCCTGCCCAAATGACTAATACACAATAGATATTTTCATTATTCTCTTTCTTCCTACCAGACTCAAAGTTGATAGACATTCAAAAATCAAACAGCAAGAACATATCTCAATTTTTATTAATGGAATATTGATAACCGATTAAACAATTAAATTATAATGTTAAGGAGGCTTATAGGAAAGTGATTTTCTCAGTGTTCTAAAAATATAGTGCTATAGGTTGAGAATCACATAAGACACTCAGAAGGGCATCTATGCAGGCAGAGTCAACCAAAGTCTAGAATTCGGTATGTGATGATGTGACCATGTGACTTGATAAATCATATAAAAAGAATATTGTATTGATTCAACTTTAAGACAGCAAGACCTAGAGCTCATTCCAAATTATTCTTTTCTTAGTGTTTTTAGCTTCGTGACTATTTCTGAACATAATGATTGTATCTGCCTCCAAATATTTAATATGGTAAAAAGAAGCTTTAAACATCGAGTATTTAGCATTATCTTAACAAATATATTTATTGTGATATTGGGAGAGAGAGAACATGCTTCAGTAGGGGAATGGCTCAATAACTATCACACATTTAAACACTGAATCCTACAAGGAGTGATGAAGTATATGCACATGCGCTGACCAGGAAAACACGACCAAGTCATGCTGTTGACTGCTACAAGCAAATGATGATGTAACATAAATGTGGATTCCTTCATATGTAATTTCATAGAGATATAGATAAATATAATGGCAAGTACGTGAGGCTACAGAAATAGTATGTGTACTTATACATACTGGATTCGTTCATCAAATGCCAATTGTGGATCTAGAAAAATGGCTCAGCCATTAAGAGTGTTTGCTCTTTTCCCAGAGGACACAAGTTTGGTTCTCAGCACTCACAGGGTGACTCATAGCTGCCAGTTACTCCATCCTCAGGAGCTTCCATGTCTCCTTAGGTACCATACTCATGTGCAAGTCCCCCCCACCACATAAACACATGATTAAAAACAAAATAAATATTTAAAAAGACATATCAATAGTGATTATTTCTACTTGAAGAGCAGAATTTCAAATGATATCTATCCTCCCTCTCTCCCTCCCCATGTTCTCTCTCACCCCTCCCCCCCACAAAGCATAGACATAATTTAAGTTTAAAAGCTAAGCATGCATAACACCTACAGATATTCATTGATTGGCATTCTCCTTGAAACTCTTTTTCATTTAGCTTCTGAGAAAAGATACTACTCTTGTGCAAAACTTTTAAAAAATTCAGTTTTGGTTTTGGGGAGTTGATTTTCAATATTCTTAGTGCATTTTCATCTGTTCCTATAAGAGAGTTTGACTCACTGAATAGTTTGAATGGAGACATGGAACATTATCAATAACTTACCATAGAGCAGCTTATGGCCTATATCTTAGGGTTGCATTGCTATGAAGAGGCACCATGACCAAAGCAATTCTTATAAAGAACATTTAATTGGTGCTGACTTACAGTTTCAGAGGTTCAGTCTGTTACCATCATGGCAGGAAGAATGGCAGAATCCAGGCAGACAGGATGTTGGAGAAGGAACTGAGAGTTCTACATCCTGATCTGAAGATAGCCAGAAATAGACTGGCTCTTCTTCACTAGGCAGAGCTTGAGCACTAGGAGCCCTAAAAGCCCATTCCCACAGTGATACACTTCTGCCAACAAAGCCACCCCCCCAACAGTAGCACTTCTCATGGGCCAAGCGTATTCAAACCACCACAGCCTGAATCCTACTTTAGTGCTGCTGTTTTAGCAAATATCACAGCAGCAGTCACCAGCATTGGTTGTTCACTGAGATCACATACTGTGTGAAAATACTGTCTGAGGCACTTATGCTTTGGTTTTGTTATGCAATTATGTTTGTACATAGTAAAATGAATTGACAGAAGGTAAAAAGAAAACATTCAAACTGTAGTAGAAGGGTCATAGTGGAACACACTATTGAAGTGGAAATTTCTGGATATGTCAGGTGATACAGACTCATGCGGTGTTTGCTGAGGCAAGACCCATGGGAGGACATGTAATATTTGAAAAAAGTATGAATAAGACTCAAGGGACAGTGACGGTATGCTTGCACAGCTAGCTTTGCAACACTTCATTGGTCTCAAGTCTTCATCTTTGCTAATCTTCTCTTCATTGAGAGAAACATGGCAGAGAACTTCTCCTGGCTTCCTGGCTGGTCCTGGTGGCTGCTGCTGACTCATGCCAATTTGGTGGAGGCCTGGCATTTTCTATTAGATTGTGCCACCACTGAAGATCCGTGTTTTCTATCCTGACACTCCTCAACTGGACTGCTGGTATCCTGACAGAGATTGGAATCGCCCCAAGGAATTACTTTTAAACAGGTGCATATCCCCTTGTCCTATTTACTATGTTTTTCCCCTATGTTTGGATGGCGGGATAGAAGGGGGGTCAAAGCATTTGAGACCCCTTATTAAAAATAGGCTTTTAAAAACTCCAAACATACACATTATATACATTCTTGCCCCGCCCTCTCCTCCTCTGAGGTCTCCTCCAGCACAGGCAACCACTTTACTTGCTTAGCTATTTCTCTACTTATGTCCACATTTTCAAGTGGCTGGCTTATATCTCGGCCTCCTCAGTTTTCTTCTCCAAGTGGGGAATTAGCACCGAGATGCTGCATAACACCTGCAACCTCTCCATGTTTTATTATTGAGCCTTCAAAGCCTGCCATTCAGTGTGATCTTATAATCACTATTTACAGACGGAAAAACTCTACACCACCATTGACTGGTCTTGAAGTTCATAATAGTTCCTCATTTAAAAATAGGTTTCTATGTAATTATCATATAGTTTTTTTCCCCTCAAAAATTTTTAAAAAGAGTAATACTCAGTTTAGATCCTTTTAAGTCATCTACTGCTACTTTTGGATTTTGTTCTTCAAGGGACTTGATCCTGCCATCTTCCTTGGATAGGCAGTGTGCCACAGGCTGCAGCAGGCCATCCTCACAGACACTGGGGCTGCCCACTTCCATTTCTCACTTCTCATGATTTCTTCTTATTCCTTTTCCTCTTTGTTTATTTGGTGATCTTTGTTACTATGGGTGATTTCTTCATGAATAAACCTCCTGGCAGAAATTACATGGTAAATAAAGGTATTAGACTTGTGTATATTTATTTAAATATTTTATTGTATACTTGATATATTCATAAGTGCTTTATATTTTATGTATTATTTTTGTTAAATAATTTATAATTATTATTGCGTACTTGGTACATACACAGACAGATAGGCTGGCCATAGAAATTTAGTACAAAACTTATCTTAGTCTGAGATCTTTGACAGCATACATATGTGTATATGTATCAATGTATATATGTAAATAACTAGTTCTTAATGCTTACACTAAGAACTACAATGACATTGGTTTTAGAATCTTTTAAATAGTAAATCCTCTCAGAAAAATTTTATGACTCTTCATATGTTCTACTATAAGATGGTTGTATTTCATCTTTGTGGTAAATACTCTATGGATCACTTTAGTGCAAAAGTCCATGTCTGCTATTCTGAAATTTTCTTGATGGCTTTTGAAATAAAAAAGTCTTCTATTTCTTCTGTGTCTGTGTGTGTTTGTGTGTGGGCGTATAATCCCCACACGTGCATGTGGAAGTCAGGGATAACTTGCAGGAGTTAGTTCTTTCATGCCTCCATGTAAAGTCCAGAGATAAGTCTCAGGCCTAGGTATCAGGCTTTACCCACTGAGCCGCCTTGCAGGCTTTCTGGCCTTGTTAATAATTATTTGTGATTACTTGTTAGAACAACACACATAAACTTACCTTTAAATTTCTCTAATTTTGATTTTTGAAATGACTATTATTTGAATGTTGAATTTTCTGGATTTCTTTTCTCTTAATACTTTTGATTTTTTAATGTATCCTTCTTCTTAAAATATTACCTCAATTTTATATTTAAAATCATTGATTTTTTCAATTTTTGCTATTATGTTGTTAATGCCTATGCAGATTTTCAGGGTCTCCTATAAAATACCAACATCCATAGCCTAGTTCTATGGATACAGACAATGGAGACCCACTATCTCGGTGCCTTAACCCACATCTGTGCAGACAAGGCTATTAGAATTTTGAAATTGGCTTCATTAGGCTAAAATGAAGGTTTTAGTAGGTCTATGTGATCTTGAGCAAGTTACTTATCACCTCTTTCCTCATTTGTGAAATAAAGTTAATATTGCCCTATGCAAACTTTACAAAAATAACTTACTTTGATATAACTTTGAATACATTGTGAAAATTGAGTTCTTTGCATAGACTCTCTATTCCTCACCCCGGCTCCTCAGCTTGCTACTTACTGTTTTATCAGTTTCTCACATGTGTGCAAGCTGGAGCCCATGTTCCTGGGCACATATCAGATTCTGACTTAGTTACTTTTTAACATTTCTCAGGATGGTGAAATAGCTCTAGATAAAGGCACCAGCCACCATGTTGACAACCTAATCCTTGGAGTCCACTTGGCGGAAGGATAGAACTGATTCTCACAAATTATCCTCTGACCTCTAAATGTCATGGCACTTGTGCAAGAGAACACACACACACACACACACACACACACACACACACACACACACAAAATATAGAAATAAAATGTCTCTAGTTTTGTATCTTTCCCTTTTTGTTATAATGTCTTTGAGGCTAGGTCTCATGTACCCAGTCTCTGGTCTTGGACTTGCTGTGTAACTGGGACTGGCTTTGAACTCCTGACTCTCCTGCCAGAATACTGGAATTACAGGCATGCTTGTCCAGGTTTGGCCTCTCATTGGTTTGTTTTTATCATACCCGAGAACAAAACACCTGACAGAACAACGTAAAGGAGAAACAACTCATGTTGGCTCCTAGGGCTCAAGAGTTCCGGCCATGGTTGTTTGGTTTCATGTGTTTCTACTTGTGTTGAGGCAGAGCTTTACGATGGCAGGAGTATGTTACAGACTACAGGCACTTGGGTGGCTTTCTCCTTTCTTCTCTTTTGTTTCAGCTGGGCCTTCAGCCCATGTCATGGTACCACCGTGTATTAGGGTAGGTCTAGAAAGACATTATAGACACATCAGGTCTGTGCTTCATCAATCTCCTGGATGATTCCCAATCCAGTCAATCTGACAAGGGAGATCCGCCAGCTCTGCACCTTAACACAGAGCTGAACAGATGAGGTTATTAGGATTCTGAAACTGGCTTCATTGAGCTAAAATGAAAGCATTAGTGGGTCTCTGTTCCTTATTGAGCTTCTAGGGGAGAATCTTTTAGCCACATTCCTCTGTCACCTCAGCTAGTAGGCTTCAAGGCTCAGTCTGATTTTGACTGGGATCTGCCTTCCTTCTCCACACTGAAGGACCCTGTTTCTGTTGGTCCTACCTGTATTATGCAGGATAAATATTGGAAGAAAGTTAATGAACAACCAACCTCAATTCCACCTGCAATCTTAATTCTTTTTCTCCTTGAAAGGCAGAATAATCATAGATTTTGAAATCAGAATGTGCTTTTCTGTTTTACCACATGCACCCATCCTTCTTTAAGCACTTCCATATTGTCTGGGAAAATAAAACAAGACAACAAAAACAAACAAACCCAAAACTCTCGATATTCCAGGCCGTGGTGGTTTAAATAGGAGCGGTCTCCATAGACCCCATACACTCCTGTGTTTGAATGCTTGGCCCATGGGGAGTGGCACTATTAGGAAGTGTGGCCTTGTTGGAGGAAGTGTGTCACTGTGAGGGTGGGCTTTGGAGTCTCCTATGCTCAAGCTCCACCCAGTGTGCAATACAGTCTTCTGCTACCTTCAGATCAAGATGTAGAGCTCTCTGCTCCTGCAGCACAATGTCTGCCTGCATGGAGCCATGCTTCCCTCCATGCTGACAATGAACTAAACTGCTGAAACTGCTAGCCAGCCCCAATTAAATGTTTTCCTTTATAAGAGTTGCCTTGGTCATGATGGCTGTTCACAGCAATGGAACGCTAATGAAAACACAGACCTTCCTGGAAAATATTTGTGTTTGCCCTATTCTGCCGGGGGTTGGCCATTACTTTGCCTTGTTTAGCTTTGACAATACTGGTAGATGCTACCACAATTCTTGTTTGACTAAGGAACTGTGGGGAGTTCAATTAAGCAGCCCATTGTTTGAAAGGGTTTGAGAATAGGAAAGAGACTCGATGCCAAGTACCTTACCTTCCGCCTGTGTCCCTAACTGGCAGGATGCAAAAGTCTCACTATCCTAATGGAAAGGTATTACTGTGAAAAGACAGTCCACTCCACTGTCAAGTGGTGTGCATACAGATGCTGCAGAGCATGTATCTAATCTTGGTATGTGAAGTGTGCTTATTATCTCCTGACTAAAAAACAATAGAGATTCTTGTGCTGACTTTAAAGTAATGAAAGTCTGGGTGTCCTGTGTTGTTTGTCTAAGCAATTCTCCAGTAATCAGTGTATATAATATATATTCATATTATATTATTTTCTGTTAATAAGGCTCAGTTTAATAATTTATCAATGAAACTTTAATAACTACGTAGAGTTCCAAACATGAACTTTAAACAAGTTGTTTGTTCACATTCTTGATCTGAAGTTACTGATTAATTTCAGAATTGACTTGGATAATATTCCCTCACAACTTAATTAATGATGTTGACTTTGGCATAACGTTTACATTTTTAAAAAAAATTTTTGTGCAGAGATGATGTGTCTGATTTGACAACATGAGCCAGAAAAAAATCTTGCTCGGTACCACAGGAAACTGTAGGGATATTAACCACCCACCCCAACCAGTGCTTATAATAGAAATAAGCCTTTGCCATAAAGCTTCTCCAACAGGCCTTGTAACTGGAATGGCATGAGCAGGTGCTGCCACAATAAAGAAGCCAGCTTCCCCATGAACAAATATGAAATTAAAAATATCAATCAATCTGTAGTCTCAGTTCTGTCTGGCTTCATAGTCATTTCTTCCAATAATGGTAAACCCGGGGTTGTCGGTACATCGTTAACAGGTTAGAGACCTTTAGAGTGTCCTTTTAAAGTATTTCAGACAGTTGGCTCAGTTCCGCTGGCATGAAAAGCTGATGGGACTCCCAGCCTCGGGGCAAGTCCTCTGGCCCTGGCAGCTGTTAGGACTCCACAGGACTTTGCAAAATGGGCTGGAGACTTACAGTGAGCGGTGGCACCTCCTTCAGGAAAGCCATTTATTCCTTAGCATGTGATGTCAACCAAACTGGCAGAATCTCATGTGATTGATTCAATTAGGTTCTGTAGCCCCTCCTGCTAGCCCCTCTTCTCTTTCTAAGGTGGTGGGTGGTGTGTGTGTGTGTGTGTGTGTGTGTGTGTGTGTGTGTGTGTGTGTGTAAGGGGGTGCAGTAGGGTGGTGTTAGCTATCCTTAGCAGCCCAGGACACCTGAACTTTTTGTTTTACCTCCTCTCATTCCTGTCCCTGTTCTGAGATTCCTCCACATTAAAAATAAATAAATAAAATAAAAGCCAGTCTGAGTGTTTCTCCTGCGTTTGCTTATCAAGATCTTGGTTACCCAGGGCCATGACCCTGCAGCCTTGTGCTGGCCCACTGATGAGGCTGTCTGTCTAGATGCTGAAGTCTTGCTGAGGAGTCTGTCTGACCCTCTATCTGTGTTGAACCAGGGCTAAGAATTCTGTTCTGTCAGGACTGAGGTGCCACTGAGCACGCCTCAGGGCGTGCTTCCCCAGCCTTCCTGAGTTAGTCCTCTACAGCTCCGGGCCCTAGTTAGCAGATCAAACAGGCAACTCTCCGCTGTGGTGTTAGATTGCTCATGGTCCCTGAACACAAGCATGACTTGGGGATTTTCACAAATGCTTGTGTGGAGATTGATATTGTATTTGTCTATAATTGTATTTGTTATTATTAGTTTTTGATGCTTTGACAAAACACTTGACAGGAACAACTCTTGACAGAAAGGAATTATTTCGGTCTGCAGTTTAAAGGTACAGTCCTTTAGGATGGGAAAGACATGAGGGCTGGGCTAGTTCTGTGGGTGGCATTCAGAGCTGTGGTCTGGTCATGTGCTCACTGCAAACAGGAAAGAAAAGTCTGGACTCTTAAAGTCTGCTCCCAGTGACTTATTTGAGTATAGCCCCAAAGGCTCTCTGCACTTGCTGAGGACCAAGTGTCCAAATGGTAATGGAACACGTGATTCCTTTTTCCTGAACATTTCCTAAAGCTTTCCTGAACATTTCTCTACAAAGCAAGTTACTACTTAGCCAAAGGAAAAGACATATGCACTGTATATTTTTACAGTTAGGGCTTATCTGAAAGTTGCGTATAATCTACCTCCCTGTGTCATATGTAAATTAGAAATGGGAAAACAACAGCATCAAATCACACCGCAGAAAAAGTTATAAAGTTAGCTTTCTTTGCTGCTTCCACACGTTTTTAGTATTCTCCCTTGGGCCAGGAGGAGATGTATGAAAGAATGGTCCTTATTGAGAAAGAGTTGTGCATGGAAAACTAACAATGAGAATGTATTGACCAAAACATTTTCAATTGAATTTTATTTTTTGTGTATGGGTGTTTGCCAGTATTTATGCCTGAGCACTGTGTGTGTCTGGTACTCATGGAGGCCAAAAGGGAATATGAGATGCCTAGAGACTGGAGTTACAGACAGTTTTGTGCTGCCATGTGGGTGCTGAGAATTGACCCTAGCACCGCTTAACTGTTGAGCCACGTCTCCTGCTCCTGACTAAAACACTTATGCATCTCAGAGTGAAAGGTTTTTCCCTCCTTCCTTATTTTCATGCTGGTAGATCAAGGAGAAGGTCAAGTTGTCCTTTCTTGCTCTTTTGGCACGCCAATCAAACCTTTATCTTGAAACCTGTTCTGATTAAGACACACCAGAGACTGGACCTGGGGTACTCAGAAAATTCTTCCAAATTAGGTCATCGTTCTACTAAAATACACATATGTATTTTTTTTTTCTTCTGGCACATGTTTTCTGGGAAATTTCCTAGTGTGTTATTTTCTTATTCACGCATAGTATTTAAGGTAGATGTAGACAGTAATTTAGAAGGGAAAAGAAAGACTCCTGATAGACTCCAGCATAAACTGATTATTTGGGAATCCAGTACACACATGTAAGGTATGTATGTGTACACATCATAGTAATAGCGAAGTTGTGAGAGTCCTGAAAGGGCAGAGATGGCTAATGGTTTAGCTCCCAAATCATGGACCCGCCATGCCTGTTCTCTCCCCTGCAAAATGGTAAGTGGTAAAGTGTGGTCATGACGTGAAATACAGACACGGCAGTGTGTGGTTCCCAGTGCTTCTCTGAGAAGACGGGAGGCAGAGTATTCCAGAAGCTCAGTGGCACATGATTTGGGGACTAAGAGGAAGACCTGCCTCAAACCAAGTGGAGAGTGAGACTCTTGGTCACCCTCTGACATGCAAAACGAGTGTTCGATGCCTTGCTCTCTGAACATCACACACACACACACACACACACACACACACACACACACACACACACAAACTTGAAGATGTAGGCAAGGAAGGTTGGCTATCTCCTGCATTCAGAAAATATCAATTCTAATCTTGGACTTCTGACTTCTAAAGTTTAAAAGGAAAAAAATTACTATTTAAGCCACTGGAGCTCAAATTAATACCTAACTAATATGACATAGCATGAGGCATAAATATAACTTAAAATTTTCTAGGAGTCGCATTTGAAAATATTTAAAGGAACAACAGGTGAAACTAATGTTAATAATATAATGTGATTAACCTAACGCACCCCAAATATTATCAAGTAATATAAAAAATGATGAGATACTTCACATTTTTCTCATGCTCAATCTTTAAAATGTGGTGTGTATGTTCTCATTACAGAACATCGTCATAGGACTAGCCCTACTTCCAGGGTGCCCGAACCACAGGAGGCCAGTGACTACCATCGCATAGGTTGGCTTTAGCTCCATAAAACTCTGGGGTTGGGATGGGGTGGCTGGAGTCAGGTAAAAATAGGAAGGAGTACTGTCAAATTTTGCCCCCAATTAATTGTGAGCTAAACCAACCTTCCTTCCAAAATCTAGGAGGGATCTCTCCAACACACAAGAATCAGGTACACACCTATTTCCCACACAACTGGTCCTCTTTAATGCCAGGCACCTCTGGGCATCACTGCCATTTCCAGTAACACAGCTGGCTCTAGTACACTTTTCCAGTGGTTCACTCACGGACCCACCTCTTGCAGTTCCAGATCATTTTAGCCTTCAACTGTCTTGACCCTCTCTAGCACAGAGCCTGGCTTTTCCCTGAGCTTTATATATTATGCATTCCATGCTGCCTCCTTGTACACAAGTTTTTGTACACAGAAGATAATGGGACACAATAGAAGGAAACCCACATGTCTGGGCTGGCGTCTTGTCTCTACTGTTTGTAGATTGTGCATCTTTACTGAGGTACTTGGGGCTGGTGAGGTGGCTTAGCAGGTGGAGGGGCTTTTGTACAGGTCTGCAGGCCTGAGTTCAATCTCTGGCTCCCATAAGGTAGCAGAAGAGAACCAACCCCGAGAGTTGGCGTCTGACCTGAATAAGATAAACAAAATAAGATTAAACTTCAAAATTGTGTACTCAGAATCCCTGTGCACCCTTATTAGGGGTCATGCTATCTACTTTCTAGGTCTTCATGATGACCGGCGAGAGAATGTATCCTCAAAGCCTGGCACTATTTTGGAGCCTCCCCCCTTCATTGTGGCTGGTATTGCGTTTGACTTGTTGACTATTTATTCAGTGCCTAGCATAATGCTTAGTACTAGTCACAGCTGTGAACAATAACAACAACAACAGCAACAGCAACAACAACAACAAAGCTTATTATTCACTTCTTGGGAACAGGAACCAGGCCATATATTTCTATGTATTGTTTTGCTGTGCTTTGTTTAGAGACAGGGTCTCAATGTATAGCCCAGGCTGGTCTAGAACACATTGTTTTATTCCAATCACATTTCAGAACAGATTGCAAAGTTTACGGTAAGCATCTGATTAATATCTGGTGTTTGTGCAAAGAAATGGTCATATATAAAATTAAAACACCATGGGGCTGGAGAGATGGTTCAGAACTCAAATAAGCAGGTGAACCAGAGTTCGAATTCCAGCTTCCCCGTAACAAAGCAAGCGTCCCCCACCCGCCTGTAACCCAGCAGTAAAGGGAAATAGAGACAGAAGGACTGAGGGGACTTGCCAGGGGTCAGCCTAGCTGGAACAACACAGCTCAGTATTCATGGAGAGACCCTGCCTCAAGGGAAAAGGCAGGCAGTGAGAGAGGACCCTCCTCCAGCCTCTAAGCACACTCACAGGTGTGCCTGCTTGCACACACACGTGTACATGTGGCACGCATACAGTTTCATGCACACACATCCTTTTTAAAAAAAAAAAAAAACATAATAATTGAATTAAAAAGAAAAGCAGCAGAGCCCATTGTGAGTTTGGGATCTGATGGCCAAGACAAAAATGACTTTTCAAGTCTTCTTTGGTGTGTTTCTCAAAAGGCATTCCTGTGCTAAGAGGTCGATACCCTGGCTTTTTAAGTGATGCACTGACTCTTGAGGTCAAATCCACCTCCCTTTAGTTTTTGCTTGTAACACTGTGCTTGAATGCCCACTCAGTACTGCCAGTGGGCACTGGAAATGCGGGAGATGACACACAAGGGCTCAGGACACAGGAGAGTTTAGAGAAGGAAGTCGCTGTAAGGCTGAGAGAGCCTGCAGTTGTGCCTTCAAATGATGGTTTCCTCTTTAATGCTCATCTCCTTAAAGCACAGGGCATTCGTCTAAAGCCCCATGTAAAGTGCCCTCCTCAAACATTAGCGATCTGAGCCTGCATGGCAGTTTGCACTGTAAATTTACCTTTATATTTGCATTGAAATTTTCCTAAAACTTATTTCATGCTAGAATTCTCTCTGGGCTTAAGTACACGACCTTTCTTCCTGTCCCTTTGCTATTTGGCTTCTACACATCTACCTCTATCCTTGGCATTGAGGACATTCCAGATAGAATCCTTTTCTATCGCCTCCCATCCCCCTCTCTCTCCAAAGGGGAAAGTAGAGCAACTGTGTTTCCAGCCTTTGTAAATAATTAAGGTCCTTGAGTCTCTGCATCATTCTGGTTGCCCTCTGTTGTACCTTCTTGATTTCAGTAATACTCTTTTCATATTAACGTCATCTGTCTTGTAGGAGTGCTCTTGCTGCATTCCAAGAGGAGCCTGCCTCCAGCCTCTTCATTATAAGGCAGCAATCATTCTTGACCGGCATCTTTGTCTGTGCACCCACAATTCCATTTCAGATTCTTCAACGCTGGAATCCCCCATTTCCTCCGCCTTCTGTATTGTCTGATGATCTATTTAGTCCCAAACAATCTCGGGTCATCGTCAGATCCTTTCTATCTGTCCTTAGTCACAAATGGTCATTGGCAAAGGCAATTGCTTGCGCTGATAAATCGAGCCTGCTGAAGATATAAATAGACTCAAGGAATGGTTAGGAGATTCAGACATGAGAGTATTCAGACATTGGAGGGCACTAAGGAACCCATGAGAGGACAGAAGCGGCAAATTGCTGTGGTGCTTTGGAGTCAAGGGAGCAATAGCCATGCTCAGAGAAGGTGGCCACCATGTAGTTTGCCATTCTCAAAAGTGAACACCCCTGGTTCTACCAGATCCTGAGAAGCCTCCAAGTCTGTCCCCACACTCCTTTCCCACGCTTGTCCCTCACTCCCCTCCTGCACCTGCCCAACGTCTCTCCCATGACTGTCCTTCCATTCTTATCCCCGAGCTCCTCCCTCCATCTCTGTTGCTCCAGGTTTCAGGTTTGCTTCCTGGTTTTCCAAAACAGTATTCACTGCCCCTCCCCCCAGTGCACTATCTCCAGTCATTCTAAATGATCATGCCCATGGCTATCAACATGACTTCTCGAGTCTGACAATGGATTCAGTGACATCTACTCCCGTGACTTCATGGCTCCAGCAAATCTTTCTGTGCTGCCTTTGAATGCTTTCCGCAACTTGAGCTGGATTATTGCTTGGAGTGGTCTGAGGCCATTTCTCTGTCGTCTGGCCACTGGCTCACCCTTGCTAGGCTTGGCTCTCTTTACATGCTTACCTCTTTCTCACCAAATTCCGAAAGTCCCTTTGAAACACTTTTCCAAACACCCTTCAAATCTTCTTTCTCCAAATCTCCAAATTTTGAAAGTTCTATTTCTGGGAATTTTGCTTCAGTGGCATTACTTGGGCTCAGGCTGACTGTTGTATTCCTCTATGCCTCTCAGATATACTTATAAATAATGTTCACCTTTAAACATTGCTTAGAAAACAACCCCATCTCTGTGTTGGAAATAGCTGTATCAATGTAGGTGTGCATATTCATGTCAGAAGTCCCAATGCAACTGGGAACATGAAATTATTTTATCGACTGCTGTCAGCTCAACCGTCAATTGGTTTAAAAAACCAAAGGAACTCAAATGATTTGTAATAACTCGGTTAGTAAGCTGTTGCTCTTTGTAGCAAATCTAAAACTACTAAAAATAACTGGGCAGGAATGTCTTAATGTTTTATCTAATAACTCTTAGAGATTGTGTGTACGTGCATGTGTGTGTTCCAGAGAGGGATAGATACAGCAAAGTGATCTAGGCCTAGTTTTTAAGAACATAGACAGTTGAGTTCCCACTCTTTACCTTTTAGACTGTCCTCTGATAAATCTTTTTTATTATTATTTTAACAGATTTCCTGTGTTACTGGTGACGACTATTTTATGGGGCTGTGTTTACAACCTCCCAGATGGAGCTGCTGCTCCTCCAACTTCCAGAATAATGTAATAACACTTGCTGAACTGTGTCTCCTGCCCAGTCTCAATTCAAAGGATGCAAGTAAAATACCATTTCAGTGTCGTTTATGTGTCCTTCTCCAACCCCTGCACCTTTGGGGAAGATTAAAGTGAATATTCTCAAGTCAGGTGATTTTTGTGGCAAGAGGAGCTGTTATTCCCTACTATTGAGAGTGAAGGTGGCTTTAATCACCCAGAAAGGCATTTTGCCACAGGTATCATGACCCTCTATTTCCACTTCTAGAACTCTGTAGATCACTAGATAGGGAAGAGTTACTACAGACTAACCACACCACGATGTTGGACTGTATATAAGAAGCTGGATGCTGGTCATACTGTCAATAGTATGTGCTTGCTCGCCCCTTTGTTAGCTCTAGGCACTGTTTTTCAGAGATGTGTTTAGCGAGCAAACATCTCCCATTACAACTTACTAGGCAGAGACAAGATCTTATGACATTTTAGAAATTAGAAAAATCAGTGACTAAAGATCCATTTCTTCTACTCTAAAATAGAAAATCCAAAATTTCTTTGAGAGATTATTTAGTTGTTAACTAAATTCACAATGTACTAGTGGCCTCTGCACGTAGTCCAGGACTATGTACCTTTGCATTTCATTTCATGAGCAAAAAATAATCTTCTTATTGAAAGATGTTATATTAAGTTTCTGTTATTAGTAGCTAAAAATAATTTCTATCGGATGCAAGATATTTATATGGTAGTTACAAGCTGGCAGAACTTGAGACATCCAAGTTATAAATATTCTGAAATTGCTTCTTATTTCTCTTTGGAGTGTGTGTGTGTGTGTGTGTGTGTGTGTGTGTGGTATTTTAGGTAAGTAGCTATAATGATATTAGTATGGGGATTTGGATTTTTGCAGAACATGTCTACCACTCTGATTTTATTGGCTGAAGGCAATGTGTTTGGTGGTGGTGGTGGTGGTGGTGGTGGTGGTGGTAATGGAAAAAAAGCTCATGGGGTTATTTGGGACTCTACCTTTGGATCTGACAATATCTACTCTTCAGGGGAGCATGGTAAGGAGGAAATAGTCCCATTTTATGAAGAGGAGGCTATATGGCCTTTGAAAGGCCCTTGCTTACTAAGCCTCAAAGTCTTTTCCAGCCTTAAAACTCAAGTCTGTGGCCCTCTGCCTGCCACTTCCATCTTAGAGTCTCTGACTACTCTCCAGGTTTCCTTTTCATTTGTAGTCTAGATGTGACATCATACAGATACATGAAGAAACACCAGTCTAGAAGAAGAAATAATAAAAGATCAGCTAGCCAGAGTTCAATGCACTTCAAGGAGACTATTATGGGAACTCTGGAAGGGAACACTATCTCTATGGGTCAGTATCCAGACAACAGGCTCTACGTGTTCTTCTGCCCACTTGGCTCCATTAGATATCTGGGATTCCAGCCTCAGAACTTCCCAAGTGGCTCAATAACATTACTGTCAAGTGAGAAGGAACTGCTGGCTGATATTAGGAACAGACCATCCAAAACCCCACCCTTATCCACGTCTTGACTGAAAGAGGGAATATTGTATAGAACAATGAGAAAACTCACATGTGATATTTCTAGCATTGGAGGTGTTCATATGTGGTGACTGGATTCACCAGGACAAGTTACCTTAGCTTGGTGCTCTCTTTGCTATTCTAATATACCAGTTGCTAGATACATTTATTGCCATGCGGACTGAAATTAATTAGAAAACTCAACTCAGTCCTACCAGTCATATTCAAGGGCTCAGTTGCTGTATGTGGTTGAGGCTGGCCATGTTGGACAGCACAGGTGATAGTCATTCCCATCACCACACAATGTTGTCAAGTTTTTTGCCCTCTCAGCAGTCCAACAGTATGCCATCCATCCCTCCTGCTCGGGCACACATCACGTCATTCTCCTCACAGCTAAGTGGCTTAAGAGTAAAAAGCTCCAAGTGCTTCAGAGCGTAGCCCTATGCACACCACCCCACTTCAGGTCCAGGAAGTCTGGCCCAGACTTGCTTTCATGGGGCCCAGATTTGTTTTCACACTGGAACTATTGGGGGACATTAAACCCAGCCAATGAGTGACTGGGTCCCTGGCCCAGCAAGTCTATGTTCATGGAGCATTAAAGATTTAGAGGGCTTCCCAGTGAACTCAGGGAGCAGGCATGATAAAGAGACCACTGCTTTAAGGACTAGTTATGAACTTATTAGGACTTGATGATCCCATTAGGGAATGATTAATCAGGACACATATTTACTTCTTGGAAAATGACTTCCCTTTACTCCATTTTAAAAATTACATACCATTTACAGGTATATTAACTAAGATCACCATAAAATGGGATATGTAACTTGTTCGTCCAAAATTGTTACAAAAACAAGTGAATTTCAAATAAATGCCTTCTGATAGATAGTGTCCTATCTCCCTGGGGATGAAGTGTTCAGTTAGCTCTTGCTCTACTTTCTACTGGCTACCTGTCTTCTGTGAGTCCGGTTCTTTAAACTTGCTGTCTTTTATTTCTGTAGAACATTCATCCTCTGACACCCTGCCCCACTCCTTCCATTCTTTATCCCTTTTACTTGACCTTTGAAACCTAGTTTAAATTTCACTTCTTCAGGAGAGCCATTGCTGAGGTAGAGAGTCACTATAATGTTTGCCAGCTGCCCCAAGTGTTTATCTCACACTACCGTCATGCAATCAAGCAGAGGCATGTGACTACAACTGCCAATAAATGAAGAACAGAGATGGCACAAGGTGAACCCAGGACCAGTGAGGACTGGTGACTACTCTCCTGCCTCCTTTGCCTGCTGAGGTGCTAAGTGACATTGTGCAGGACCAGTTCCTTTACTCTGAGCCTGGCCAGGTGAAGTCTAGAGCCCGGTGTTGAATACGCAGCACAGATGAGAGATCAGGGTTTACGGGCTGAGTTTTGCTGGCTCCTTTGTTGCTTTGGCATATCCGAACATAACCCAACACAGATACTACCTCCTCTTATGGCTTCCTCTTGGAGCCACCATTTCCTCTTTAAATCCTTACTAGGCTCATGACATGCCCAAATGCAGGTCTTTCTCTTTAGACCTTCAGCTTCCATGCCAGCAAATATGAACTCTGCTTTGTTCTCTTCTGAATCCTCAGCCCTTAACTCATTAGTTGGCAAGTACTGGTGGTTGAGTAGCACCTAGGTGGCAAAGGGAGAGGTAGACAGGAGAGCTAGTTTAATCTTCCTATTCTTTGTTAGTATATACAAAAGCACTGTATTTATAGTATATAGCAAACCCCATTATTATGATAATTACAGAGAATATAAGATTAAGACATTACATATGAGGATAAATTCAAAGAGTATGAGCTGGAAGGAAATGAAGACATCAGGTTCAGGGTATCTCTAGGTGAGGTCAAAAGAGCATCTGTATCTGCATCTGAATAACCTGGGGAGGGGGGTTGTTCAAATGGACAGGCTATGTTGAAAGGGACTCTACCACCCCACATTGTTACCACTACAGAGGGCAAAAGGAGGGCTGAGAACAAGCACGAAGAGTCTTCACAGTTTACCAAAATGTCCCATGCCCTTTCATCACTAATTTAGACCAGAATAAGTCCATCATTCTAGTGGTGGGACCTGGGCATCTTCATTTTAGCAAGCACCCTACATGAGTTATGAACACTAGAGTTTAGGAACCACTGGTCTGGTTCAGTACATGGCTCACTCCAGGGGAATGACCTGTGGTCATGCAGCTTTTGGGGGCTGGGGATCCACGAGACAGTGCCTTCAGGAAATCATGGCTTAGGGGAATGCAGTGACAAATAAGAATGGCCCCAGTAAAAATCATAGATTTGAATGCCTGGTCATCAGGGAGTGGCACTAGTGGAGAGGAATTGGTATTGTGGCCTTGTTAGGTAGGTGTGGCTTTATTAGAGGAAGCATGTTGCTGGGGTGAGCTTTGAGGTTTCAAGAGCCCAAGCCAAGTCCAGTGTCACTCTCTTCCTGCTGCCTGCAGACCTGGATATAGGATGCTCAGCTACTTCTCCAGCACTGTGTCTGCCTGTGTGCTGCCATGCTTCCTGCCATGCTGACAATGGACTAAACCTCTGAACCTGCAAGCCAGCCCCAATTAAATGATTTCCTTATAATTAAACACTTTCCTTATGTGGCTATGGTATCTCTTCACAACAAGAGAATATTGACTAAGATGGAAAATTTCTCCAGAGAGCCACAGCATGTTCCCTGGTTCAACTCCATGTCTTCCTTATGCCTCTTGACTTCTCCCTGACTGAATTCTGTAATCTGTGAGATGACAATAGTGGGATTCCTCTTACAGAAGTGTTCTGAGGATTAAATAAAATGATACCATGAAGTACAGACAAACAACACTGATGTAGAATAGTTGTTATTTTAATTACTGTTGTTGCTTTTCTCACTTTGGAATACTTATATAACATTTTGTGATTTATAGTAGAGATAACTGTCCATAGGCAACATAATTAGACCCTTACAGATTATTTCTTATGACATATACAGACTTTGTTTAAGTAACCCTGGTATGCAAATCAAGATGTACATAGAAGCTGTGCTACCAAGTCATTATTTATTTCGAGAATATAATTCTCCTCCTTCTTTCTTAAAAGAAAAGATTCCTATGAGATTTATTTGAATGAAAAATTGAATAAAAGTTTTGAATAAAAATTTTATTGATTTGAATAAAATATTCCCATTGTGCATTTAAAGTCTGATTTGATATATAAAAGATGAGTTTATGTGAAATTTCCAGAGACATTCTTATAGTTGAAATATAAATATTTTCTCCTTTTCCAGGCTCTTATTTGTATAGTATTGCAGAGTATGAACTGTACAGTGTTGCAGGTTCCCTGGGCAGAGTGTCAATGCCAATGTGGCAGTTCCTTGGTTGGGAAACAGCTGGGGACATTGCTTTAGAAAGGACAGAAAGGTTCAGACCACAGAGTGCTGTCAGCACTAGGAAGAATGCTTTCCAGTGCTGCGTGTGGATGGGAGCCTGTGACACGCCTCTCATTGGACCATGGGGTGACAAGAGACATACGAATTGCCCAGTGATACTCCCTAAAACTAAAGGTCTTCAGGTTAAAAGTCTGTCCTCAATCCTAACACTGTGTCTTCTTATTCTAGAGTGTTAAACTGTCCTGCATTTTAGAAAAATATTTGTGAGCAGTACTGACTATAGCTGTGACTGTCACATGCTTTCTCTACGTGGTAAAAATAAAACTGGCAGTCCTGCATTGCCCCATGTATTGAGTGTGTGTATGTGTGTGTGTGTGTGTGTGTGTGTGTGGTGGTGGTGGTGGTGGTGGTGGTGGTGGTGGTGGTGGTGGTGGTTTACATTTTACTTTAAAGTCCAGAAAACTGAAAGTCAACCTGGTTTTTAAAGCAATCCTAAATAAGAGAGAGCATGTATCAGTGCCACAGCCAGGACCAGCCTGTGTTCCTAGTGTTCCTGTCCACTGTCTTCCCCTCCTGTACATCTGTTGCTCTCTTTCCTTTTCTTCTCTTCTTCAGCATTGAACAATGAGCTTAGAGCTCTGCAGATGTCAGGCAAATCATGGACCACTGAACTAGGACTTCCGTCTACTCTTCCTCAGCTCATCCTGATGAGATGAGAATTTACATGCTGTTACTAGAGCTGTGTGCTGTTGTCTGGGTTTGTTTGGTTGGTTTGTTTTGTTTGTTTCTGGGGTGTTTTTTACATTTTAAAGATCCAGAAAACTGAAAGTCAACCTGGTTTTATTTTTATAATAACCTGAAAGTTACCCTGGCAGATAACAACATTTTTTTACATGCTGTTAGCTTTTTCCTTCCATCTATATCTATACCTGTACCTGTACCTATACCTATATCTATATAAAGTTTATTCAGCACTCAGTTGGGTTGTTAGGACTAAGTAGTTATTTATCTATTTATTATAACAACAAAACATTTTTCCGTATGACTAATGTGAGGTTTGTCCTTCTTTTCCATCTAAAATGTGCTTTATTGACAATCTTTTGATGCACTGAGGATAACTTCTCAGACAGGGAAGCCACAAGTTGTTAAATGACATGGTGAGGGACAAATGAAGGTGTTTGAAGTAGAAAACTTTTTTTTTAAAAAATATAGCTTACTCATCTCCATTTTGTTTGAAATTAGGATGCTGAATAAATTGGAACAGAATTATGGTCATGGAATCCTCATAAGGCAGACACTGAGCACTCAGTATCACTCGTGATTTTCTAGAGAACACAGTCCACAGTGGCAGCTGCACTCTGTACGGACTGCTTCATTTTCTTCTGTCATTTATCCTTCCCTCCCTCCCTCCCTCCCTCCCTCCCTCCCTCCCTCCCTCCTATCCTTCTTCCTCTTCTCCTTCCCTTCCCCTCTTCCCTCCCTCCCTCCCTCCTTCCCTTCCCCTCTTCCCTTCCCTCCCTCCCTCCCTTCCTCTCTCCCCTCCCCCTCCCTTCTTTCCTTCCTTCTGGGGAAAAAAACACTGAAAACCTATGAGAGACTGAAACTTTGTATGAAAAAAACTACAGAAAAGTATCTTGAAAATCATTCTTGATGATGCTCATTCGTCGTAAGCCATAATCAGAAGGGGCGTGTCTCTGGAACTCTGTGGGGAGGGCTGGGTTGCACCGCTTGTCTGGCCAGGGCTGGCTGGTGCTCTTCTCCAGTCTCCTCTGTCCCAACTGGGCTGGAGGGCAGTGGTTTCATGACATACTTTTGTTCATCTTCTCTGGTTCTTTCTGGTTTTCACTCTTTTCCTTGAAAAGGGAAGCAAGGAACAGGTACTTTCATAGGGTTCCTCCAATTTCTGCTACATTACTTTTACACAGTTGCAAAGATTTTTCTACTTTAAATTTTTGTGTACATCATTTTTTTAACTAATGCTCATGTTCCTTCATTTTATTTTTTGTGCTGCATGTGATATGTTCATACATATCCAATTTAACATGTATAGACATATACAATATAAATATATGTATATATGTGAATTTATTATATACACTTGCATTTCTATACATCTATGTATAGACACATAATAACAAAAACAGAAATATATGAATAATATAAAAATATATTCTCTATATCTAAAGTGGCAAATTTTATAGGATGAATAATAATATATAGGTTTATAATAATATATAGGTTACACACACACACACACATATATAGTATATAGGTTTAATTATAAAGTAGAAAGGAGATAGGAGAGTGGGTTTGTACTGCAAGCATAGTGACCCAAAGTCAGCATTCAGAGCCCAGGTCAGAGCACCAGCCATGTTGGCAGATGCTTGTAACACAGTGCTAGTGACCTACACTGGAGGGTTCCAGGAGCTGAATTGATGATCTCCAGGCCAGAGATGCTATGTGTAAGGAGATGAAAGGCATTGCTGACGATGACACCTGAGGTTTTTCTCTGGTCTCCACACACAGGTGCATACATGAACACACACATACAGACACGCAGACACACATGCACACTCATACACAGAGAAAGGAAAACAGCATAGAGTGAGCAAGTACAGAGCATTCCCTGTCTGCCCTAACTGAAGCATTGTACCCCAGGTGGCTTTCCCCACAGGCACAATGAAGCCAAAGCCTCAGCATCCCTTGGGCAGGTAAGGAATTTCCCTGTTGAGCGAGTCCAAGCCAGTAGTGGCCAGTGAATGGCAGGAGTTGTCTGCTATAACCTGGAAACTTAAGCACACATCCTCCTCGTTCTAGACAGAAGTCTTCGCTTGTGATTTCCTTCTTCCTTCTCCTCCTTTCTTCTCTTTACTCTTTGAAGAATGTCTCTGTTGTTACCTGCAGCAGGCTCTGAACACTCACTTGCTATTTTGTTGATTGCTCTGTCCTCAGAGACAGCACATTTAAATCCCATCTGCTATAGCAACATCAGGACTGCTGGGAAGTTAGAGCCCCTCTAAAGAGAACTCCCCAGGGTCAGCTCTAAGGGAGGAAAAAGCCACAGGGCTACTGAGAGGCACACATAGAGGAAACAGTCACCAGAACAGAGGGACATCCTCCCCCTTCTTTTTCTTACAAGAGAGCAAAAGGAAACACAAATATGTCGGTATTTGATGAATTGTTTCTATTCAGGGGAGTGCTATCATTACTCCCCTCCCCTTTTTGAAAACATACCCACAGTCTCTGAATTCCCATTAATGCAAAGTTCAGATAAAGCCGATGAAAAGCATCTGCCATCTTGATAGTTGCCATGGCAGATGGCGCCAGCCTTTATGCTTTTATCAGTATTAGTATCAGAACACACTTTGTGTTCCAAGCTGAGATAAAAATCATTGAAGCCGTACCTGGAAGAGGCAGTACCCGCTGCAGGCCTTACCACTCTGCATCATGATAGAGCAGCTTGAAAAACACACACACACACACACACACACACACACACACACACACACACACACACACAGAGAGAGAGAGAGAGAGAGAGAGAGAGAGATGTTTGTTCCTGCGGTGATGGTTGCAAACTTTGGATATGCGAGTGTGTGTAGGGGGGTGGTAAAAAAAAAAAAAAAAAAGCTGGTTTTCCTTTTGTAACTGTTCCTTGTCACCTAGAGATGTGTGAGAAGTCACATCCTCAGTGATAATGGGTGCCCACCAACCCTGCTGGCATATCCTACAAGGGGCACTCAATGTCTGTGCTGGAAACTGAGGAACGCACACCAAAGAGAGGTCTATGGGTGGTGGCCCAGGCTCAGAAAGCCTCTGTCCCTCACTGTGACACAACACTGCAATGCCACTGCTCATCAAGACACTGCTGCCATGTTGGTTCTACAGAACGCAGGTCCTGCCCTGTCCCACCACCCCTTACCTCAATCCAAACTTCTATATTACGGTCTGATAGCATCATCTTACTCAGGATGTCCCGAAGATGTGAGGTCAGAACATTGAGTGCTTTCCACCACTGTCCATTGAACAACCTGCTTGTTTCCCTGCTTTAACCATGGGCAAAAATTACTTTTAGTAGTATTGTTGCTTGATAAAATAGGGGCTGCGTGATCCTAAGTTCTTATACAAGTGTTAGTGACACAGTCAGGTGAACCATGGTACACAGGGTGGGGTTGAACAGTAACACAGAGAAGGCAAACAAGAGTCATACCAATTGAAGAATGTGGATGTGTGTATATGACATTAATAACAAAGACTGAGAGACATTGGCGTTGCTCCATTGGTTTCAGGCACCCCCAAGAATGCCTTAAAGGAGTTTTTAAAACAAACAAACAAACAAACCAAACTAAACCAAATTGGCTTTCTTACCTTTCCCTGTATATGAGAACTGGATTTGGAGTTGAGCCTCAGATATTAATTCTGTTGTATGCTAATTGTAATTTCAACCACCTTGAAGAGTACCCATGAAGATTAAGTGAAATCAAGTAGATAAAACACAGATATCAATGTTCCATAGCTATCAGGGATTATCAATGTTATCAAATTAATCGGACCCCTAATTTCTTAGCACTGGGGTTACCTTAAATGGGATATTTCAAAAGTTGCCTCTCTGGTAGCATCTGCCTGTGTGGGCACTAGACCACTGTTGACAAAGAAACCAAGCACTCAGCAACCTAGATTTCAGCACAGCTCTAAGGCAGGGCCTGGACACTGCCAAGGTGCCTGCAACAGCTTGGTGAACACTGGGCAGCCTGGTGCTCATCCAGGCTACACTGATGAGTGAAGGTCAATAATTAACTAAGGTCTAGCAATACAGTCCAGAACTATGTGGTTTAGAAAGAGCTGTTGGGGACTGGGGAAGCTTCTTGTTGCTCCAACACTGAATCTTACTGCCTTATTTCAGTGCGTAGGGTTTCACAGAAGATGGTGGAAATGAAAACATGCACTCTCAAGGTTTTGCTCCATGATTAACAGAATCGTCATTTTCATACCGCAGTGGAGGTTTGATTTATGTCAGTAACAGGTACAGTTCCACATTGTGTAGTCTGATAAGCTGTATGTTGTGTAACTATTAGCCCTGTTTTACCTGTCTAAAAGGTTGCCCAGTGTGGCCCCTTCGTAGATAGCCCATGGCTACGCCTACTTTTTGGAGGTCCCAGGCCTATCTCTGTAGCATTGTCTTTTAAAGACTGTCATTTTGTGAGTGCCATTTTCATTTACTCCATGGTGTCTGAAGTCTGCTTATGTTGTGTATTTGTAGTTGTTTTATTCCTTGCTATTGTGCAGAATTCTATTATATGGACATCTCTGTTTATCCAGTACTCCAGTGAAGAACATTTGGGTTGCTTCCAGTTTGGGGTGATTACGAACGAGGCTGCTATAAACAGCTGTGAGCATGATTTTGGATGAGACTAAAGTTTATTTCAGTAGGGTAGTACTTAGGACCGGGACTGCCGGGCAGTATAACAAGCATATCTTTCTAAGAAGTGACTAAACTCTTTCCCAAAGTGGCCAACGTGCCTCACATTTCCATCCTAGGTGACGGAAGTCCCTGGGGTTGGACATGTTCACTAGGGCATGGTGGCATCCATTTCTCCATCTCGATTTTGTCTTCTGTGGAGGTGAGCAGTGAGTACTCAATGTGGTTCATGCTTCATTTTGCTTCTCCAATGGCTATTGATGCTGAATACTTTGACATGTCAGTTTGCCATCTTTATATTTTTAAATCAAGTACCTGTTTCATTATTATAGCAGGATCCCCTCCCACACACACACACACACACTAGTTTGGTCAAAATAACTGTCAGGAAAACAATCTCAATGGAGGAAAAGTTTATTTTGGCTCACAGGTTCATACGTTTTGGTCCACTGGGGTGGGAAAGGCATGATGGGAGTGTGGTGGTGAGAGTGTGGTGGTGGAGATGTGCTGTGGAAGGTGTTCCCATCTGAGGAGTCAGAAAGTTGAGGCAGTGTAACAGGGAGTAGGGCTGGGTTAGCCCCAACCCCAAAGCCTCCCTAGCCTCTGCGTGTAACCCCACCAGCTGGGGAAATAAGCATTAACTGCGAGCCCGTGGGCAACACTTCAGATTCGAACCATAGCAGATGTTTTGCCTATGTTTTGAATTAGGTTGTTGTTTTCTTATTATTGAATTTTGAGAATTTAAAAAAAAAAGTGAATGTAAGTCATATCAGATCTGAAATTTGCAAATATTTCCTTTACATCTGCAACTTGTCTTATTCACTTATAATTTGAATTAGAAACAATAATAAAAAATGTTATATTTATCATGTATTGTATTTTGTTTTGAAATATGTGTTCAATGTGGAATGATTAAATCAAGTTAATTTAACATATGCAATATCTCACATCTGTATTATCTTTGAAGTTAAAAGCATGAAGAATCTACTTCTTTGACAGTTTTCAGGAATATAATATCTTGGGGCTGGACAGATGTCTCAATGGTTAGGAGTGCTTACTTCATAACCACAGGAATTGGGTTTGTATCCCAGCACCCATGGTCTTATACACCTGCAAATTTAGGCTGTGGTGGCAGAGAGAGGAGTATCACTAGGGACTGCTGACTGCCATTAACCAAACATTTCTAGCTCTGGCTTCATGGAGAGACTCAAGAATAAACAGGGAGTGATAGGGAAAGACACTTGACTGTCCTCTGTCCTCAACGTATCTATCAGGGTACACGCTAGCACATGTACACACACACACACACACACACACACACACACACACACACACATGGGAGGTGATAGATAGATAGATAGATAGATAGATAGATAGATAGATAGATAGAGAATTAGAAAGCCAGCTTCTCAAAATAAAAGAACGTAATACACTGTCAAATATTATGGGGTATTTCGAACTCATTTCCTATTTAACTGAAGTTTGTATTCCTTGATCAATCTCTCCCCCAACTTGCCTCTTTTCTGCCTCTTTTAAGCCTCAGTGTCTTTCAAACAGGACCTCTTAATCTGCTGAAGTTCAATTTATCAATTTTTTAAATAAAGTCAAATTTTTCTTTTAGTTTTGTATTACAAGTATGTTTGCCTTATGCACCTCTTGTGTTTTCTTCTATAGTTTTGTCTTGCATTTAGCTAACATCTGAGTTAGTCTCCCTACATAACCCAACCTATAAAATGAAAGGTTCCTGCTACTTTGGAGATTCGTTTTGAATTTCTGCCTTCAGGCTCCTTGTTGTAGCATAACTTAATGACACTGCCCTTCAGTACATTACCCATAGTTTCACTTGGGTCTATTTATGAATGCTCCAGCATGTCAACTGACTTGTATATTTATTTTGACTTTAATATCATACTGTTTTATTTACTATAACTCTACTGTATACCTTAAAATCAGCATGTGTCCTCCAGCCCTACTCTTTCCAACGATGAAAAGTCCTGTATGTAAAGTATAGGTACATTTCCTGTTCACACCATGCTGAGCACACACTCTTGTTTGGATGCGAGACTAATGAATGAAGGCTAAGGGACAGACTCTGACTCCCTTCAGGAGATGTGAGACACTGCAGGGTTTATGCCCCTGTATGGTATTGCTGAGGAGGACCAACCAAGTCTAGAGACTGGCAACCATTTGGCTCTCTATACATTCTTTTAGTTTGCTTTCCACTGCTATGGCAAACACCATGACAGAAAGCAGTTAAGGGGAGGAGTAGATGTATTGCAGTGTGGGGATTATAGTCCATCCCTGAGATGTCATGATGGTGGCCCCAGCTTCCATTACCAGAAAAGGTCACCCTGGAGTAAAGGGGGTTCTTCAAGGCAGACTGCTATAGGCTCAAGTAATCCAGTTTTCCCGTGAAAATAAAAATCCCACCACACAGAGTTTGAATTTATGTGCATATTATGGAGTAAGCTTTCATCGACAGAGCACAATGATGCTGGTTCTGCTACAGAAGAAGCCAAAGCCTGAAGCCACAGAATGGTCCTCTCTGCTGGATCTCTGCCACAGGTGCAGTCCCCACCCTTACCTCTTAGGAACTGCCAATTTGATGAACTGCTCTTTAAAGGGTGTTGTCTTCATTTGTGACCCCAGGTAGAAGCATCTCAAAAGACTGTTCCATGCTTTTAAGTTTGCCCAAAATCACGTTTGTGTTTCATACAGAGCTGACTTAAAAAAAAAAAAAAAAAAAAAAAGTACAGCTTTTGTCATGGAAGAGGTTTTGGAGAGTGTGGGACATGTGCTTTGCTCTCCTAGGATCTCATTAGGACCACACAGTTGCTGGAGACCTCGGCTTGCCACTGGGAGGTGAAGATGTGAGTCCTAACAGGCAGTACCTTTGAGGTCACTGTGGCACCTGGGTGAGCAGGTGAAGCTACCAAAACAAAGATCACTGATGGCCCAGATAGTGATGGAAGGACTGAATATCTCAGCCCTGGAGAGGGGAGCAGAGGGCAGTGAATTACTCTTTCCTTTAGCAAGTGTTTCCCACCAGGTTTTACTTTTATTGTACGTTTAAGTGGCTTAAAGTATCTTCCTGACTCCACACTGACAGAATTTTTCTTTATAGAAACCAGTTTTTGTCTTCCTCTCATAGTCTGAGGAGATGAGGCACAGACACGTGAGGTACTTAAACTCCTATACACATTTTTGCACCTCATGCATCCACTCATAGCAAGCTAACTGCTGGGTCCAGTGGACTCTGAGGAAGCATGCCCTTCCTTAAAAGTGTGAGAGAAGTATACAAGGGAGTGGGCCTCATAGAAACAGATAAGCTCTTGCCTAAGGACATGCATTGCTACTTGGCCTGCTCTTTTTCTAAATAGTGTATTCTTGAGGCCTGGGGAGAAGATTCAGTGGATAAAGCACTTGACATACAAGCACAAGGATCTGAGTTCAAATTCCTATAAAGCCAGACACAGTAGTATGCCTCTAAACATCCCAGTTCTCCTATTATGAGATGGGAGGCAGAGACAGGAGAATCCCTGGAAGCTTGCAGACCAGCTGGCCTGGCATATGCTTTAGCAAACAAGAGATTCTGTTTCAAATAAGGTGGAAGGTGAGGCCTAGTACTGAAAGATGTCATCTGCACTCCACACATATTCTGTGGCACATGTGTCCTCTCACTGCTCCCCCATACACACTTCACGCAAAGACTGTGCTCCTGTCTCCTTGCTGGTTCACATTCAACTCTTAACTGCTCAGTGTTCCATCTGAGTTCTCTTTGGAAACACATGAATCTAGGCTGCCGCTTGGGTTGAGTAAACTGGAGGGGCCTCCCCCTATGACAAGACCGTCCTTACTACCAAGTCATGGGAAATAGGGCCTTAGACTATGTCAGCAAAAATGTAGAGTGGTGATGGGCTCTGAGGTATAGATTTGTAGAGCCAATGGTTCAGACAACAAGTAAATATGAGAAAGGGCGTGAGGAAATACTAGGACAAAGGCCACTTCCAGTCAGTAGGAACAGCTTCATTATTCACAAGTGCTCATTGTCCTCGCCTATTGGAACTAAGTTCTTTGAGAGAATATGGTATAATTCCTTTGTAGAACTTTCTGTATGGCCGTTCTCTGTCTCCACCTCCAACTCTCAGACAGAGCTGATTATACTCCCCACTGCTTTCCATAGCATTTGCTACACATTTTTCATAGCATATTCTACAAGTGAGAGATCACTTTTAGCAAGCTGAGGGATGGCTCGGTGGGTAGAGCACCTGCCATGCACGCCTGAGGAGCTGAGTTCAAGTCCCTGGCACCCTGAGCCATGGCTGATAAGCCATAGTGGCCCACTTGTAATTGCAGTATTTAGAAGGGGCTCTGAGAGCAAGCTGGCTTCCTGTAAATAGCTCAATAAGTCATTTCTGGGTTCAGTGAGCAATTTTGCCTCAATATGTAAGGTGGGGGACAATCAAAGAAGATGCCTGACATAGTCCTTGATCTTCTTCCCTGTGTCCCTGCACACACAGATGTGAGCATTCACACACACAAACACACAAAGGTGACTGCAGAGAGTGCCTGTCGATGGGCACTTTCTCCCTCAAGAACTCCTTAGAATATTGACTTTGTCTGAGTAGTAGCTACTGATTTTCTAATTGATAACTGTTTTCTAATACAAGTATGTATGTGTCATATATATTATCTTTATATTAATTTCACTCCTCATTGCTACCCCCATTAGCCTCACAGGAAGCAACTGGAATGACAAAATAGTCTACTCTTTTTTGTCTTAAAAATATCTTTTCAAACTCATTTGATCATAGGCGTTGCTGAAACTACTGAGTAGAGGGAGATTTGAGGATCACTGATAACTTAACTCACTCATGGGTCTTTCTTATTTTCCATGTGTAATTAATGTAAGTTGCTAAGATTTTTTTCCTTTTCTTTTTCTTTTTTCTTCCTTGTTTGGTAGGGGAAAAA
>CM052709.1:33483839-33536585 GCA_028551405.1 Uromys caudimaculatus
TTCAGACATTTCCCTTTCCTTCTTTTTAAGGGCAGCTTCAATAATGAATATTTTATTATTCATATACAAGTGTTATATTTAAATTGGACATGTGTGTGCTTTTCATATTATACAATATTTTGCATATTCATGAACCTGCATTTTGTTTACTCCATAGTATGTTTCTCAGAAGTTTCACTATGTTCATAAATACAATGGAAGTTGTTTTCCTGTAATGGCCACACTGTGCATATAGAGCCTGACAAGCCCATTTATTTGGTTTATACTTTCATTGATGGGCATATTTACCCTTTCCTATGTGTAGTGCTTTTTTCTAGAAGACATACCTACATGTAAAGCTGCTAGATCGTGTTGATCAATACTAGACTACACTCTATTTTAAATATTTATTTATAACTACAGTGTCTGTGTATTTGTGTGTGTGTGTGTGTGTTTGTGTGTGTGTGCACGAGCTTGGGCCAAGCGTACATGCACACGACTGCAGGTACACTTGGAGTCCTAAGGAAAGCACTGGATCCCTGGAGCTGGAGTTACAGGCAGCTGTGAGTCACCTGACATGGGTGCTGGGAACCAGGCTCCTGTCCTCTACAAAAGTGTTAGGCGCTTTTAACTGCAGCTGAGCCATCTCCCCATCCCTTAGACTGCTTTTCAACAAAGTGATAAATTTATGTGTCCTGTGGTAGTTTAGAATAGTTTGTACTTTTTTGCAATCTACTCAATGTCTCAGAATGCCAGGCTTAACATTTCTGCCTCCAAGGAGTCAGCAAGATGGCTCAGGCAGTAAAAGTGCGTCTGGATAAGCCTGAGGATCCAAGTTTGATCCCCTAAACCAACAGAAAGGTAGAGGGGAAGGCTGAGCACACAAAGTCACCTTCTAATTCCCATGTCTCCCATCATACACATGTGCATACATTAATTATATACACTAAGAAATGTTTGCAGCTGATGAGCAAAGTGGAGACTCCATTCAGGGAACACTGCTGTCTCTAGTTTCACCCCCTATTTCTAGATTCTTTTTTTCTACATTGCCTGTTAATAGTCTTGACATGTTTTCTTAGCGTCTTTGGCTTTTCAAGAATTGCTTCATAGTGAATCCTTTGTGTATTTTAAGCACCAATCTCTTTCTTATCTATGTATATTTTCTGTGTGTTTGGGTATATGTGTGCTTTTCTGAGTGTGTGTGGTGTCTGTGTTTTTATTGAATAGAGTTCACGATGGCAATGTAGTCAGGTGTATAAATCTTGAATTAGTAGTTTTTTACATTTCTATACCAAAATACTTGGGGGTAAGGAGAAGAGGTTTATTCAGCTCACAATTCTGGATGTTAATATGTATGGCACCTGTATCAGTGTGGATCTGACTGACTATAGCCTCATGGCGGATAGCTGCACATAGGTGACAGAGCATGGAAGAGCGCCAGTGACAGAGGAAGCCGAAGCACTGAGGGGGCTACGCTTGCCCTACAGCTCTCTCACACAAACTAAGTCAGGAGCCCACAGGCGCTAGCTACCTAATGCCCCCTGAGGGAAGTCCCCAGTGACTTCAGAGCTACTCTGGAAAAGTTCCCTACTACCCTTTACCCTAAAACCAACCTTCCAGATCATTAATTATTGGAGCACAGACCACATCCCATAATAACAAATCTTCCTTTATGATTTATGAGTTTTGCATTTTCATTTAGGAAATAACTTTTTGAATAGGGTTTCTTGTGTCTTAGGCTGTTTTATAACTCAGTGTGTAGCTGAAGATGACCTTGAACTTCTGATCTTCCTGCTTCCACCTCCCTCATGCTGAGCTCATAAGCATGCACTGTGCTTGATTTGCACGCCATGCTGGGAATTGGAGCCCAGGAGGGCTTGACGAGCAATCATTTCTTAAGGTGGCATCCTAAAGAAAATCTCTCATATTTTTCCCCTAAATTCTGATGCTTTTTCATCATGATGTATATTCTCAAGTTTTTATTCTACCTGTAATTTGTACCTCATCTCTCTTAATATTTATACATGGCAATCTTTACCCTATCAAGCATTCAGCAGCTGGGTGAGTCAATCACTTGGGATCAGATACACACAGAAAGCTATTTTGGAAACAGACTCACCCCTAACATTCTCTCAGGGTCTTCTGCCTCATGCCACAGTCTTTTGGAGGACTCATCCATAGTTGTCTCTGAGAGGTATTTGTGGTTAATAGTTGCCTCAGCACCTACCATTCTGCCTGAATATCCCTCCATTTCTCCATAGGTTTGAGGATGCAGAAGAGCTCAAGGAAATGACTTATAACCAGACTCTGGCCAATGTCTTTCCATTTCAGCAAGTTGTACAGAGGGGGAACTGGATATGCCTCACCAACAAAAGTTTCAGCTCAGGCAGACATAATGCTGGGCTTCATAATAAATGGAGACTAAGCACATCATTTTGGTTGATAATCCCTCACCAGGAAATTTACATGGGAATATGGATTTCACCTGTAACTCTTTCAGAAACCTGGTTTTGCTGAAGCTATCGTTGTTCTATAAAAATGTGCATTGTCTCAGCTGAGGAGCATGGGAAAGAGAAGGTACCAGATTATTCATTGACTACCAAATATTTGAGAGTCTTTTCCACCTGGAGAGGAGTGGACATTCACTCCAAAGCTGTAGCTTATGCCGTGTTAATTAATGTCTGCTTTCTTTTACGTCAGCTCTTCTCTCTGCATGAAGATCCAGTCTTCTATTGGAGTTACCCACTTCTGAGTTCTTTTTTGCTTCTGTTAGTAAAGAGACATCATCCAATATATTTTCAGGGGATAGATTAAGTGTATTAATAGAGGACTCTGTAGTCATTAGCTACATCTATCTGTTATTGATGTGGAATAAATCACCCTAAACCTCGGTGGCTGACAGCAACCTCTTACTGTCTTCCCTGAATTTGTGGTTTAACTTGGTAGGTTTCTTGATCTGTTCTTGGCTCAGCTGAGCTCATCTGGCTTGTTCAGGAGTTCTTGTCCCAGACTGAGCTGCCTAGTGGCTGCCTAATCTAAGACCTCAGGGAGAAAAGCTCCACTTCCTCCCACTGAAGGCTACAAGTAGATATTAGAGTTTCCCTGTATGTTTCCATTTTACTTTGGGAGACTGGATTTCTCACTGAACCTTGAACTCTTGGTTCCAGCTGGACTAGCTGTGTGGAGGTGTTCCAGGTAAAGAATCAAATAATGAGAGATGAACTGTTCCAGATACTCCACTGACATTTTGTTTCTGTATCCCCATTTCTGGAAACTCAGTGAAAACCATGAAATCCTATGATTTCTAGGCAGACTTTCCCACAGTTTGTCTCTAAACATTGGTGGGACACACTCTTCAATGGGACTTTAAGCTCACATGGTCAACCTCGTGCAAGAAATGGAGATGCCCAAGAGTTTCAATAAGTTGGGAGGATGAGCTTCCCCTTTGCAGGGGACGATGATATCTTGAATTTGTGGGGTTTTCTCTCATACCCACCGAGGGTTCAGTTAAACAAGTGAACTGGTAGCCTGTTGTTCTGTTAATCTTGCTCCTCTGTAATTTGGAACTCACAACCCCTCATGCTGTTTACTGCTCTCTCTGTGAATTCTTCCCAGTAACTTCCTGTTACTGTGAATGCAGTCTGCATTATCCCCACACAATCCTTGAAAGGAAGGAAAAGCTATAGTCCTGATAATGCTAACATGTGACTGTTCTCAGATCCGCTCCAATGCTGTAATTTGTGCTGTGACAAGGTCTGCTTTCCTTTATTTCGGTTCTTGTCTCTATGTGAGGATCCAATCTTCTCAAGTGTTAGAGTTAGCCACCTTGAGTTCTTTCTCGCTTCTGTTAGCACAGAGACACCCTCCTTTCTCACTGGTCCTCTTCACCTTCCACATCCCTGGCATTAGATGTCCTCCTTCAGTCCCCGGTTTTAAAAGGTCACGATTGATTCTTAGGACAAATTACCACTATGAAGAACACTGAGAAACAATATATGGTCTCCAATTGACAGTTGGGTTTTTGAAATGTTTTATTGATGGGCATTATGGTACGTATCTTTAATCCTGGCACACAGGAGGCAGAGGTAGGAGTATCACTGAGTTCAAGGCCAGGCTAGTCTACCTAGTGAAACCTTTTCTCCCTCGACACCCCCCCCAAATGAAACAAAACCAAAAAGCTTCAGTAAATGGCCTGAGCATGGTTAGGGAAATATACCCTTCTGAGATCCAAGCTCACTTAATTTTATTACTTTTACTTATGCACTATATATGTGGAGTGCGTATATCACAGAACATACCCAGAGATCAGAGAGTAACTTTCAGGAGTTGGCCTGGTGGTCTGGTTAACACAGGTCATCGGGTTTGTAGGCCAGTGCTTTAGCCCGCTGAGCCATCTCTCTAACCCCAAGTTTATCTTATATAAATGTCTTGCCAAAACACACAGTATTTAATGTGCTTGGTAATACCTGAAATTTATGTTGGCTTCCTTCCTTGCTCAGTGACGCCATCACTCATGTGACACTGAACTGGAGAAATTTGATCTGCACCCTGGTGGCAATGCTATTTACCCTGTGGCAGGGCAAGGGAGGCACTTTTACACAGTCAAAGTCCACAGCTGCCACTTAGCAGGTTAAAGAGGAAAACTGAATTGCCTTTCTTTATTACTTCATCTTTTTCATTCATAAAAAAATGGTAAGCTTCACCAAAGAAAGTGCCCCAAATCTATGAGAAAAGTTGACTGGAACAAATCAGTGGGACAGAAGGGCTTTTTGTTTAAGGGTGAGGATCTCTTGAGGACCCAGGGAACATGATCCTGTTTGTTAAAATCACGGTTGTCAACAATGAGGTTTCTGATTTATTTGTGCTTGGCTGTGCCTTCCTAGAGGAAAGATCCACTTTCCTTTGTTACTTAAATTCTCACTAACACTCAACAAGGCAGAGAGGAAGGGCCATAGGCCACCATGGGATAAAGAAAACTTGAGGTGACAGCTATACTGTGAAGTGGTGAAGTGTGAGCCTGTCTCTGTCCTACTTAGGCTCTACGGGGTCAGGCATGTGACTCACCTGAACCCCGTACTCCCCAACATAAGATGGGCTGGAAAGAAGATTGCGTTATTAATATCTTTTCTTTTTTTTTTTTTTCGAGACAGGGTTTCTCTGTGTAGCCCTGGCTGTCCTGGAACTCACTCTGTAGACCAGGCTGGCCTTGAACTCAGAAATCCACCTGCCTCTGCCTCCCAAGTGCTGGGATTAAAGGTGTGTGCCACCACTGCCCGGCGCGTTATTAATATCTTAATGGCTAATTGTTTAGTGGCTCACTTCTCTGCCCAAGCTCACTGCCCTTCCCTTTTCAAAATATCTATCTATCTATCTATCTATCTATCTATCTATCTATCTATCTATCTATCTATCCGTCCGTCTATCTATCCATCCACCCATCCATCTATCTATCTATCTTGAGATGAGGTTTTATGTAGCTCAGGCTGGTCTTGATATCCTTATGTAGCCAAAGCTGGCATTAATTTTTCCTGCCTCTACCACCCTAGAACTATGGAGATGGCATGTACCACTACAGCCAGCAACATCTGGTTTTATTTTTTTTCATTTATTCTTCACATAATCCTTAATAAAAGTGTTGACCTATCTTATTATAGGAGGAGATATCAAGGTCTTGAGATACTGACTTTATTTTTAAGGTCAGTGTTGATCTGGTGGCAGAATCCCATCTTACCTGCATGCCACAGAAAACCCACAGGAAATTTACTCCCTAAAACAGTGCACTCTGATGGACAGTCCAATGAGTGCGGTCAACAGTGTGGACCTCCTTTGTGTCAGCTGGAAACCCTCATTTGACAGAGAAGGACAGATGGGTTTGAGATCAGCTCCCATTGCCTACACCCCCCTGACCTTGCCACGAGCCTTGCTGTAAGTAGTCACTGTATCCCAGAGCCTCCTGTTTGAACACCTGGTCTCCAGCTGATGGCACTACTTTTAAACAATATGAAGCTTTTAGGACTTGGAAGTGTTTTACAACAGGGATGACAAAGTAACTGATGCAGGATGGTTACTGAATTGAATACTGTTTCTCACATTCAAAGGATGATCATAGATCCTTTCTCCTAGAGAAGCTCTGGGGATTGGCTAAAATTCATAGTAAGCATAAGTCACCAATATATATATATATATATTTTTTTTTTAATTTTTATTTTTAGATACTTTATTTACAACCAATATATATTTTATTATGATTTAAATGTGATAGTGGGGTTTTGGGAGAGGCCTGGGGAATGGAGGATCTGCTGAGCGATGGCCTTGGGCTGTGTTGACTGCCTCATTCTCTTGGAAAGTCAGCTGCTTTCATTTGCCCTGTTCTTTGTGTGTTCTGTAAGTTCGAGCCTAGAGCCCGAAATAGGAAATGGTCCACTGAGTATTTTCAAGTAATTGGCTAGCAGCACCAGGAAGAGAGTTTGCTCTAAATGCCAACAGTGATCTGCTGGGTTTAAAAGACGGGGGAGGCAGAGGAGACTTATTGACCAGAGGGAAAAAAAGCCTTGGCTAATTTGTGTAATCAGCTTTATCAATTTGCATAAATTGTGCATCAGGCTATATTCCTCTTGGGCATAATAAGTCCAAATTTAGTTTTTCTAATTTTAAAGTCATCAGTCTTTCTCTCCTTTTTTTCCTCCTTCCATTTCTTTCTGGGACTTTATGGGTCACACCTCCACGCATCTGTCAGGTGCTCAAATGTGCCCTTAATTCCCAAAGACCCCTCCAGGGCCTTGCTGTGGCAGCTAATCCTGTTGTTAGAATTGGTCTAGCCTTGACCCTCGGTAGTTCACAGGGTTGCATGTCTCTTTGCTCCTTTTGCTGTGCCTTTGCTCAAGCCTCCCACCATTTTTAACCTTTCACTCTTTCCAGTCTTCTACCTCATCCTTTTAAGACATTCCCACATTCTAGGTTTTTATCTTTGGAGCCGGCTTTCTGTCTCTGATTCCAACTGCCTCTCCCTCTCATTATTTTTTTCTCAGTGCCATTGTTGCCAAGGGTCTCTCAAGAAAAGGTCTCAGAAATCATTGAATTTACTTTAAGGCTATGCAGCACTTTTCTGTGATTGTAGGGGTATAATTTAATGCCCATCTATCTGCTTTTTGCCACCCCTCACATGTCTCCTTGGGCCATTTCTGGGGTTCCTCACTGGCTTCCACTTTCAGTCTTGCCACGTGCCAGCTCATCCTCCACATTGCCAGCAGTGGAGCTCGAGCTCGGATCTGATTAAAGTCGATCTAATCAGAAGAGGTGATCACAGGACTTGTTCACCAACTTCAGCAATTACGTAACTGATGAATCCCCTTCAAACCGGCAAGCGTTCAGGAATAAACATGAGAAAACACTATTTTATACAGCATATAGATTGCATAAGCAAGTTGAAAACATCAGCAGCTCTGAGGAAAATTTAAACCTATACACACTTCAGACACATAGCTCTGAGCTTTGGAAGACGAGGCCACACGGCCCAGGCTACACAATATCATTAAAGACAAAAAACGATGGGTTTGTGGACTGCTAGGATGACCCAGGCAGCATCTCATAGGGTTTTATGCTGTCCAGAGGGCTGAACTTCTGACATAAAATCTTATCTCAAAGTTGCATATGTGACCCTCTTGTCCTTTCTAAAGCAGTAGCTGTTTGTGGTGCTGAGATTCATAAGCCCCAGGCTTTACAAACAGTTTTATAATAGCATTAGCCTGAAGATTGCCCCTGCCTCTACTCCATAACACCAGCATTTGCAAATCTGGGTATTTGCAGTTCTTTCTGTTACATTCAATGTCACTGGAACTGAAGCATCTGCTTCCAGAGGATAAACTTCCCGTTCTGCCCCAACCTAGGGAGGATAACACTGGAGCACGAGGCTGAACTCCTATTATGTCCCCAGCCTCGGTCACTGCCAACCAGCTCATATTTCCTTTGGGCTCTGGCTATTTGGGCCAATCATTTTCATAGCTGGTTTAAAGAGCATGTGCCTAATTTAGAGCTGCTGACACCAGGCAGGGAACAGGCCACCTGGCAAATGCCTTGGGCTTTGAATGCTTCCACTGATTTGAAGCCCAGGCCAAGTTCCCCTCAAGTTGTACTGAGGTTTGTTAGCCTTTTTGGCAAATGCTGGGCTCAGACTGGACCAGGTAATCAGGGTTTCATGGTCCTCGGCTAGGTGTGAAATTTTAATCAAAGGGATTTTATTTTTGCAAAAATATAGCACACCACCAGAAATGTCGCATAGAATTAAGCTTTGGATTCACTGAGTTTCTCAATGGTACATCACAAAATGGCCAGCTTTGTTCTCTTTGGTAGAGAGGCAACACTGTTAAGAATAAATGGGGCTGGGGTAGTTCTGAGCCCCCTTAGTCTTATGGAAAGATACAACAATTTTAGTTCATCTATATTTTGGAAAAATAATTACTTTCCACTTTAATTGTAACATGGTCCAGACCCTCCTTAAGGTTCATTCTCTAAACGCACTGTCCAGATCCAGGGGTTCTTGTGGGTTGGTATGGATATTGCTATCGTATCCAATATGTTTTCCGGGATTGTTCTGAGCCTCCAGAATTCATCTAGTAAGACTTCCACAGACCTTATTTGAACAACATATGAGGGCATCAGAGCAAAATGAGAATAATTTCTTACCCAACGAAACAAAGCCAGAGCTATTTCCACTACAAAGAGAACTCAGGGCTTGGTGAAGAAACAGGGTCAGCGGCTAAGGTGGAGATGGACAGATCCTTCTGTGGCTTGGTACACTGAATGCATCTGGGCCCACCCTTAGAAATGCTGGAGCGCCAACATCCTGCCAGGCTGCTGCTGCTGCTGCAAAAAAGTCAGTTATAAAATGCTGCCCATTGCCCATGAATGCTGTGTGAGTTAGTCGTTCAACTTCTCTCCTTGAACTTGATCAAGTCAGTAAGTCTTTGTGAGCCTTGTGGAAGCACTGTCCACTGGCTGAGGTGTAAAATTGACTACTTGGTTTAGACTGTAGCTCTGTGCTTTTCACCCGTGTGTTGGTGGGAAAGGTATTCATTCATTCTTCAGTTGCCATCTCAGCTGTGTTACATTGGGAAAAGTGATCAAGATGCTTTGGTTTTGTAGCCTCTGAAACAGAAGCAGTAATAAAACCCACTTCTAAAGAACTATGGGACAAATAAGTTATTGATGGTGCTTTGATTCAGAGACCCTTTTGGTGAATGTGACAACGCTGAGAACACCTTAACGTGTGTGTGTGTGTGTGTGTGTGTGTGCGCGCGCGCGCGCGCAGGTACATGAAGGACACGTGTGTTGTGGAGGTCAAGGGACAGCTCTAGAGCAGTCTTTTTCTTCTATTTGGTGTGTGGAGTCTTGGGGACTGGCAACTAGCACTTCTCCCACTGAGCCATCTTGTTACCCTCCGGTTGGCTCTCTTTTCCATTATCACAAATAACTTGACTCTCATCATTGTTTATCGAAGTCCTAATGCTTTGAAATGTATTTAAACAGATAAGGCATTTCTCTAAGGGCTGAGGTACAGTAACAATTAAATTTTAATGTTTATTTTTCTACACAAAGGAATTAAAAATATACTGTTGATACCAGTGGTAGAAAAGCCAGACAGATCTAAACATACCACCCCGATGGTGACTCTTACTGGGAGTGGGTCAGCCTTTTCCAGGGAGCAACCTGGACTGGCCCAAGCTATTGAGGGTTACTTAAGAGCCTGACAAAAACACTTAGGCAATGTGGAGAGAGCTTTGCAGGAGTCAGTTCTCCTACTGTGTAGGTCCTCCTGGGGGTCAAACTTAGGTTATCAGGGCTATGAGCAAGTTACTTAGTCCACTGAGCCATCTCACATGCCCTAAATAATTTATTTTTAATATATTTAATTATCTATACATACACATATGCATATCCTTATATATATACTGTATGTGTATATATACTTGTACATGTACTATATGTGTGTATGCGCATACACACACACACACACACACACACACACACACACACACACACACACACACACACAGAGTGCTAGGGATGGAACCCAGGGCTCCATGCATGTTAGGTAGGCATGGTCTCAGCTGGATAATTGTTCTTAATACTCATACACTTTCTGTTCATTCGTGTAGTACCCAGTACTGTTACAGCCCTGGATATAGGAAATGCAGCCCGTATTTACCCTTGAGAACTTTATATACTTTCTGAGACAGTGAAGACACAGGGAGTGACTCAAGCACGATGATGCTGACAATGTGTGCAGCAGAGATTTTAAGAAGAGAAAGACCGGTTCCGCCGAGCCTGCCAAAGAGGGGCCAAAGCCTATGCAGCTCCTGAAAGATACTGGATAGAGCAATGCAGGAGAGTGAGCAGTTCTGAGGGGAAGATTAGCATGCGCTGAATCTTGACTCTCAGAGTGTTGAAGAATTCCATCCCACTAACTCAGCTCTCCTCCATCTGCAAGAAGCCAAGTCTGCACCCCACCATTCCCACTCAGTTTAAGACTTAATTCTAGGATTTTACTTTCCAGAAATGGGTAGATTTATTAAACTTACAGTTCGTTGAGGCCTGTGGCCATGTCTTTTTGACTTCTGTGACTCTGCAATGGACACTTAATGGTCCTCAATGATAACCAAAGAAGGTTTTGCAGAATGTGAATCTTCCACGAGGCTTGCCTGGGTCCTGCCCACCCATACCCTTCTTGGACAGGTCACCAATTTGAAACTCTCATTTCTCCCAGTCTGTACCATGGTTGGACTCTCTGGACCATAGATTTTTTAGAAGCCATTTTCAAATAATGTGTTGGAAAGCACTTCTAGCTGCTTCTGCCCACTGGTCTTGGCTGTGCCTTCTCCAGCCAGTTTGGCAACACCAGTGCTCATTTAGGTGGCAAAACATGTTCAGCCTGGTCCGCTTGGAACCTGTTCGACAGGAACACCTATGATCTTGACTTCCTTTAGAGATGTGTTGTGAGATTATCCACCAGTGTGCTTCAAAATCAGGCAGGCTAACAACCCAAAGGCCTACACCTCTTATATTTTAGTGTCAGAGAAAGACATGCTGACCTCCTAAATACCACAAGAGTCACCTGCAAGTCACTGCTTCAGTGTGAACACATAAATGGAAGCAGTTCTGAGTCATACTGTCTACATAATGGGTGCTGTGAAGCAGCCAGTGTGTCAGAAAGCACCGTGGACATGCAGTCTAACTCATGCGTCTTTTGTACATTGATTTTATGTATTTATTTGGGGATATGTAGGTCAGTGGACAACTTGAAGCAATTGGTTTTCTCCTTCTAACATGTGTCTTCTGAAAATTGAACTAAAATTGAACTTGGCCCCTCTATGTGTGGAGGTGATACCTCCTTCTGCTTCTTTGACCAGAAATTCCAAGCCGAAGAGCCACTAGCAAATAAGCAACATGAGGCTTCAGGGAAGAGTGTCCGCAGGCTCCTGCACTTGAGGACTTTTCCTTAGGTGACATGCCAGTATCCTATCTCTACATACATGCTAGGTGTCCAACCTCAAAAGAGAATTCAGCTCCAAGAAAGCATCCAAAAATGTCAGTAAAACAACAACAGCAATAATAATAATAACAACAATAACAAAAACAAAAACAAAAACAGAATATGCGATCGGCTCCAAGTATCATGCTAGGAGTTTGCCAGGTGCCACATAGCTGACCCTGGCAACTAAACATTATTCCTATGTTGTGGGTAGAAATCTTCAGGGTGTGCACACATGTCGCATGTTTCAATCAGCTGTAGTGTGCGTCTCTGTGTAGTGGACATTGCTGAGGGCAGTGAACCTGCTGCCTTGTGGTGGATGAAGAGGACGGCACAGGGTCTAGGTCTAGTGTCTCCTTCCTCCTTTGTGAACACATGGGACCCGATGCAGTGAGCCCCAGTGCAGCGGACACTGGCCACAGGTGCCTGTTGACATGCAATTCATAACATGGTCTACACTGACAGTAATGCCCACATTTCAATGACTTGGCATAGAGAGTGTGAACTATCTCATCAGTGATGCTTTATAGTGGATGCACTCTTAGATATTGGATAAAACAGAATACTATTTAAATTATCTTACCCATTTTTCTGTACTTTTGTAAACACTGCCCCTAGAGAGCATGCTCTAATACAAATGGCTTGCAGTGTTTTTTGACAAGATTATGCTGAGCCTAGAGAGACAATGAACTCACTGCCCATGCAGAAATACATACGAATCCAGCATTACCTCACAAGTTTGATTCATTTTTAATTTTTATTCTCTATCTATGAGTGTGTGTATGCACATGTGTGTGTGTTTGTGTGTATTTGTGTATATGCTATATTTGTGTGGGTACCCATGGGTGCTAAAGGACAGCATTAGAAATAACTCTTTCACACCAAGAATGGTTGGCATATGCTTGTGATCGCTGCTATGCTGGAGGCTGAGGGTTATAAATTAAAGGGCTACTTGGTTCCTTGGATACATGGCGAGATTAAGGCCAACCAGGGTATTCTGGAGAGACCCTGTGTCAAATTCAAAATAAAAGAGCAAGAGCATAGAGTGCTTTGCCTAATCTGCACCCAGTCCTGGATTCATTCCCAAGCACCTTTCTAGAAATTTGTGATTGTCTCTGTCCCTGTTAGGATGCCAGGTAAGTGGAGGTGATGTTTGTAAGCTGTTCTAGCCAGCAGACACACAGTAACACCAGGGTTAATATTAATGGTGTTGTGGAGGTCCAAAGACCCTTCAGTGGGGCCACCCTCAGTTGGGACACCATGCCGTGACACGCTCTTGTGCTTCCAGGTTTGGCCTATTTTAAAGAGTTTGTATACGTGAGACCATTGCCTTTCAGGCTTTTGGCTGGGATAAGGACCAGCGTCAGGTTTATGTGTGCACCATGCCTGAACCTAACCTAAACCTCTCAACTCCACCCCAGACTGGGATGAAGTTCATAGATTTCATGAAACCACTCAACATATAGGAGGATCCTAATCACACCCAAATGACAGGTAACCCCTCCAAACTGCAATTTTTATTCATTTAAAGAACTCTAGGCAACCAGCTGGGCTGTACATGTCAAATTACAGCTGTATCTCCTAGAAATGTATGATTATTACCTTGCCCAGTTTCTGTTACTGATGAATCATGAATGAGATTTTATTTGAAAATGATTAAAAGTGGACAATGTCTGGGAGCTGTGACTGCCTGCTATAGCCTACTGCAGGCACGGAATGAGTTGGTTTTAACTCACATGGTTCTTCTTCATGGTTATCCATATGATCTCAATCACTCCAGACCTTCTCACTGCCTGAGGTGGACCAGCTGAGGTGCAATCCAGGGACTTGTAGTTTTGATAAACTCTATAAGGATTCTGATGTCAGCTAGAGTTCTGTAACCAGACTGGATGGTGTCAGGAGTGGAGAGTAGATTAAAATGTACATTAAAATTTACATTAAACTAAAATGTACTGTGTCTATTGCACTCACTAGGGCTGTTCCTTGCATCCACAGTTCCTTACTGGGCACTGATATGCTCAGATATACCAATGTGTTGGCCTAGTAGCCCAAGCTTCTGCTTTCATTAGTGTCACCTTTACTAGGTCCTCTGCAAAGGTCAAGACCCACTTCCTCCTCCCTTCTTTGTAGATCTGACTGTCTACTGCTCAGGAGTGTGCTCCGGTGTTGGGTCCGTGAGCCCTAGGCTTCAAGGCTCACCACAGCAGCCCTCCTCATTGGCGTAGCATCCAAGGGGCCTGACACCGCAGGGGTGAGACGCTGGGGTCGAGCATCCCTGGCCCTGATGTAGGGGCATCTGCCGACTCGGTGCCCAAGCTTGGCCACGGTGTACAGAGGGAGCAGATAGAGATCAGCCGCGGGCACTTGCCGGCTCCATTGTGCTCAGAGCATTTGCTACCCTGCGCCCCCGCCGTTAAGAGCTCTCCGCTCGCCGTAGAGCCTGTCTTCTCGAGAACCCAAGAGTCACAGCTCCCTTAGACAAAAGTTCTCCGATGCCAAAATAGTTTTTATCTTTATTCATTCTGGATGGCGGACAGCGCTCCTGGGGCAGGAGGGTGGAGAAGGAGGGGAGAGAGAGCTACTCGGGTCAAGGTGTTCTATTTATAGTTCTGAGAGAAGGGGATGGGGCTTGGTAGTTGATACTTTCCATTGGCCAGCTTGGGAGCCCTAATCTTGCCTCATTTGCCTCTATACAAGTTTCACATGCCAGGCCTCTCTCCATACAGGGGTCGTGATAGCTATGGAGAATTTCCCGGGAGCGTTGGCCAGAAGCATGAATTCTGGTCCCTGGTGTCTACTGGTCATGGTTTTCACCGAGTCTCCCAGGGCTTCTAGCCTATGCTCAACTGGGCTGCCTGACATAGATCACTGCCCCACAGGCGTGTAGTGTGGTGAAGGGATTCACAAGCTATGACACTAATGTGGAACACTAACCTGGGCCATCTAGATTGGAATGGAAACCTTTGAGGACAGGTGTGGGTAACATGGAGATTAGAATACACAAGTTGTCTAAGATTAAAACAACTGATCTGTAGGGTTCTTCCAGACTGTCCTTGGAGCACTAGGGAATTTAGCAGTTCACTCTCTGCCAAGAGACACATTTGCAGATGTGGATGGTGAACGGCTCTAGGAGGTCTAAGCATGACAAACATGGCTCTGGCAGGGCTTGCCCTTCCTCTATTCCCCCTTACTTGCTAAAAACTGTTAGATTACATTCCTAAAGCTAGCCACCAAGTTCTTTTCTCTTAGTTGGCCACTTCCTTCTCCTGAGCCGACTACTGTGGTCCACCTATCAGACTATGGAAGTCCAGCAATGAAAAGCCCCCTTTGACTCACCTAATTAATATGCCCAATTAAAATTAAATATCTCATCCTACCAAGGGTTTCATTGTTTCCCTTTATAAACTTCCATTTGCATATGGGTCTGTCTTCTCTCTATCCAGGGGCAGTCCTTTGTCTCTCTGGGACAAATATCCCTTTCCCCTTTCTCTTGTTCCTTTCTCCTAGGGTTCTATCTCCTGTCTTTGTCTCTTATTTTCTGCTGGTTGTCACTCTGGGACAAATAAATCTCCTTCGTGCTGAGAACTTGGTCTTGATGTGTCTTTTCAGGGGAGAAGCTGGCAGAGCTTGGGAAGATATGACTTGCAGCTGGGACTCCACAGTCACAGTTCCAGGGAGCTTTATCTCCTCACCCAGACATTCACCTCCTACTCATAAATTCTCTATAACCCTGATCTTGAATGTGTGATCCTCCTGTCTCAGCCTACACCACTGGGCCCAGCACCCTAAGAATTCTCTAGTCATTATTCAATATTATCTGTACCTGGATTTTTTTCTTCCTTCATCCTCATTTGGCCAAGTAGAATAAGTGCTCTAAGCGACTCTTCCCGGCCATGGCCATTTTCACTTCAGCACAATGCTCAGTTAAGCAAATGCATTTGGCTTACTTTAGTATAAACATGACTATTTTCTCACTTGCTGTTATTTAGGTGTCTCAGCCCAGCCTTCCCACAAGCTCAGTGGGTTGTAGGTCTTTGCCACTGGCTCTACTCTTCCTACTGAGCTCCTAGCTCAGAGTTCTCCTGTCCAGCACCTATTTGCATACAGCGTATCTCTGAATAGAGGAGCCGGTCAATAGACTGCAGAGACCCAGGCTATTTCACTCACACCCAAACAACTGTGACTGCACAGTAACCAGTTCACCCTCAGGCACACAAGTGCCTTTTGTGTACTCCTGTGCATACTCCTCTCCCCTCCCCTTGCTTTAAAAAACTAACCCTTCGGGTAAATTTTCATGACTATTGTGAAGTCCTGCCCAACCCTGCTTGCTGATGGAGACCAAACCCAGAAGCCTTGAAAGTTTTAAAGGCTGGTCAGAGAGGAAGGAAAGGTATACTCAAATGTGAATGCGAACTTGAAGGTTTCCCATTTTGAGTTTCCGTCATGGTCTAACCTCTTCCCTTCCTTTCTTCCTCTGAGACCTCATATTCTGGGAAAGAAATATGCCTGCTGTGGTTGTTTGAATAGGTTTGGCTCCCATAGACTCGTGTGTTTGAATTCTTGGCCCACAGGGAGTGACACTATTAGGAGGTATATCCTTGTTGGAGTAGGTGTGGCCTTATTGGAGATTTGTCACTGTGAGGGTAGGCTTCGAGGTCTCATATATATGCTCAAGTCCCAGAATCAGTCCTTTCTTGGTTGTCTGCCTTCTCTAGCACCATGCCTGCCTGGACACTACCATGCTTCCCACCATGATGATAATGGACTGAACCTCTGAAACTGTAAGCCAGCCCCAATTAAATGCTGTCCTTTATAAGAGTTGCCTTGGTCATGGTGTCTCTTCACAGCAGTGGAAACCCTAACTACGACAACTGTCTTTTGCTTAATAATGTTAAAAGTTTTGTTAAATAATTCACAGGAAAAAAAATCTATAATATTTTCCAAACTCTTCTCTTATTTCACAGAGCACTAAACTGAAGTATTTATCTTTTCTTTATTATTAGAAAATTTCCTAACCAACCTTGTGTCTAAGACAAATACCTGCCAGCTCAAACAGGTTAGTTACAACCTACTTCCTGCTAGAAGAAGGCAGAAAAATTAATGATAGATTAATCATGGATACTAGGAGTTGGAGAGATGGTTTTGTGTTTAAGAGAACTTGCGGTTCTTACACTGGATCTGGGTTTGATTATCAGTACCTATGTGGCAGCTCACAACCATATATAACTCCAGTTTTAAGGGATCTGATACCCTGTTCTGGTCTCCATGGTCACCAGGCACACACAAGTGATATGCATACATAGATTCAGGCTAATCCTTATACATTAAAACTTTTAAAGAAAGTGAATGTTTATAAAAATAAAGTATGGTGCTTTGGCATTAATTTCCTTTCATGCTGATTAGTTTTTCCAAGTATTTTTGAGACTATACATTAGATTTAGATTTTGTTGACCCATGATTTCTACCTGAAGATAATATAAACAAAGGTATTTGCTGTAGTTTCTAAACAATTGCCCTCTCAGAGTGAATGTTGATATTTACTACCTTTATGATATAGGAAAAAGTGAAGCCAAGTAGACTTTTCAAAGGTGGGGGAAAGTGGGTGATCTCTACAACAGGTCCGCTAGAGTAGGTCTCTTGTCTTTCTCCTCACCTTGCGTCCTCTTCAATGCTTCCAGACTCTGCCAGCAAGAGACCTGAGACCTTGGGCCTCAGCCTCCAGCCAGAATTGTGAGCAAAGCAAGTTTCTTTATTGCTTAATCAGCCTGTGTTCTTCATGAGGGACAAAGGACAGTATCTATCTGTACCCCGCTAAGCTCTGAATCGCACTTTCTCCAAATTTTTTTTTCTTGCAAAACGTTCCTTGAAGCCTAACAAGACAGACTTCATTGTGCTCCATGGGCTCTCCTGGCAGACTCAGTAGGTCTCACCGGTGGAGCTTCTCCCACCAAGGACTAAATAAGAATGTCACCAGAAGTCGTGATGGCCAGGGTTCAGAGCAAAGTGTCGAAGAGGCAACGTGATTATACAAGAAAACATCTATATTTATTTTCTCTAAGGAAGTTGGCCATTTGGATTTTTAATAATGAGAACTACCATAGAATCTTAAATGTTACTGGGTTAGAAGGTTTGAAGGATTCAAAGGAAATGGAAGTAGTGGAAATCAAATGTTTTCCACCAGAATTGCTTTGACATTTGTCTAGGAAGGTGACTGGACAGGTATCAGTGCCGTCACGTTTCATGGGCCTTAAATTTTCAGAGTCCTGCTTGTAGTGCATTAGGAGCACCTCTCTCATATGGGAACAGCCACTTTGGATTTCACATTGGAAGGCACTTTAGCTACACCTCCTTACATATTGCCCAATGTAAGCTGAGGTGGCTCTGGGGATGTTTCTGAGGAGGAAGGCTCCATGTAAATCTCTCCACCTCAGTTGATGGGTAGTATCCCAATGGGCAGGATTCCACCACGACTCCCACTAAGGACTTATGGCTATAAAAACTCCAAGGGGAATTTCCCCATCGTCTTTCCTTTTACTATAAAACCCTTATGACATTGTTCTCCTAGTGAACTAGTAATACTGGCCTTCTGCCCAATGCCATCTAAGAATGCAGCACTCACCTAGACTTACAGTTTCATTATCAAAGAGAAGTTCCTTTCAGCACGCCCATGCCTGTCTTCATCCACAGTAAGGTATGGCTCTGACCAGTAGTGTCCGTGGGCCCTGAGTCCACATTACTCTGCTACTTGGGGGAAAGCCCCCCGCCTCAGTGAGACCTAAGGAGAGAATGACAATATATACAAGGTCTAGAACATGTCAGGGAGCCAGGCTGCACTGCCAAGGCATAGGTGCTGCGAAGACACAAGAAGAATGGAACAAAGGAAGAGTGAAACTTAAACCCAGGTTTGTGGAGAAGCTCAGGGCAAGGTTCCCTCTCCAGTTGCACCCGGGAACTCCCAGTTGCTCATTTCAAACTCATTCAGGAGCAGCACCTTCTCCGACATTGACTGCAGTTCTGCAGGCAGAAGCCATGAATCAAGGGCAGTAAAGAGCCACAGTGTAGAAAGGAATTGCTAGCAACATAGAGCCTGATGAGACTAGCGTGCACCAGGCCAGGCATCTTTGCCTCTAGCAACCAGAGAAGGAATGCTGGGAAACTCACAAGCCTGTGAGTCTCACATCTTAGCTCGGTGTTGGTCCCCTGGAAATTCAGATCCTACATCAGTGGGTGGCAGATCTGGTGTTTGTCAAATCACCCAGAAGCTCTGACACCATCACAGTATCCCAGATTTACCCTGGGGCTTCTGATTCAGTCCATCTGAGAAGAAGTATTGGTTGTAACGTGCAGCAAGGTTGCCATCCATGGTCCACATCCAGAACAGGTTCTGGGCCAAGCCACGGAGAGCAGATGGTCAGCAGATCTGTCAGTCAGCACTTTGCATCTCAGGCTGAAGGCTGAAGGTGGAGTTAAAACTTCCTTCATGAAAACTATTGAGAAATAAAGTATTGATCTTACTTGAGAGACTTTTATGTTAGTCAATTAAATTAGTATTGTACCTTTCTACTAGTAAAATAAGAGAACCATTACTGTATGGAAATATAATGTTCCATAATATTTTTATTGTGAGACAGGGGACGAGTCTTACTGCACTCCGATGTACAGTTTACGCATGACTATAAAGTCAGCTGTAATCTATAAACAGGCGATATAGATCTTAGATATCTCTTTTAAGATCAGTTGGAAAGGAAAATCCCTCATTCCTTAGCAACACCATAGGAAGCAGGATTGTCTCCAAGAAGAAAAAAGAGTCCTTATCTTTCCTAATTATTCCACATGAAAAAGCAATAGAATGTTCCATTATTCTAATATTTGAAGGGGAATGAATGCATTTCTGATCCCTCTCGTACATTGTTCGAGCATCACGATTGAAATTTGAAAAAAAAAAAGTATTTCATGTTTTTCACTGTTACTCAATGAGCTCCCCTGAAATGAGAACCAAAGGAGATATTTTCCCTAAATGTCATATGCTACAATAGAAAACAAGACCTTCCATAAGAAAGCTAAGAGTTTCAGGGCTGTGAAGCTGACCCAAGAAGGTCATGTGTTCCTGGGCATGGGACTGACCCAGGAAGGTCACGTGTTCCTAGGCTGTGGGGCTGACTGTCCTAAACACAGCACAAATAGCCAGATTCCTTGAGCGATTTCACTGCAGGCTATTTGGAAATGTGTCATTTAAAATGTGGAATCCTGGCATGAGATTTTTCACACTGAAATTTTTTCAAAACTATCTAAAATGTGTCTTATTTGTGAACATGCATCATATTAATCCATTGTGATATAAAATAACAGCTGCTAATGTGGTTTTAAAGTTTGTAATAAAGTACGTCAAAATGTCTATAGAACGGATCGTGACAGCGCAGCCAACAAGCGATATTTCAGGGACTTTTAATATGTGAGGAAAAATGCCAACATGGCAGAAAATAAGATTTCTCAACTGTATCTTTTCTGATTTTGACATTTATTTTCCTATTTTGTACCTGATAAATGTCCCAGATATTTCTGCTGCTGGTGAGGAGGAGGAAGGCAATGGCTAGTCCTGGGAAGGTAAACGCTACCACCTCTAGTGCCCATCTGTATCAGTTAGCTTTTGCTACAGCAGTGCTGTGTAACAAAGCACACTATCTGTGTTGCTTAAAACCATTTATTCCAATGTTTTGGGGCAGCTAGGCTTTGGCTGGTCCAGGCTTTATTCAGTTTATTTTAGCTACAAGCTTTAGGATGTGTCTGGGGCCCTGCTACAGTAAGTTCAGCCACTTTTTTGTCTGTCAGTAACTAACCAAGACAGCCATGCCATGGTACACATCCTCGCAATGTCAGAGGAAGCATAGAAAACACATCGAGCTGGAGTATGAGCTGGGACAATCATCTCCACTCGCATCCCATTGGCTATAGCAGATCATGTGGCCAAACCTGACATCAGTGATAGAAGGTTAGGGGCATATACCTTGGGGTCGCTGGGAGAAATTACATCTGTAGACAGTAGGAGGGGACAGGATCCTCATATGGTTGAGGTTTTTCTTCTTAAATTAATGACTGATATTGTTTTCCAGCCATACTTGCTGAAGGTGGTATTGTATAGTGTGTGTGTGTGTGTGTGTGTGTGTGTGTGTGTGTGTGTGTGTGTGTGTGTATGTGTGTGTGTGTGTGTGTGTATGCGTGTGTGTGTGTCTGTGTGTCTGTGTGTGTGTATGTATGCGTGTGTGTGTGTGTGTGTGTGTGACAGCACACATGTGTAGGTCAGAGGCTAACTATTGGCAGCCAGGTTTTGCCTTTCCCCATGTCTGTCCATTCTGGATATCAAACTCAAGTCATTAGTCACCCACTGAGCCATTTGCTGACCTTGTTATTTTAATATTTTAGTAGCTAATTTTGATTGCTTTCTCATCATGTCTTTGATGCTTACATCTTTTGGTCAGTAGTCTCTAGAGACAGAATCGGGTGTGTGGAGGGAGGAGGATAAGGAAGAGAGGAGAAGAAATGGAAACAACAGAGATTGATTAAAGAAACTGGTTATTTGGTCATGGCGTCTGGGAAGACCCACAATAAACCACCTACATCTATAGGGAGCCAATAGAGAGAATAGAGTAACTCATTCCGAGTCTAAACAGCTCAAAACCCAGAAAATGTGTGTGTGTGTGTGTGTGTGTGTGTGTGTGTGTGTGTGTGAGAGAGAGAGAGAGAGAGAGAGAATGTGAGTATGTGTCTGTGAACGTGTGAATGTGCATGTGTGTGTGTGTATATGTGTTTGCACCATGTACATTTTTTGAGGGGAAGGGTAGACTCATGGTGTCTATGTGAGTTTTGGAGTCCAAAGGAAGGAGAATCTGTAGTGACGATGTCTAAGGATAGAAGGAAAAGGATGTCTTGGCTCAGGAAGAAAGCAGGTAAGTGTCATCCTTGTACACTTTTGTCTGGGGCCCTAGCTGATTAGATTTAACCCACCCGAATTGAGGTTGTATTTTTTTCTATCTGGTTCACTGAGTCGATCTCATTCAGGTAGAGCCTCAGAGAGTGGGAAGAAAGCAGGTACAGATTATTAGGCCAGTCTGACAAGTGATCTTCAGTGTAAAGTGGGATAATGAGTGTCTACATTAGAGATTACGTTGAGGATTAAACAAATCAATACATGTAGAACACTCAGAAGAATATCTTGTAAGTATGCATCAGTATATTTTTAGTACTATGATCTTCAGTGTCTTTAACCATCACCAAGATTACCTATGAAACGAGATACTGATGCATACTCTGTGCTCATTGGTACAAGGAGGCAGTGATGTCCACTCCACAGGCTCTGAGCAAGTTTAGATGAAGTCACATAGATGGCGTCAGTGGCATGAATGTGTTGAGCATTCTACAACTTTGGCCAACACTGAATCTCCTGGTTTGCTGATGTGGAAAGTCCAGGAAGGACAATAATTGGAAATGTTTCTGGAAAGCTGAGTTGCTACTGTTCTAACATATGAGGTCTGGATTTTGTTAAGTGGGCAATGAGAACATTGGAGGACTCAGAGGTGATTAGCTTAATCCTACAAAGATTAGTATGGACATGGAATAGAAGGGGGTCTGGAGGTCATGGAAGTAGTTAGAACCTGTAACAAGGCTACAGGAACAAGAGAGGACAGACAAGAACCACAAGTGTTGGGTCAATGACAGGAAGAAGATGAAAAGGGGTCAAAGGTAATGTGCTCGTATGGGGAAGGCTCATGGACACAAGAGGAAGGAACTGGTGAGCAAACAAATGGGGTTGGTAACTGAGTGCTGCATACCTGATTGTATTAACTAACTCCACAACTGTACTGAGCTTTCATAGCCAGAAGGAGCTTATCATAAATGAAAAGAAGACAAGTGAAGCAGATTAACATTGTTGAAAGATCTTAGAAGTCTTCAAGAGCCGAGGTCCCTTTCCCTTCCTCTAGACCAGGACTGGCTCTGAACACCAGTTAAAGCCAATGGGCAGCTGAGGGAAAATGGCCAAGGCTTCCTAGATCTCCTGGCCTCTCTACACAAAGTGCCAAAGCTACAGATCAGAAGAACTTCCGAGTTCATGGTTCCTCCTTAGTGCCTCTCTGTTTTCTTTATGCCTCATGAACAATAGATGGCCCTTGCTATTACTAATTCTTTTTCCACTTCAAGCACCTCTCATGATTAGGAGGGTTGCAGTGTGCGATCAAAGACTCAATTAGTTTATCATAGTGATTTGTAATTGGGGTCTGTCTCTGAACATTAGGGCTCCGGGAGAAGGCTCACTGAAGACAGTAGTTAAAATACATCCAGGTGGCGTGAAATTATCCCTGCCATGAAAAGATTAATTGTGAAGCTGAAATCGTGGGTCAAATGGGGGATTTGTAGGTAAATATGTTAATGTATAATTATGACTACGTCCTCATAACCATAGGTAGGAGCACAATGGAACTCATCCCAACCTTTACCTGTTCAGTTTCCCTTTGCTCCTTTGTTTGCCCACGTGGCTATAGGACACTGTATTCAGCCTGAGCGTGCCCGGTCAGCTCTTCATTGGAAATACTGTGCATCTCCTGATTTGCCTTGTCCAGCATCTTCACATGCCCTTTCCAAGGAGGAACACTTGCTTCATGCTTGTTTTAATCACCTGAACCTAGTGAGCTGGAGAGTGAGTGGCTGAAGTAGGCAGGACAATCACATAGAACCTGATGAAGCTGGGAGGGTGGAGACCAATGCTGGGAGCAGCACTAGAGAAAGGGGGGCGGGGCAGGCCCCTCAGTGAGGATAAAAGGGGTTGCAGAGTCTTGTGAGTTTGGAATATTGAGACACTCCTAGGCAAGGTTGGTTGACAGGTTAGGAAATGAAAAGGCAAAGAGACAGAACCGGAATGAGTCTTGGACATTTTTCAGAGGTGAATACATATGCTCATTCTAATCCAAAAGGTTCATTGTTTCCTTCCTGCATGAGGTCATGGGCTCAATCCGCCAAGACGAAGACAGGACAAAAAGTATTAACCTGGAGTCAGGAGCACTGACAGGACCTGGGATGCGTCTCGCTGGGCTGTCCTCCAATGAACAGGAAGAAAAACACGAAGGGCGTGTGAAGTCTGTAACGCCTTTCCAGCATTATGGTGCTATAAAATGTGACTTAACAGAAGCGCTGGTTGGAAAAGAATTAAATCCAAAAGGAAAATAGCTTCTGTAATCATATCTGAACATTTAATTTGTCATTTGCTTTATGACATATGCATGAGGCTTATTTAAAATAGTGCTACAAGGTTAATTACCAGTGCAGAATAGATGATTGTGTCGGGAGCACAATATTTTGTTAGGCATGTGTGACAACATTGCAAAATGGATCAGCTGTGTGACTGTTTGTGATCTGGCGTCCCCTTCGTTTAAAATGGCCACAGTCCTGAACATGTGTTCTCCCAATCCCCCACCTCTGTAGACAAAGTGTGTCACATTAGAAAAAAATAATAACCAGAAGTAAAGCTCACTGATAGTTTGCTGAACTTCTTAGAAGCCATGCATAGGGTAGCAGAGCAGAGATGTGTTTCTATGTTGCCAAAGTATCTTCAATGCACCCTGCTATGTCCCAGCCTGTGAATATTCAAGCAGTAACCAAAAAAGAGAAAGTCTTAGCTGAGGAGAGACATTGGATCAGGTTGGTCAGAGGATAATGCTGGGACATCAGTGGCTACTGAAATGGCTTTGGAATAATTCCTTGCTTTTTGGCAAAATCATCTCTGTAAAACATCTCTGTACACTCTTTCCAGTGGAAAGAATGGAGTAGCAGCTTCAGTCTAAGGAGGATGGGGGGCAATCACAACTGCCCTTGTTTGTAAACACAAAGAGAAATTCACTTACAGAAGGAAACCCTGTCTCAGCATTTCATGAGGCCAGGGAAAGAGAAGTGGCTGGCCTTGCTGAACACACTGCACATGGTCACCACGCTGTACCCTGGAGCATTTCCTTTTTCCTCTCAGGAAAGCAGCACCTAAGTCAGTTGAAGGAATATGGAACTGGTTTTTAAAATACAGGCCTTTGTTGTTCCTGTTTTTCTCAGAGACAGTTAACTGATTGGTTAACTCTAATTTTTAATACAACCTAGAGTCTCCTGAGACGCCAGACTCAATGAGAGGCTGTCTACATTGGGTTGGCCTGTGGGCATGTCTATGGAGGATTGTCTTAATTAAGTTAATCGATCAGAAAGACCTGGCCCACTGTGGGCTGCACCATTCCCTAGGCAGAGGGTCCCAAACTGTCTAGGAGTAGAGAAACTGAGCTGAGAACAAACAAGCATATATGGTATAACTAACTGTTTGAAGTTCCTGCCTTGACTTCTCCTAGACTAACCTAGAACTGTAACATGAAATAAACCATTTTCTGCACTGAGTTGCTTCCTGTCAGGGTGGATTTAAAAAAAAATGAAACTAGAATACTAACAGTAGTGAATATCATGGTGCTGATTGTAACTTATTTATGGTCATTTATATGACTCTCTAAAAGAATGAGTTAGAAACATGGAGGTGGGGAGGATCTCACAGGATCTGGGGGATGGAAAAGTATAACCAGAATATATTGTATGAAAGAAAATCTATTTTCAATAAAAGAAAAGTAGGCAAAAGATCTGAATTGAAAAAGAAGGAGGAAGGAGGAAGAGGAGGAGGAGGAGGAGGAGGAGGAGGAGGAGGAGGAGGAGGAGGAGGAGGAGAAGAAGAAGAAGAAGAAGAAGAAGAAGAAGAAGAAGAAGAAGAAGAAGAAGAAGAAGAAGAAGAAGAAGAGAAGAAGTTGTTGTTGAAATTGTTAGTATAGGATAGTATTTATGTCAGGCCAAACATATGAAGTCATGTACTTTGTCAAAGTTTAATATTGATTATTTAAGACAATAATAGAAGGCTTTAAACTATCTCTTCACAGCATAAAACACATCAACTAAAAGGTCTTGTGATTTAGATCAAGAGCAGAATCATTGTGGTCTCTCTAGAAAATGCTTCTAGTAAAAAAAAGTACTGTGCTAGTCAATTCAGATAGACACAAAGAACAATCAGAAACCACTCTGGCTTAGGAACTCATTAAGATCAGTGTGACTTAGACTCAAGTTGTATGGCTTTTATTCACCCTTAAAAGCGACCTGGTTATGTGGAGCCTGAGCCATGCTCACATATGGTTTTAGAGCGCCAGTCTGTGTGTGTGGTATGCACTCTGTGGCATTGACACTTGGCTAATAATTTGATGCCTATGTCAGCTGTGGGCTGTAAACTTAGTAAAAGTGTCAAGGACAAGGACAAGTTCCAAGTTAACTGTATGCCTAAAGATATTTCTTGAGCCTGTGCATTGGCTGTTTGTTTAAAGATGTGTTTTCTTCCTTTTTAATTACATGTGCATATGTATGTATATGTATAGGGTGTATACATAGGAATGCAGGTGTCCCTGGAGGCCAGAGGCATCAGATGCCCCTGGAGATGAAGTTATAGGTAGACAGAAAGCCTCCTGATGTGGGGGCTGGGAACTGAACTCAGGTCCTCAGCAAGAGTAGCATGTCTTAATGTTTGAGCCACCTTTCCAGCCGAGATATTTGTTTTTAGTCTCTGTATTCTAACCTTCTTCCTTAATATCAAATTTATATATTGACTGCTGGAGAGAAAACAAGGAACCCTGAAACATAATACCTGAACAATCTACAGGGAAAAGGGGGTTATTTCCCAACATTGAAGTTGGCACCTAGGAAAATTCTCACACCTTGTTCAAATGAATGATTTTGTACCCTTAGCCCCTGAGTCCACTTCTTTCTAAGCATGCTAACATGAAAGAAAATGGCACGGGATATGAGCAGCGTCCCATCACTTCTTGCTCAAGACTCTCATCTTTTGTTTTTATCACAGTTTGCCTGACAGTCCATGCTGAGTTTGGTTGGTTGCTCATTGTTGCTCGTAGAAAGATGACATTGGACTGTCTTTGTCAAATAAATGACTAGCTAAATGTGAGTACAACTAAGGGCCATGGCTACAGCATGCACGGAAGGAGAAGCTACCTTTCTGCGGCACTAGCCCTGAGGGTTTTGGCTTTCTAACCTTTCTTGTCTTTGATTTCTCATACATAATGCAGACCTATTTGATTGACATCTGGGGACCTTCTTGACCTCTGAGTTCTGGGTGGGCTCAGGAGGAAAGTGGCCACACTTGGTAGAATGTCAGGATAAAGATTATCTTGGCTGGCATGCCAAGGCCACCTTTGATTCAGATCACTGACCCTGCCAGCACCCAGCACAGAGGCCTCTGCCCATGAATCTTCCTCTGTTCTGCTCACAGGCTCCCCTTTCTTTTCACTGTGTGTGTGTGTATGTGTGTGTGTGTGTGTGTGTGTGTGTGTGTGTGTGTGTGTGTGTGTGTGTGTGTGTTGTATGTAATGTATCTGTGTTTGTCTGGCAGGATATCACTGTAGGAAAGAGGAAGTAAAGTGGAGTGAACTGAGGGAGATAATAGAAAAATCATTAATTTCCACCTTTGAGATACAAACTTTAATACTAAAGAATACTGTCTTCAGTAAGCTAAGCAACAAGCAAAGCATGGTGGGAAGGAAGCTAGAATTCCTACAGGTCATCAAGTATTTGCACTTAGCTGCTCATGGTGGTCATGACAGATCTGTCACAGGTGGTGCTGATGAGCCATGGGTGACTATTTAAGTTTCTATTCATTTTAGTTAAACAAAATTAGAATTTCAATATTAGCAAGCTGGTCACACTTCAAGTGCCTGGTGGATACAAGAGACTGGTAGCCACTTTGGGAAAACTGAGGCCCTACAGAAGCTGCCTTCCATCACAGCAGAGAGCTCCTGTGGACCGTGCTGAGGAAGGCACAGACACATCCTTGTCTAGTGAGGTATTTAACCGCAATGTCCTTTGTCCCCATCTCCTCTCTCTTCTGGTAACTTGATATAAGAAGAAAGAAACAAGTCTATAAAACTAGAAAGAGAAAGGGGAAAGGGGAAAGAAAAACTGTTGTAAAACTAAGATAAAATTACTGTAAAAAATTTTATGGAGAATCGGAAGCTGGTGCTCCGATGGGAACTGGTATGTGCTACAGACCGCATGTGTCCACTTCCAAAATGGCTTCTTTCCTGTCAGCCAGAAGAAGGCAGACATTCGAGGATTTAAGTACGCTTGGTGCTGGCCGTGGCAAGAGCGTGAGAGGAAGGCCTCTGACTCTGCTGCAAACAGGGATGATTGGTCAGCACTCCTCAACAGAGGGCTGGAGAGCTGCTAGCGCTGGACCTCCATGAAAAGCTCCTCTTCGATCTGCATGTACTTCAGGGGAAAATGCAATAGTCCTAGTAAGAAAAGCTACTATGAATTTAAAAAAGAGAAAGTAGGGGTGTATAGGAGGGCTGGGAGGGAGAAAAAATAAGGGAGATATGATTTAATTAGATGATAATCTACAAAATAAAAGAAAAAAATCAAAAAGCTAAATTAGAAACAATTATGACAATTAACGTTGATTTACATAGAGACAAAGATAGGGATAGATATAAACACATGATTTGGTTACCAGTATGGCAGAGTAGAACACAATATTTTAAAGATGTTTTAAAAAACTTGTATGTGGGCAGTGTGCATGTAAGTGCAATGCCATTGGTGACCAGAAGAGGGATCAGATCCTTTAGAACAGGAGTTGCTGGCAGTTGTGAGCCTCTGAACGTGAGTGCTGGGAACTGAACGTGGGTCCTTTGCAGGAGTAGCAAAGGCTCTTAATCTCTGAGCCATCTTACCAGTCGAGGGCACCATTTTTAAACGAAAACAGGAAAGGATTCCTCTAATGACTTTTTTTACTGTATATACTTAATAGTATTTCTGTGGTTCCAAGTCCATCTCAGGTGTTATTTCTTAACCCTTTCCTTGTTGGTGCATGCATGGTTCTTGCCTTATGATTTCAGGTGAAGAGTTAATGGCTTTTAATTAGTTGGTTCTGAATAGTCTAGGTATTCCATGTTTGAACCCATGAAGATAAAATTAATTATCCAGTGAGTTATTTGAACTTTCTCTTCAAATACAAATTGCTTGGGAAAGAATGCATTCCAAAAATTATGCTGTTTTTTGTTTGTTTGTTTGTTTGTTTGTTTGTTTTTGTTTTTTGTTTTTTGCTTTTCTGGAAAAGCCAATAAAGGGTGTAAATCCTAAAATCTAACTGTACTGGAGAAGGGAACCAACCATTTGGGGCTGATGTGTGTGAGCCAGTATTTTACTAGTCATCTGCCAGTGGGGTCTTTCTAGAAACTGAATAGAAATGTCAGCTGACTGAAATCACATCCCATCTGAAGGCTCAAAGACAGATCCTGTGCCATCCCAGTTCTGTGGTTTGGCCTTATCAGTTGTGTTCTTGGCTTGGCATGGGTTGTCTCTTTCCAGAAGAGAGCTCATTTTCCACATCCTCTCAACTCACAGTTCCCCTTTTGACCGAGGTAGAGGAACATGAGAGCATTGGCTTCATTGCTGTACCGTACTCCACATTTGCATCTTTGATAGAGGGTGAGTGAACATTTCATGTAAAGACTTCATGAGAAAAAGTTTGATCTGAATCACATGTTTCCTTCCTTCCTTTCTCTTTCCTTCCTCCTTCCTTCCTTCCTCTTTCCTCCTTCCTTCCTTTCTTCTTCCTTCCTTCCTCCTTCCTTCCCCTCCCTTTCCTTCCTTCCTCCTTCCTTCCCCTCCCTTTCTTCCTCTTTCCTTCTTCCTTCCTCATTCCTTCCCCCTCCCTTTCTTCCTCTTTCCCCCTTCCTTCCTCCTTCCTTCCTCTTTCCTCCTTCCTTCCTTTCTCCTTCCTTCCCTCCTTCCTCCTTCCTCTTTCCTTCCTTCCTTCCTTCCTTCCTTCCTTCCTTCCTTCCTTCCATCCTTCCTTCCTTCCTTCCTTCCTTTCTCCTTCCTCCCTTCCTTTACTCTTCTACCTATTCATTCAACAGACATGTTCCAGGTGCTGGAGACAAAGTGAAAATATAAACATATGCCCTCACCCTTGTGGATTATAGTCTGGAATGTCTGAAATATACATTTATCACCTCACAGTCCGTGGGAAGTCTAATGGTATCCATGAGATAAAACCAGAGTGCATTTCTTCCAAGAGAAGACAATCCATTCTTGCTCTGGACTAGAAGAGAGTGGCAGAGGGGAACCCATTTCCTCACTTTCTCCAGCACAGGAGGTCACCGGCATTGTTTTACTAATGACCTGCTTCCTCATTAACACAACCAGAAGTAGCCCGACAAACCCTGCCCACGCTATATCTCCCCTGAGCACAACTGAGAACAGCCTGCTTTTGAAAGACTTAGATGAAAACCTTGGATCTACCATCATGCTCACCCCACCTCAAAGTCCCACCTAAGCACGTTTGCATAGTTCCTTCTTGCAATATGCGGTAATATATTGACGTTTTGGGACCATGCACAACTTTGGAAGGACCAAAACCTGGCCTCCTACATCGGCTAAGGCAATAAGTGAAATAGTTCCATATTCTACACACTGTATAAGATGTAAGAGGTCCAGAAGCAGAATGACATTGTCAGGAAAGGTTCTATTCAAAGGTGGCACCTAGGATGAATGCTGAGCTTTCATCTCATCAGTGGAGACTAACCCAGTGCCACTGCTTCCTTTTAGCCTGTTTGGCTTCAGTTACTAGTGAGGATGCTCTCACCAACCAGAGTCCATTTCTGAGACTGTAAAACTTGGAAAGGCAAAAGTTTATTTCAGATTATACTTCCAGGTCTCAGCCCGTCACTGGGGGAAGTCAGGACAGGAACTCTGTCTGGCTTACTAAACTAGCTTTCTTATACAGCCCAGCCCCATGTGTTCAGGGATGGTTCTGCTCACAGTGCACTGGGCCCTCTCACAGCCATCATAAAATAAGACAATCTCTCACAAAAATATTCACAGGCCAGTCTGCTCTAAGCAACCAAGGTTCCCTTTTCTCAGATTTTATCAAGGTTGTATCAAGTTAACAATAAAAACTAATCAACTCATCCACCATAATAATAACAGAATAAAATGAGCAAATAAAGTTGTAATTGATATTTAATATTGATTTATAGCACAGTACAAAATCACTAGTGTTGTTTCATTGTGAGCCTAGAAAATACAAATCTTCACAAAATACTTTCCTGAAAATGTACCAGACTGAAAACAGCTCTAGCAAGATTGAGGCTAGCATATTTACGTAACAGTGCATTGATACTCTGCAAATAATAAGGAACTAACATGTTATCAACCCCACAACAGGAATGAATCTCAAAAGTATCTTGCAGAAGGAAGCCTTCTATAGTAAACGAGAGCCTAAGAGGTGGATTCTGGTTCTAGAACTGATGGGAATAGTTTTTGGAAGAAAAAACCCATCAGAATAGGGCTGCTCTGGAGCTCGGATGGAGACTTGATGGAATGGGAAGGGGCCAGGCAGAGTTTTCTAGGAAGACGTTAATGTTCTATAACCTATAAAGGTCTGAGTTATAATTAGGAAAACACGCTGCGCAAGTTGTGTATGTTTTTAATGTCTGATGAGGACTTTTTAAAGGGACGTTACTGGGACTGGAGGGATAGCTCAGGCAGGAAACTGCTTCCTGTAAAGCATGAGGACCATAGTTCCATTCCTGTCTCAAGTGTAAAGGGTCCTTATGATGGTCCACACTTTGTAATCGAAACGAAGGCAGGTGAATCCCTGAGGCTCACTGGCCAGACTGTGTAGTCAAATTAACAAATTCCAGAGCAGTGAAATGTCCTGTGTCAAGAAAAGATGGTTGGTGTCCTGAGAAGAAACCCTGAGATCAGTCTCTGGCTCTGACATGCACAACACACACTCTCACGTGAGTGCACTCTCACGCACGCACGCATGCACGCACGTGCACATACACACACATTGAAAAATGGTTTTGAAAGTTACTTGAGCTTGCAATTCAGTTTTGGATTTGTGCCTAGGACTTTGAAGATCCTTTTACTGTCTCTGGATTCTCTTGTCATTGCTGGGAGGTCTCTTGTTCTAACTGCTGTGCTTCTGTGGGATCTTGCTGGCTGCTCTTATTACCACCTCTCCCCTTTGTGTCCTGTTGCCTTTAGCACAAGTGAGTCTAAGTGAAAATTTTCTTGCACTTTCTCTCCTGAAAATCCACAGATTTTCAAATCTCACTTTGCTGTCTTTCACCCATTCTTAACCATTGTTTTTTAGCACAGGACCTCCCTGTTTTCAGTACTAGCTGCTTATAGGACTCCCCGCAGTCAGACATCTCAGTGCTGTTTTTCTGTCCTCCACTGAGCCTCTACTACATGTAGGGCAGTCCTGCCAACTGAGCATTCAGCAATCCAGTGCTAACCTGTAGCACAACTGAAAATCTAGTTTCTATCTTCAATCATTTTATTTTTCATGTTAGAAATTTCTATTTACTTCCTTTAAAAAATATATACCAGGTTATTGCAAAGCTGTTATTAATTTGTCATGCTTTCTTTACTGTTAAATTTTTCTTTAAACAAAGAGCTGGGTGTGTTGTTACATAAACCTAGCACTAGAGAGGCAGAGGCAGAAAGATCTAAAGTTTTAGGCCAGCATGGGCTACATAACAAGTCTCACTCTAGCCAGAGCAATAAGAGACCCCAGCTCCAAAAGCAAATATAAACAATAAACATTTCTTTTAACATATTAAAATGTGCTTATTTTACATTGTGTGTACACTGTTTCTAAACTCTATTGTCTTTTGGTTTCCAATTGAATCATTTTTTTTCCTCTTAAGATTTTACTGTATGTTTTGTCTTCTCCTGTGTGCAATAATTTTATGTAGTTGAGAACATGAGAATTTCCCACATCTGGGTTAAAATATTTTTCATGAAGCAATTTTGTTTGCTCACACTGGGTGCCTGGGGACACTGCTAATCTAGGAGAACTTTAAAATAAAACTTTAGCTTGAACTGATCAAAATGGCCTCAAACACATCTAAATGTATTCCTAGAATTGACATTTCCCTGAGGAGACATTTATCTTTTTCTATTTGCCCAAATCCAAAGCCAAGATCGGCAGCTAGTTCAGCTTCCAGGATGCTGAGCTTCAAGTGACACTCTGTGTTGTGACTGTACAGAAGTCATTCTCTGCCTGGAGACTCTGACCACTGAAGATCATCAGTAGATTTCTGTGGTGGTTTGAATATGGTTGGCTCAGGGACATATTTAGGATGTGTGACCTTGTTGGAGTGGGTGTGGCCTTGTTGGAGGAAGTGTGTTACTGTGGGGGTGGGCTTTAAGACCCTCCTCCTAGCTGCCTGGAAGACAGACTTCTTCTGACTGCTTTTGGATGTAGAACTCCTGGCTCCTTGTACAGTACTATCCCTGCCTGGACATTGTGATGCTTCCTGCCTTGATGATAATGGACTGAACCTCAGAACTGGTATGCCAGCCCCAATTAAATGTCCCTTATAAGTGTTGCTTTTGTCATGGTGTCTCTTCTCAGCAATGGAAACCCTAACTAAGACAACTTCCTAGGAAAATTCCTGCCTATTGCAATAACTCTCTTCCTTGGGTTTAGATCTGTAATGTATGGTGCCTGTGCAAACACTGGACATGTTTGTTCAGTGCAGAGGAATGATGGGGTCTTCTGTCAAAAGAGACTTCATTTTCATTTGACTATAAGCTTGAGAGATAGTGCCTTATACTGAGGCATGTATGGTAACTTATAATTCATTTTGTTCTCTTCCTTATATATTAGATAGAACATATATAAAAAATATCACCAAAGCATTTATGTAATGACATGTTATTTTATTCCACTTTGCATCTCCTTTGCAGGACCAGTTTCCAGCGGGAAGCAGTGGCCACCTTATCCTTCCACCCCCATCTCACACCTTGCTGTCAAACCACCCTTTCTGCCTCTAAAAATAAACAGAAATCCAATTAAAAACTGGGTGCTTGCTCTGCAAACACAGCTTTGCGATAAATCTCTTGGCCTCCCCTTTCCACCAGATTGCCATCCCTAAATACCCAGAAGCTCCTTTATAAAAACTTTGGAGCTTACACAGTTCTCTCTGTCTCTGCCTTTAAGTTCTCCAAAATCTCAGTTGTTGGATTGCCCTGCGCTATTGATTTGGGATCAGTTATTTTTGCTTCCATAGAAATCTTAAAACACTGTTCTCTTACATCTGCAAACATTCGGATTTTAGTGCAGTTTTTCAGGTCTTTAACTACAGTGGCTTCCACCCCCTGTTCTGCTGTCACTGCACAGATCTGACCTAATTTTAAAGGGGGATGTTTGAGTAGGGTTTTTTAGGATCTTGTCAAAATTGCATTTCCTTTACTTCATATAAAGCAACTTAGATTTTACTGCAGTCTTTCCTGAAAAAAACCTAATAATTGCCAACAAAAAGCAAAACAAAAACCCTTTACTGTCATGGAGAAGGAGAGCTTTTAATTAGATCATTAAAACAAATAAAAAGCAAACAAACAAAAAACTAAAAAAACACCTGTTTGTTTTTATCCTTATATATTGTAAATAGCTTTTAAAGACAAGAGAGAGAGAGAGAGAGAGAGAGAGAGAGAGAGAGAGAGAGAGAGAGAGAAGGAGAGAGAGAGAGAAAGAGAAGGAAAAGAAACTTTTCTTCCAGCAATCCAGGTGTTTTGTTCTTTCAAGTTTCATGCTCTTAAGAGTGTTTTCCCTGCTCACCCTACCTCAAAGGATGTTACCATCACAGGGCAGAGGGCAGAAGGATTTAAGAGACAGAAACCAAGGAGGGCTGGGGTGAAACAGTGTCTTCTAGACTTGACAGAAACATTGCACTCACAATCTCCCAGCATGTGATGCCTGCATGAGACCTGCAGATCAAGCCAATCAGCAATCTAGCATGATATGGGAAGGGTTTCACAAGACCCTACTCCTAAGTAAAGAGCTATGGACGGTTGATGGTGGTAGGGGCTGGGGAGGAGTTTGCTTTCTGTAAGTGTGTGACTTCTGGTAGTTAACCAGTCAAATCCATCAAGAGATTAGTTCATTGCTGAAGGCAGGGTCTTCATGATCCAGTTATTGAGAGCTTTCAATGCGTAAATCCAAACTATAACAAATTCTCTTTCATATACCCAGGGACTTTGGACTTCCAACAAAGGGTTAAGAAGTGGCATGGGTATGAGGGGGAAGAGTTGGGAAAATAAAAACCTCTTGCTCTTCCCTCATACCTCCTTCATACTCTCTGGATATCTCAGATCACAAGTTGCTAAAATGTCCCAGCTGTCTCTAATGGTCCACATTGTATAGCATGATCCTGAGGGAGACGTGAGCAAATGTGCTTTCCCAGTTAGGGAACCAATGACAGAGCAAAGTTACAGTGCCACCAAAAGTTAAAGTTGAGTTTGGGTGACTCAAAAGCAGCTGCATCATCAAAAGCCTGTCCCAGCTGAATGACAACTTAAGAAAGCTGGAACCTTGGAGCTCTCTACATGACTTGCAGGCAACTTGACATGCCAGAGAGTCCCCTGTCCTCAGCAACCCTTACTGCATATATATAACCTCCAGGAGGGAGGGGCTTTATGCATCTTCTAAGTTTCAGGGTCTTCCTGAGACTTGTGGCCTGCTCTCTCCCTGAGTATTAATAAGTCTCCCTTCAAGATGAACTGTTTCAACTCCAAAACTGCTGCTCTGCATTCCATTTAATATTGTTTAACTTAATATAGTTTAATTTGCTTTAGTTGTGCAATAACAGTATAAGTAAGACTATTTTGACCACATTTTCACAAAATGAGGCACTGCACGCTAGAAAGCTTTCCTCAGACCCCATTCTTCCTTCTAGTAAAGCACAGGACAGCTCTGTTGCCTCCAGTGTCTGTGGTCTTTACCTTTTATTGATTTCTGAAATTTGTGATAGAGTTTTGCTGTCATAAACATAAAGACACATCATTTATTTTTAGTCCATTATAACCTTATATCAACATAATACATCATCTCTAATACCTTTGCCATTAAATTGCATTCTTCCTAATATTAATACTGTCACGTGTTTTCTCCTTGGGAGTATTTCCATGAGACACCTATATTCCTACAATTTATCTTTGACTTTTTAAATAAAACTTGGTCTTGTTGGTATCTGTCAGCATAGAGGTGGGTTCTCTTTATACTTTAACCTAAGAGGCACTTAGGTATTGATAAGCTTTCCTTTGCTCATTTACAGACTTGTTCCTAAATCATAAATATTTCTTTTTGTTTTCTTTCCTTTATGAATTAGAAGTTTTTATTCTATATTTCTTTAATTTTGTATTGAATTTAAATACTTTAATTTCTAGGATTTTCAGAAAACAGTCATATATTTGGGGGCTTGGGATATACAGCTCAGTTGGTAGAGGGCTTTCCTAGGATACATGTTGCTCTGGGTTTACTCCTTAGAACTTCACAAACTGTACACAGTGACACATATCTTAACCTCAGCACTAGGGCGCTGGAGCCAGGAGTTCAATGTCATCCTCTGATACCCAGCATGTTTGGGGACAGCCTGGATATAAGATATCCTGTCTCAAACGGACATAAGTAAACCTGTATTGAGTTTAAAATCTCAATTTCCAGATCCAAACAGAATCAGTGAGTCTCTTTCAGAGTTTCTTGTTTGTGTGTGTTTGCTTTATTTTGGTTTCCTTTTGTTTTATCCTTTGGTTTTACCTGGGGTCTCACCTGAAATTCCCTGTGTGGACTAGGCTAGCAAAGAACTCACAGAGATATGCCTACCTCTGCCTCCTGAGTGTATAACTTATACCCAATTCGTGGTGGTTTGAATGAAAATGCCCCCACCCTTGGGCCCATAGGGAGTGGCACTATTAGGAAGTAGGTCTTGATGGATTAGGTGTGGCTTTGTTGGAGGAAGTGTGTTACTGGGGGCTGACAGACTTGGAGATGAACAAGCCAGGCCCATTGTTTCAGCTTCCTGATGCCTGCTAATCCAGATCTTAAACTCTCAGTGATCTCTCCAGTACATGTCTGCCTTCATGCTCCCATGACAATAATGGACGAAATCTCTGAACTGTAAGCCAGTCCCAGTGAAATGTTTTCTTTATAAGAGTTGCCTTGGCCATGGTGTCTCTTCACAGCAATAGAAATCTTAACCATTGCCCATCTCTTTCTCCATATTTCTGTTGTGACCACATGGCATTGCCAAAGATCTTTCACCCAAGATGTCTGGACATCAAGACCAGAGGTGTCACACATACCATTCTGACATCTGTCTTCATGTGACCTCTCTAGCTGGTCTTAGCAAACACAGCTCCACAAAGGGGCTGCTCACTTCCCTGTGGTTGGGGTGCTGCTGGGGTTCTTGCATACTATTAGAACTTGTATTTTGAGCTTCCTGAAGGCAACCAGAAAAAAAGGTAGTCTGAGTTTCTCACCAGCTAATTCAAAAGTTGGAAGAAGGAACAGGGTGAATGTAAGACCAGGTCAAAGTATCATCATCGCTCCTAGGTTGAGAGTTTGGACTTCTGTTTTCCAAGTGTTAATTACTTTCGATTGAAGTTGATGTGATTAGTTTCCTATACCCAACACTTTGCTCTTTAAGAGGCTTATTGTTTTCTCTTTGCTAGAATATGTAGGATTTTTCTTTTCAGTGTTGGAAACAGAACCCAGGGCTGTTACCAGCCCCAAGAATCCTCTTTCAGTAAAATTTGAATAACAATAATGTTATTACCAATTATGTTTGCCTTGAGTGGCATTTTGCTTGTCTAATCAATGCTTTCCCTCCCCCAGCTCCTCCACCACCACCTACAACCTCTGGTAACTCCGATTTCTCTTGCTCCTAGGCCTTTGACATAGTTGACATTCCTCACATGAATGAGATCAGGCAACCGTTATCTGGAAGCTTTATCCGGCTGCATTGTTTTGCTGTCTTTAGGTACTGCACATTTTCATTACAATCATCCTCCTTGGTGTCCAGTGAAACTTCTTAGTCTGAAGTCTCGGTTCTTTCCTCTTCCTGCTAATTATTCTGTTCATTCCCATGCTCATTTGTGTTGATTCTACTATTCAGTCCATTGCTTAGGCTTTGATATGAAGTTTTCAGTTTTAGAATTACTTTTTCATTATAGAATCCTCTGGATTTTCTTCAAAGTTAGCCAACAGATTTATTTTTAATGGTTTTCTTATTTTGCTTATTTTGTAGCATTATTTCCTCAAGAATAAGGTTTTCTTTTCTATTCATCCTCAAATATGTGTAAGGTTTTAAAAGATTTTATTTTTATGTATGTATGTATGTATGTATGTATGTATGTATGTATGTATGTATGTGTATTTTGGTTCTCTAAAGAAACAAAACTAATGGAATGAAACATATATATATATATATATGTGTGTGTGTGTATGTGTGTATATATATATATAGAGAGAGAGAGAGAGAGTACATGAATACAGATTATATACATACATACATACATACATACATGCAAACATCAGCAGTTCTCAACCTATGGGTCACCACACCCACCAGGGTCATATATCATCTGATATATCAGATATTTACATTACAATTCATAACAGTAGCAAAATTCAAGTTATAAAATAGCAACAAAATAATTTTATGGTTGGGGGTCACCACAACATGAGGAGCTGTTTTAAAGGGTCAACGCATTAGAAAGATTGCAGACCACTATATGAAAAGAGCAAACGTTTTCTTCTTCTATGTCGTTTTTTTATAGGCTGCCACAGAAGGTGTGGCCCACATTTAGGGTGGGTCTTCCCACCTCAGATGGTGCAATCAAGAAAATCTCTCACCATTGCAGCTGCTTGGGTTTCAGTTGATTCCAGATGTGGTCAAAGTTGACAATGAAGATGAGCCATCTCAGTATATGTTTGTGTTTATGTTTGTATATGTGCGTGCCACTTGTGTGGGTCCCTTCAAACTCCAGAAGAGGGTGTCACACCCAAAGGAGCTGCAGACCCAGGCAGTTGCAAGTCCTCCTAATGTGGGTGCTGGAAGTGAATGCTGGTCCTCTGCAAGAGCAGGAAGTTCTTTTAAATGCTGAGCCATCCTTCCAGCTATTGTGAGGTTTGGGTGAGCTGCTTACTTTTTTCTGTTCACCTGCTTGCCTCTGAAGATTCTGTCTTGGACATGAGAGTGGCTTGTCCACTGGTTTTGGTAAGAGTTGGATGTGCTTCCAAGGAGGAGAAACTTACAGCACGTTCTTTTCCTGAAGGCTTCCCAATTTTTCTAGATTCTCTAGATATCTGAATCTCAATCTTGGCTTTTTGATTCACACATGCATACTACCTGCTCTAGTCTGAAGAGATGAGCCAACCACAACTGCTTAAATCAAGCATGGGGAAGAAGGAGAAGCCAGATACCACGCTGCCTGTACCCATTTTCTTGACTGGTTACATTTATGCTTATACCATAGTAACTCCTTCTGCTTTTTTCTCTGCTTAGGTATTTTCTATAAATGTATATATTTGATTTTCACAGATCTATGTCCATACTCTCACCTCAAACAACCTTCACTGCCTTACATTACAGTATCTTCCATACTAAATTTCCACATACCATTCCACGTGAGAACAAGTGAATGAGTCTTTAAATTCTACAGACATGACCCTGCATCCACCATGTGCTCCCTTAGGAGCATGGCTTGTGTTAGGCCTTAAACATCCTTATCAATGATACGACTGTAGGTCAGGTAGCCATGTTTAGCATGGGGAACATCCTTTAATTACTAGGAGAGGGGGACTTGCCTAAGCCTAATGATAATAACTTGCATTTATACCAATAGTCTCTTCAGATATTAAACTGACATTGGTTTCTTATGTACTTTGTTCAAGTGTTGTAATTGCCATCAATATCTCTGCAATCCCAAAGTTCCTTGGGTATGGTGTTGGGTCTCGGGTGAGCTTAGAAAGGATTCAAATGGGAGTAGTCCCTAGTCCTCTAAGAACTTTGACATGTGACAGGTGTTGCGATTAAGCTTTGCAAGTACAGGTGCTAGAGGGTAGCCTGTGGCCGGCCTGGGATGGAAACATCCCTGGCCTCTGGGGACTCACGCTTTGTTCAGCTTTCAGTATTCTGCAGAGAAGTGTAGGTAACATCGGACAGGGAGTCGATTTTCTATTATTTGACTGGGGTGGGTGGAATAATTTTAATTGCTAAGAAATTGCATTTTCATTGTAAAGCAATTCAAGTTATAGCAGATTCATAATGCAGCTATTGTAAAAATGACATTTCAGTGACATTTCTGTGAGAGGTACATGGTGATTTTGCAAATGACATGGTGAGGGCACAGCAGTTATGTGAATAACACGTTTTCACACTACGTGTGCTAGGCTCATAAATAACGACGATGGCGATAATAGTAATAATAATGGCGTCTCATGAAGGGAACCCCTTTTATCTCTACAATCCCAAAGTGCTTTAACCCACACCTGCCCACACTTCACTTCACTAAGTAACTGCTATTGACTCTTTGGGGTGGAAGCAAACTCAGGAACTCGGTAGCTATCCCAAGCTTCAGATTCATGGCACATACAGAATACAAACTCTATTTTCTTCTTAAGAAGCCTTTTGGGATGACTCGCCAAACCGAGCACCATGAAGGTACTGGAAATGATATTTTATTTTATTGTAGATCTATTTCCATCAGTCTTTTAGGTGGAGGGTAGGTGAGCAATTAGCATCTTCCCTCTTTGTGTGCATAAAAGAAAATATTGCATGGTTTTATTTCCTAACAAGCTGACTTGTTCATTTCCAACCCAGTTATAGAACATCCTCCCAAGTTAAACAGGAAGCTGCTTTTGTTAGCCTGGGGGCATATTATTCCCACAGTAGATACGCCATCATCATTTTATTTTCATAATGTCATTATCATGTCATTAATATAGAAATTCACCATTTTTCCCCTTCAACATATATTTTAAAAGGAAAATAGCTCCTTAGCAACAATGCTGCCAGTTTTTGAAAGCAAGGTCTGGAGTGATAGCCATCAGTGAGCAAGCATAGCCCAAGTGGTCAGCAATCTGCCTGGATGTCACCAACATGATTCCTTAAACACACTTCAAACCCTAGGAGACATTTGCATTTATTTACATATCTTTTGACCGAATGTCTTAACAGCTTATTTTGTTGATTTTTGTCTCAGTTTTTACAGATGCAATAGCCAAGTTTCTGTATTCAGCATTCTGATAATTTTAAGACCTGAGAGCCCTGTGAGGCAGAAGACAGGAGAAGCTGTTACCCACAAACCGTGGAAATGAAGAAGTTACCCCACATCTTATGGAGAGCTTAGCATCATGAGTGATCCAAGCAGTGTGTGCATCCTAAATTTAAAGAATTTTGGATCAAAGTCTAATAGCATGTTATTAGTTTTTAAAGATTTTATTTTCTATTTTTAAATCTGTTTAGTGTATGTGTACATTTCTGGTGGCACAGAGTACGAGAAGTGACTGGTTTGTGTGAAGTCAGTGTCCATGGAGGGCAGCACTGGCACTGCGTTCCCAGGAGCTGGAGTGCCAGGGGGTTGTCAGCTGCTGGGTGTGGTTGCTGGGAGCTGAACTCAGGCCATGTCGCCAGCCTCACCGTGTTATTGGTACCTTACATTCAGTTGGTGATTTGACCTGTTGTTAAACATGCTGAAGCCTGGGTTTCTCTGTTCTTGAGGGGAAGGAAACAGTGTGGAGGATGACATTCGGAAATTCCAATTTGATCCATTTGAGAGAAATCTAGCTGAAACGGTCACTTCCTTTGCATTAAATTGCCCTTGGAATCATGCTTTGCCAGTTTGTCATTCTGTCGTTGATATTTTGAAAGGCTAGGAAGGTTGACTTAAGTTTTGTTTTTAAAAATAATGTTGCCCTGGTTTTAATAAAATCTCTCTGGTGGCGCATGCCTTTAATCCCAGCACTTGGGAGGCAGAGGCAGGCGGATTTCTGAGTTCGAGGCCAGCCTGGTCTACAGAGTGAGTTCCAGGACAGCCAGGGCTACACAGAGAAACCCTGTCTTGAAAAACCAAAAACCAAAAAACAAAACAAAACAAAAAAAAACCCTCTCATTCCTCTAGACTTTTGTTTCTTTACCAGCAGTGGGTATCACTCCAAGCTAATTCCATTCCTGGTTTGTCGCCACACCACTTATCAGAGCCCTGAAATAGGATTCCGAGGCTGGGATACACACTGCTTGGATCACTTGGTCTCATGATGCTAAGCTTTCCATTAAGATGCTGTGGGGTGACTTCTTCATTTCCACATCTTACGGGCAACAGCTCCTCTTGTCTTCTTCCTCACAGGGCTCTCAGACCTCCTGTCAGTGTTCACTCGATGACTAAATGGCAAGGTGTATCAGTGCATGTTAAACTGTGATGCAAATTAGCCAGAAAACATTGACATTGTAACATCTGCAGAGGAGTCGTCACCGTGTCAATAATGATAAGTAATACTGCCATTTCTCTCCCATTGCTTCAGCTCAGAGAGACACTTTTGGAGCCAGCACAGGGAGGACTTGACTGCATCTCATTTTGTGTGTATTTTTTATACAAGGCTATTTGTAAAACAAAAGAAACTATATTCAGATCATGAGATGGCTCAGAGGGTAAAGGTACTGCCACCTAGCCTCTGATCTGAGTTTCATCACCAGAACTCAAATAGTGAGAGAATTGACTTTCACAAGGTTTCCTCTGACCTTCACACACATGCCATGGCACACATGCATGAGAACAGATGGGCCTGTGTGTGTGTGCGTGTGTGTGTGTGTGTGAGAGAGAGAGAGAGAGAGAGAGACAGACAGACAGACAGACAGAAAGACAGAGACAGAGACAGAGAGAGACAGAGACAGAGAGGGAGAGAGAGAGGGAGAGAGAAGGAGCACATGCAGGATAGATAGATAGATAGATAGATAGATAGATAGATAGATAGATAGATAGATGTAATTAAAAAGAAGTATATTCAGAGATTTCCATGTAAACTAACACTCAACATGGTGGCTCGTTGGCCAGGATCCAGCACGAGCTGTAGTTGCATGGAGAAACTAGGGCCGTATAAAAACTCCTAACTCAAGGCCTTAGACATACATAGCTATTAAAATGAGTGAAGGTTCATGACAGGAAAAGGCAGTCATATGTCATTGGCAGCCTTTGTTCCACTGCCAGTTACAGAGGGAAAGAAACTAAGTGGGGGTCTATGCCCTCGGCACACCTGGGACAACAGAGTGACCACCAGGACTTCTCAGGTCAGGGAAGTGTAACTTTAATTTTTTCAAATCCTATTTTTAATGATGGTTCTTAAACATTTTAAGCCCACCACCCACCAGAGGTAGTGGAAAAGAAAGAATTCGAGGGTGGGAAAAGTGGACCTGTTCAGAAAGGTTCTTTGGAGCAACACCCATCTGTGTTGTCAGGAAATCAGCAGTTCAGTTCACAGGTTAGCAGGCAGCAGCAGCTCGATCCACTCACAAACACTTCAAAGATACACCAGCAGTTCAGTTTGATAGAGTCGGGTTAGCAACAGTGGTGACATGACCTAGGAGAGAGAGCCTGGCCTCAGCATTGGCTCTAGTCAACAGGAGGGACCAACAGGAACACCAGGAGAAGTTCTCAGCCGTGCCTCCCTCAGGGAAGCAAAGATCAGTGAAGATTTGAGACCCACAAGCGTTGCACAGAGACTTGCTGACCTGGTAACAGATTTCTCAGTGTGAAGTGGCATTGTGGACCACAGAACAGTTATTTATCACTTCACACAGTTCACCAGAAAAGCTCATTTTGGTACCTGAACACGAATTCCCACCTTGATCCCACGCTGGCTGTGACTCTGAATCACAAGATATGGTAGGCACCATGAGCCACTCAAAACCATGGCTGCCAGACAAAGAATGGACACTCATTCTAAGCTCCAAGGCCTGTGTGTGTTGTGGGAGAGGGAGGCTTGGCCTTACCAAGCTAACCTCATGCATTTCTTCAGAGTTTACATCCTCAGCAGGTGTAGTGAGTGCCTGTGACTTCATCGTGGGTATCCTGTTCCCCTTTGTTGCTCTCCTTCCGTTCATGGACAACAGCTGCAGTCAACCCACAGCACTGATCCGAGACTTACAGCTGGACCTCTCCCAAGGGCTGATTTTATACTAGTGAGTCAGGTTCCAAATATTTCCTACTTCATGCAAGATAAATAAAATATACTGAGGAAATGACTCTTAGGTCTAGAAGTCCCCAGCCTGGCCAGATATCATTGTGAAAATTGGTTGCAATGTTTGTTTGGGGTCTATTAAATTAATTTGTGTGGGGGTGAGTATATTCTGCATTAGTGCATCATGGTTTTCTGAAGCTCGGATAGAGGTCACAGATTAGATTCACTCACTGAGGAAAAAATACAGCTTCGTTGTATAGAAGAGGAAATCTTGCTTCTATTCCGATTTTTTCCCTCCACCTCACCCTCCTCCTCATCAATCCTTCACCACCCACCTTTCAAGCTAGGAGATCTGCAACCAGAGGTTAAATAAAGGAGCTATGCCTTTAAAACGAGAGGCAGCAAATGGGTTTTAATAACCCAACGGGATCTTAGTCATCATAACATTTAATCTGCATTATATCCCATTTCCTAATCGCCGTTTCTATTCCAATTGTGAGCAGAGAGAGGGGGCAAGTGGGATGTTTCAGACAAGTGCCAGTAAAACAAGTTTGCCTTACAGCTGGCGAGCCTCAAACAACACGCTCGCACTGCCTTCTGGCCACATTCAATCAGATGATCCCATAAACTCAAAATAATCACCCCTAATACTAATACCTCTTCTCCTTCATTGTTGCTGGTCGCTATGGCTCTGCATTTGACTGTGAAAAATTCACCACCATTATTACCCTCAGTGTCTCGCTCTCTCTGAAATGTGATATAATTGCAGAATCCACACCTGTTCCACAGTTCAATAGAATTCCGCTTTCACAGAGGCAGACTTTCAAATCACACACACCACACACACGCACACACACATGAGCAAACTCACACACATACATGTACATTTGTATACACACACACACACATACACACACACACATACACAGAGACAATTAACCAGGGGTTTAGTTGAGGCCAAAAAAAATAAATTAATAAAGAGGGTAAGTTTATCAAAAAATAACCTAGGTAGGAGGAGGGGAAGGCTTTGCTTCGTGGTCACTGGAAGACTGCTGATGGGTGCATAAATAAGGCATGCTGGAACATCTGTTCTTTGTTGTGCATTCGGCTTTTTAATGTGTTCAAAGAGCAGCTCTGACGCATCGCTGACTACCACTCCCCATCCGAGCACCATTTTACCAGAAAATAATAAACCTTCCTGGTGGGGTGCAGGGAGCCAAGGCATTCGGGCAATGCCATTAATTTGGAAATATCTCTCTCTCTCTCTCTCTCTCTCTCTCTCTCTCTCTCTCTCTCTCTCTCTCTCTCTCTCAACATTGCACAAATTTGGGACCCAGCCTAGTATCCCTGTCAGCCTAAACATTAAATCAGTCTGAATGTCTATTCAACCTTAAAAAAAAAACCAAAAAAAAAAAAAAAACCCAGCAAAAGAAGGGGAGGTGTTCAAGTCAAAGTTTATACACCTCCTGCCTCCCAGCTTGCCTCTTAATTCTATTAATGTTAGCTCTGATCTATTGGGAATTTTTAAAAAACATTTTCCAGTATTTATTTGCACTGATAAAATTCAGAGGCAGCTGAGGCCCCTGACAGTTGAACAATATTGGCTGGTTATTTTGATACAGTGTGGCAGGCAGCAAAAGCTTAAAAACCGGAGCATCCTAAACGGAGGAAAAACCAGCTTGAATTCTAAAATAAAATTTTAGCAGCATGGATTTCTCTTGCCATAGGCTATGGGGCTACTATGAATTCCAGATGCATTTCCTGAGCTGTCAATGAGGTGGAAAGACGGGATTGGCATTATGAAGATTTGTTGCGTTGCGGCTCCATTCTGTGTAATTGCAATGGAAGGTATAGACATTAAGCCACCACCCAAGAAGAGCTGTTTGTGCACACACGGTATGGAAACAGCTCACCAGACAACCATAGGACCAGGATGGGGTTTCTTTATGCCACTTGATTTGGCTTTTACAGATCCTCCCTTTTAGGTCACAGTTCAGAAGCACTGCAGTCCAGGCGAGCCAGAGATGGCTTCCAAAGGACTTGACTAAGTGTTGCAAAAGGGAGACAAGATACACTGGGGATGCGCTGTTATGAAAATTCCCTCTTTCCAGCCTTCACTCTTTAACTTCTCCAGTGTCTGGACTCTGGTCCTCATGTTCTTGGGTCGGCCATTCCTCTTCCTTTGGTAGTTCCCATTTGATCTATGTACCCCAGTTTCTCATGGCAGCCTTACAACGTTCAACATCAACACGCTGTAATTTAAGGATAGGGAAAAGACTCCCCGGACAAAGTGCTTGTCATACAAACATGAGAGGCTAAGTTCAGATGTTCAGCTCCCACATAAGATCCATGATGAAAAAATGTCTCCTACAATTGGAGGAGGGGGACAAACAATCCTGGGGGCTCAAATACTGAGCTTTTGGTATGCCAAAAGACCTTGCTCAAAAATAAGGTAGCGAAGTGATGGAGAAAAGCATGCAATGTTGACCTCTGGTCTCCACACAGGCACACACACGTGTACCTCCACATACCAACACACACAAAAATAATGTCATGTAAAGATTTTGGATTTGTAATAGCTGAAAGTAATGGTGCTATATTTGAATATGCTGTTGCTGCTTAGGAATTCGATAGAAAGTCAGAGAAATGGCTGAGCAATTAAGAGCATTGCCTGCTCTTTCAGAGGACCCAAGATCAGTTCCCAGCACCCACCTGGAGGCTCATACAGCCGGAATTCCAGTTCCAGGGCATCCAATGCTTTCTTCTGGCCTCTGTGGGCAGCAGGCTCATATGTGGTATACAAACATACATGCAGGCAAAACATCCAAATACATAAAATAAAAATAAATAAATCTTGTTTTTAAATCCTACAAGAAATCAGGGTATAGTGGTATACACAAGGAATTCTAATACTGGGGAGTTCAAGGCCAGATTTGGCTATAGTAAAACACTAGCTCCAAAAAAGACACAAACAAAAACAATACCAAACAATGACAGTTCTCCAAAGGGCCCATGGCAGTGACTATGCTGACCGTACTACAGTGACTGTGCTCACAGTAGGTACTACAGTGACTGTGCTCACAGTACTACAGCAGTGCTCTCTATACAGAGTATAGAAGAAACTTCTATACTCTGCGAGTAATGATTCAGGGACAGCTAAACAGTTTTAACAATTTAATTACCTTAAAATTGAAAGGTATATTGTGTGGTTTTGTGGTTAGGTCAGTCCATATACAAAACCACAGCACATAATCACTATTCAGTTGGTAAATTTTACAATAACAACCCTTGAAAACCCATTGTAGTTATGGAACAGCCCCTTCCTTTTGTACAAAACCTTTTAATTTTTAATCTCTCTAGTGAAGCACTCTGTAGGAACGGTTTCAGGTAAAAGCCCACTCACTATTTCACTCAACACTACACTACCCAGGCTGAGAATGGGATGTGGAGCAGGCTTATTTCACTCATGTCTGGATGAACCCCTAAGGTAGGCGAGTCAGCCCTGTCTGTGTTTCTGTTCCCATGCATTCCCACGCTCAACCTTGCCTTGTTTGATCAGAATGTCAAAGAAACAATAACCTTAAAGTAGGAGTTGTGTGATTCTGACACTGAATACTTGTGTACAAATCAGCCACCTGACCTCGTGATCGGCTCCCAAATGCGCAGTTTCTATTAAGACTCGGAGGTGTATGACTCTGTGTCCTTAGCTATGGAGAAATTATAGGGAGGAGCGAGACACTGATGCTCTCTGTGGGTGGTCTTCTCTGTGAATTACCCTGGGTTGAAGACAACTACACTGATGAAGGAATTTTCACACCCTAGGACCAGCAAGGTCAGCTTGTAGAGTTCTACTGCCTCGTTCTTCTCTTTCAGAAGCAGTCTCTATCCTAGAACTACTGATGGCATTGGTAAGGACATCACTGAGACCACTCTACTCAGCTTGCTTCTCTTCCTCCTTGTCCATAAAGTGTCAATCTAGAGATCATTCTTAACAAATTTTGGCATGTTCATCTTTTCAGAATCTTCCCTGAATGAGCCCTACCCTGAGTGCATCTGAATCTCTTGTTCCGTTACCACTGTTGTTACCTTTGACAGAACTAACCATTACTGTACACTCTGTGGGCACAGTGTATTATTGTCTAACACACTGTTACCTGAATCTGTTTTCATTGTTTGGTTAGCATATATTTCAATGGAAATTATTCGAATGCTCTATTAGTTACATTTCTGTTGTGATGACCTAATGTGATGGTTTGAATGGAATGTACCCTGTATTCTGAGGCATTTGAATGCCTGCTTATTTGCTATGCTGTTAGGGGAGGCTAAGGAGGTGTGCCTTTGCTGGAAAAAGTGAGTTGCTGGGAACAGCTTGGAGATTTAAAAGCCTCCCACTATTCCCAGTCTCTCTCTCTCTCTCTCTCTCTCTCTCTCTCTCTCTCTCTCTCTCTCTCTCTCTCTCTCCTCTATTCCTCTTATTTTCCCTCTCCCTGTACCCCCACCCGATCTCTCCACTTCTTATTTGCAATTAGAGATTCTTAACCCTCTGGTACCACAATCTTCAAATTAAGGACTTCTATAAAGTTTTAGCACAGCAATAGAAAAGTAACTAATGCAAACACCTGGACAAAGGGCAACTTGAGGAAGAAAGATTTTATATCAGCTTATAGTTCCATAGGAGACAGAATCAATTTATGGTAGAGAAGACATGAGGCCAGGCATGGTAGCATGGCAACAGGGGTGGCAAGTGGCCAATCACATTTGCATCCTTACAGAAAAGGGCAGGTGCCATAAAAATCAACTACTCTGGGCTCAAAGGGGCTCACAGAGACTGAACCAACAACCAGGGAGCTTGCATGGAAGTGACCTAGGCCCTCTGCACATATGTTACAGTTGTGTAGCATGTTGTTCTTGTGGGACTCTTAACAGTGGGAGCATGGGCTGTCTCTGACTCTTTGCTGACTTTTCAGACCCTTTTCCTCATACTGGGTTGCCTCATACAGCCTTAATATGAGGGGAGGAGCCTAGTCTTACTGCAACTTCAGATGTGAAGTTTGATTGGTATCCATGGGAGGCCCACCCTTTTCAGAATAGAAACAGGAGGAATAGATTGGGAGGGGCATAGGGGAGATAGGAGGAGGGACTGGGGGAAGAAAGGAAGGGGAAAGTGGAGTTGTGTGTAAATAATAATAATAAAATAAAAAAAGAGATGAACAGCCCAGAGACTCAGTAGTGTATATATCCTCTAAAGGGTCTATAGCCTCCACCACATACCAACTGGGGACCAAACATTCAAACACATAAGCCTATGGAAAATATTCTCATTCAAACCATCATAGATGCCTTGAGTTGGGATAGAATGAATTATAGATTTTCTCACTAATAAATACAAGTATTGTTTTATTTTAAACATTTCCACACAACAACAGTACATTCAGGAAAATTAAAATTAAGTAAGGTATAGGTATCATTGACAGATATAGAAGTTGGAGTGCTTATAGTAGAAGGTGCAACCCGAAGTGGCTTAAATATTGATTAAAAAACAAAACAAGAACAGTGCACCTTCCAGTTCCCAACTGTGCCTGCCGGGACCAGAGACTCGGTGCTGGACCTGTTCCCACACAGTCCACACCCCAGTCACAGTTCGACTCCCCAAAATCACAGAATTGCAGGATCATAGGTTCACAGGAAGAACAGGCTCCAGTCAGAGACAGGGAGGCCAGATAACACTAAAATAACCAGACAGCCAGAAGCAAGCATAAGAACATAAACAAAAGAAACCAATTTGACTTGGAAATATCAGAACCCAGTTCTTCCACCACAGCAAGTCCTAGATACCCCAACACATCCTTAAAACAAGATTCAGATCTACATTCTCATTTCATGAAGATGATAGAGGACTTTAAGAAGGACATAAACAACTCCCTTAAAGAATTACAAGAGAACACAATCAAACAATGAAAGATCTAAATACAGAAATATAGTCATTAAAGAAAACTCAAAGGGAGACAGCCCTGGGGATAGAAAAACCTAGGAAAGAGAACAGAACTCACAGATGCAAGCATCACCAACAGAATACAAGAGATAGAAGAGAAAATCTCAGCGGCAGAAGATACATTAGAAGACATGAACACAACAGTCAAGGACAATGCAAAAACCAAAAAGCTCCTATCTCAAAACATTCAAGAAATCCAAGACACAATGAAAAGACCGATCCTGAGAATAATAGGTATAGAAGAAAATGAAGATTCCCAACTCAAAGGGCCAGCAAACATCTTCAACAAAATTAAGAAGAAAACTTTCCTAACCTAAAGAAAGAAATGCCCATAAACATACAAGAAGCCTACAGAACACCAAACAGATTGGATCAGAAAACAAATTCTTCCCATGATAAATAATCAAAACAACAAATGCACAGAACAAAGAATATTAAAAGCAGTAAGGGAAAAAGGTCAAGTAACATATAAAGGCAGACCTATCAGAATTACACCAGACATCTCAACAAGAGGCTATACAAAACAGAAGATCCTGGGCAGATGTTATACAGACCCTAAGAGAATAAAAATGTCAACCCAGACTACTATACCCAGCAAAATTCACAATTACCATACATGGAGAAGCCAAAGTATTCCAAGACAAAACCAAATTTAAACAATATCTTTCCACTAATTCAGACCTACAGAGGATAATAGAAGGAAAAGTCCAATACAAAGAGGGAAACTATACCCAAGAAAAAGCAAGAAATTAATCTTCTCACAACAAACCCAAAAGAAAAGAAACACACAATCATAATTCCATCTCTAACAACAAAAATAACAGGAAGCAGAGATCATTGGTCCCTAATATTTCTCAGTATCAATGGACTCAATTCCCCAATTAAAAGACATAAAATAAAAGACTGGACATGTAAACAGGATCCAGCATTCTGCTGCATACGGGAAACACACCTCAGTGACAAAGACAGACATTCCCTCAAAGGGAAAGGATGGAAAACAATTTTCTAAGCAAATGGTCCCAAGAAACAAGCTGGAGTAGCCATTCTAATATCCAACAAAACAGACTTTCAACAAAAAGTTATCAAAACAATGGGGAAGGACAACACATACTTATCAAAGGAAAAATCCACCAGGATGAACTCTCAACTCTCAGTTCTGAACATCTATGCCCCAAATGCAAGAGCACCCACATTTATAAAGTAAACGTTACTAAAGCTCAAAACACACACTGAACCTCACACAATAATAGTAGGAGATTTCAACACCCAACTCTCACCAATGGACAGATCAGGGAGACAGAAACTAAACAGAGACACAGTGTAACTAAAAGAAGTTATGAACCAAATGGATTTTACAGATATATACAGAACATTTCACCCTAAAAAAAAATAATATACCTTCTTCTCAGCACCTCATGGTACCTTCTCAAAAATCAACCATATATTCAGACACAAAACGAACCTCAACAGATTCAAGAACATTGAATTAATCCTTTGTATTCTATCAGACCACAATGGACTAAGGCTGGTCTTCAATAGCAACAAAAACAACAGAATGCCCACATATACGTGGAAGGTGAACAACTACCTACTCAATAATAACTTGGTCAGGGGAAAAAAAAGAATTTAAGACTTTTTAGAATTTAATGAAAATGAAGGCACAACATATCAAAACTTAAGGGGAAACAAAAAAAGCAGTGTTTAGAGGAAAACTCATAGAGGAAACTTAATGATCATCTGAAAGCTCTAGAACAAAAAGAAGCTAATACACCCAAGAGGAGTAGATGGCAGGAAATAATCAAACTCAGGGCTGAAATCAACCAAGTAGAAACAAAAAGAACTATACAAAGAATCAACAAAACTAGGAGCTGGTTCTTTGAGAAAATCAACAAGGTAGACAAACCCTTAGCCAGACTAACCAGAGGGAACAGAGACAGTATCCAAACTACCAAAATCAGAAACAAAAAGGGAGACATAACAACAGAAAATGAGGAAATTAAAAAAAAATTATCAGATCCTACTACAAAAACCTATACTCAACAAAATTGGAAAATCTGGATGAAATGGACAAGTTTCTAGACAGATATCAAATACCAAAGTTAAGTCAGGATCAGATAAACCATCTAAACACTCCCATAATCCCTAAAGAAATAGAAGCAGTCATTAAAAGTCTCCCAACCAAAAAAAAAAAAAAAAAAAAAAAAAAAGCCCAGCACCAGATGGGTTTAGTACAGAATTCTATCGCACCTTCAAAGAAGATCTAATACCAATACTTCTCAAGCTACCATAAAATAAAAACAGAAGGAACACTATCCAATTCTTTATATGAAGCCACAGTTACACTGATACTGAAACCACAATAAGACCCAACAAAGAAAAATAACTACAGACCAATTTTCCTTATGAATATTGGTGCAAAAATACTTTATAAAATTCTCACACACTGAATCCAAGAACACATCCAAACGATCATCCACAATGATCAAGTAGGCTTCAACCCAGGAATGCAGAAATGGTTCAATATATGGAAATCCATCAATGTAATCCAGCATATAAACAAACTTAAAGAAAAAAAACCACATGATAATTTCATTGACAAAATACAACACCCATTCTTATTAAAAGTATTGGAAAGATCAGGAATTCAAGGTACATACCTAAATGTAATAAAAGCAATATACAGCAAACCAATAGTCAACATCACACTAAATGGGGAGAAACTAAAAGTAATCTCATTAAAATCAGGGACCAGACTGTTGGTTGCCGTTTTGTCCTATTGACAATGTCCTTTGCCTTACAGAAGCTTTGCAATTCATGAGGTCCCATTTGTCGATTCTTGATCTTCGAGCATAAGCCATTGGTGTTCTGTTCAGGAACTTTGCCCCTGTACTCATGTGTTCGAGGTTTTTCCCCACTTTCTCTTCTATTAGATTCAGTGTATCTGGTTTTATGTGGAGGTCCTTGATCCACTTGGACTTGAGCTTTGTACAGGGAGATAGGAATGGATCAATTTGCATTCTTCTGCATGTAGACTGCCAGTTGAACCAGCACCATTTGTTGAAAATTCTGTCTTTTTTCCACTGGATGGTTTTAGCTCCTTTGACGAAAATCAAGTGACCATAGGTGTGTGGGTTCATTTCTGGGTCCTCAATT
>CM052709.1:33537085-33565684 GCA_028551405.1 Uromys caudimaculatus
TCTATGGTATATTCTGCTCCTGAGATTCTCTCTTCTATTTCTTGTATTCTGTTGGTGATGCTTACATCGATGGTTCCTGATCTCTTTCCTAGGTTTTCTAACTCCAGGGTTGTGTCCCTTTGTGATTTCTTTATTCTTTCTAATTCTATTTTTAGCTCCTGGATAGTTTTATGCATTTCCTTTGTCTGTTTGATTGTGTTTTCTTGAAATTCTGCCTGTTTGATTGTGTTTTCCTGTAATTCTTTGATGGATTTTTGTATTTCCTCTTTAAAGGTTTCTAGTTGTTTATCCCTGTTCTCTTGTATTTCTTTAAGGGTGTTATTCATTTCTTTCTTCACATCTTCTATCATCATCATGAGAAATGATTTTAAATCTGAGTCTTGCTTTTTTGGTATGTTGGGGTATCCAGGGCTTGCTGTGGTGGGAGAGCTGGGTTCTGATGGTGCAGAGTACTCTTGGTTTCTGTTCCTTATGTTCTTACCCTTGCCTTTTGCCATCTTGTTAACTCTGATGTTAGCTGATCTTACTCTCTCTGGTTGTGGCTTGCCCCTCCTACACGCCTCTGTGTCAATACTCCTTGAAGACTAGCTCTCTCTGAGACGTGTTTGGGTTTGGAGAGCTGTGGCACAGGGTCTACTCTGGGGTGCACTAAGAAATCAGAAGGCTCTTGTCCCCAGCTGTCCCTTGGTTCCTATGTCCTGATGGCTCTGCAAGGGTCCCTCTTGATCCAGTGAGTTTGAACAGAAGTAGTGGTTTTGCCTGTGCTCAAAGGTGTGTCAGCACTCCTGGGATACCCGCTCTCTCCTGGAGCCCTGTGGCCCAGGCTGAGGTCCCCAGGCAGAGACCCCTGGTGGCCCAGGCAGAGGTCTCCCCCCACAGATGGAATCGGAAGGTACAGAGGTTTCCTGTCCCCGAGTTCTCCTCAGGCCCTGTATCCCACCGGATCTGGGTGGGTCTGGGTGAGAGGTGTTGCTCCCCTTAACCCCACTCACAGCTTTTCCAAGCTCCTGGGAGGGTAACTTTCTCCGGCGCTCATTGGCTATGGACTCCTGGTGGCCCAGGCAGAGGTCTCCACCCACTGCCCTATGATTTCTTAAGGCATAGATAAACAAGTATTACAAAATACACTTGGATTTGTAATTAACATATATATATGTTTGTATTATTTATTACATGTGGACAAATATGTAAAAATGTATTTGATAGTGGAAGTATAAAATCCAGTGTGAAGATCCCAATTTTCATTTGGAATGGCTGCTCTAACTTTATAGAAATTCATTAAGTTGTATATGTGGGTCTGGTTAATTTCCAATGTATGGCTTTTATTTGCATTTTTAAACAATAAAGTTTAACATAAAATTTAAGGAAGATCTGTTATTTGAATTGGCCCTCCTGTAGTTGTGGGGCTAGTTGAATGGCTTCTATGAATGAGGCTGTCATTTCTGAATATGGTCATGGACAGTCACAGACAGGGAAATTCTCATGAGTGCAGGAATGGGTCTGTGAATATGAGCTGAAACTCAATAAGATAATTAGAGTCTTATACCAGTTTTTCCCAATCTTGAAGCTCCATCATTAGCCCTGCGTCATCTGCAGAAGAAGCAGACGATCCTGTGGAGCAGGGGGCAGGGGGCAGGGAGACCACTGGAAGACTTGCTACCTACTCTGCAGATGCAGCCACTGCCCCATCAGAGATGAGCCAGGGTATGTGAGTGGCATTAGTCTTCTGTCCTCTAGTGAGTCTCTTAGCTGCTTACATTTCTAATCCAATGGAATCATTATCATGATGTTCCTCCTGCTCCTGCTCCTCCTCCTTCTCCTCCTCCTCCTCTTCCTCCTCCTCCTGCTCCTCCTCTTCTTCTTCCTCCTCCTCCTCCTCCTCCTCCTCATCATCATCATCATCATCATCATCATTATCCAGGATTATAGAAAGAAGAGTCAACTTGAAGACTATATGGCAGAAACTTTCTAACTTAGCAAATACTCTTGGGGTGATCTAGTTTTCATAGTGTTTGTTTCCCCTTTGACAACATATTTTTTTTGTTTCATTGGAGGTGTCATATATGTCAGAAACCCCTTGTGCCTCTCCTTATTGACTCAGGTATCTTTGGTTTCGATCATTGCCATGGCAACCATACATCCAGGATGGACATGGTATCATCTTTTCTCTGCTGCGATTTTTCTGGTGCTGCTGTGAGTGGTACCCCTGAGGACCTACGTGCTGCACAAGTGTGATACTGTACTAGTAAGTTCTTTCTCACTTGTCTCTCACATAGACAACTCTAAGATACAGTCTGCCTTGCTCACAGGAGACCAAGTGGCCACAGTCTACCTCAATAACCCACTCGTGTGGGTGTTCTGCCCTTATGTTCTTGTTTTTCTTTCTTTTTTACCTGTTCCTCAACTATTTTTCTTTTTGAACACATTCCATAATAAGCTATCTGTATGAAAACAATAAACTTAAGCTCTGCTTTCTAAAGATAATCTTGATTTGAAAAAACCAAAAAACATAGCATTATTTTTCATGACATAAAGACTCATTTTAAAGTCAGGTATGGCAACACATGTCTATAATCACATAACCCCAGCAATGGGAGGCTAATATATGAAGACCACTATATGTTTGAGACCAGCCTGGATATATAGTGAGATTCTAGCCAGATCGAGCAATACTATGAGACCATTCCTACAGCAACAAAATACGTAGTTACATTTCCCTTGAAAGGAGTGGATTCATCACTTACCCCTCAACCCTTTGATATCCTGTGGTTGTATATTTACAACTTCCTTGCACTCAAGTTTCATATTGTTTTCTTTTCTGACAGTACTTCTGATGGTTCAGGTTGACCTTAAACCTGCCAAGTAGTTGAAGATAGCCTTGAACTCATGAGCCTCCTACCTCAATGACTGAGTACTAAAATTACTGGTGCATACTACCACACCCAGCTGGTTTGGGGTTTTGTTTCTGCAATCTTATATGACAGAATCTAAGATAAGCTCAATTCCAGTGCTCTGTCTTTGTGAAAGACCCCAGGCTCATAAAGCTGAAACACAGGAGTGGGTGGGTGGGTGTGGGAACACCCTCACAGAAGCAGGGGGAGAGATGGGATGGGGGGTTCTGGAGGGAAAACTGGGAAAGGAGATAACATTTGAAATGTAAATAAAGAAAATATCCAGTTAAAAAGAAAAAGAAAAAAATAAAGCCTAAACAAGAAAATAAAGCAGAGACTACACAGGTTGTTTAAAACATGCCCACTTTTCTTTTGTCTAGGACTGGCTAGTTTTTCTGCAGGCTAAAGTTTTCAAAAATTTCATAAAATAGTAACGCTGATACAAAGGACTAGAATTAAGCTGTGTTCCTCTAAAACCCATTCCCTGCTCTACTTTTGGAGGGTAGGTTTCATATTACCCCAAAGGCTCTCTCCAAATTATTATCAGTGCAGTTCATCTTTCTGCCCTCTTGTCTCCTTCAGTTTTGTTTTAGGACAAGGGGTGTGGTCAACTAAGACCTCCGAAATCAACTATCAAATCCTACTTTCCATGACCTACATACATAATGTCTCATTGTGATTTGAAGTGTGACATTGAGCTCTTTGTACAGTTATAATATTATATGGACAAAGGATGACAACTTCAGGCTCTTGAGTCTCCAAGATCTGCTGCTAGGCATAGAATTATGTCATTGAAACAATAGGCCCCAGTGTGTAGAGACCAGGCAGAAAAATGACAGCATGTTAAATGTAAGTTCATTCTGAGCTTCAGGAATGGCAGACTGCACTGAAGACTCTGTGGCTTTTCAGCACTAGAGTTCTTGGTTTAGTTCTTTGTTGGGGACTGAAAGCATAAGCATTCCCTTATGTGAATCTACTTGCACAGGCCTGCCGTAACTCTTTCTGTATTTGGGGGCCTCAGAAGAGAAAGAAAAAGGGTGATCAAACTGATGAGGAGAGAATGGGGAAATAAATAGAGTAATTACGAGCTAGAGTAACAAATACTACTTAGGCGGATACCAATTATTTCTACAAAATCCACAATTTATGGAAAGAAATCTCAATGTTTACATATTGATCAGCTTTTATTCATACCCAAAGAGAATACTTGTAATAAGGATTTCTCACAATTTGGGGGAGTGTATTACATTGATGTTAGATTGCTGCTTCATCTTTTCTTATTTTCACCACAACAAAACAGCTTGTTGGAGGCAAATATTGTGTTTATAATCTCTTTGTGAATGAATGAACTGTGTGTGTGGGGGGGTGTCCAGGTTCTGTTTACTGTCTGACTATTTACGAGAATGAAATAAAAGCAAATTTGGGGAACTCTTGGACCAAAGCCACCAACAAACTTTTGCCATAACAAGTTGACTTTTCTAAACTTAGAGATACCCCACCCATTCTCTTCTTATTATAAATGAGAAAATGGTGGCAAGGAATCGTCCAAAACTCAATGCCTTACAATTCCACATCTAAATCATTCCTAGTGTGCCACGCATCAAACAAAGAGCTATAGCTGTAAGTCTAAAAGAAATGTAACACTGTTCTCTAAAGAAAAATACTAGCAGAAATGTTGGGAACAAACCTGGCGTGGTAGGATGAAACCCCACGTGTCTGTCCCAGGCGCTGTGGCTCTGGGTGGGACAGGAGACACTCGGGAAGTGGCCAAGCATCTTCCCACACAGTCCAACGGGCAGGTGGGGGCTGTGGGAAGCCTTTGCGGGCCCTGCCCGTGGGTGGGGGAGGCAGCCGTCTCCATGGGTTCTCTAGCCCAGGGCACCGCAGTCGCTGCAGGATGCCACAGACCTGCTAGCCGGAGAGCAGCTGGGATTCCCGCAGAGACTGGTTTCAGCAGCTTGGGGCATGGAGCTAGCTGCTTAAGCTTGGGTGAATGGGTACGTACAGGAGCACTGGGAAGCCCTCAGTGAGAGATTAGATGTGGCTCCTTAATGAAGGCCGGATCCCTTGCTTCCCATGGCAGGTCCAGATGAAGAGACAGTCCATAATTCTAAGACGTTTATTTTCATCATGTAGAGTGGCGTGGATGAAATTGTACCCCAGCCTTTCTGGGAGAAGTGAGGCAGATATAGTAACTGGGAAGGGGTGTGGCTAAGCCTCTAGGTGTCTCATTAACATGGGAATGGCTTGGAGCTGTGTGGCCACACCTCTACCTGAGGGGGTGAGGTACGTGACCTTGACTAGAGCCAAAAGCCTCCCGGGAGCATTGGCATAAAGTTTTCCTGTCCCTTGTTGATTGTTCCACTGGGTCACCCAGATTTTACGCCTGTGCTCAACCGGGTGCCAGATTGCCTGTCACAGATCACTGCCCCACACAGAAAACCCCAAAGCATTGTAGAATGCCCAAGCTAGAGGTGAAAGCTTGGGTGTCAGCTCTCAGGATTTACTTAAACTTTTGTTGTTGTTGTTGCTGTGAGATAGTATGTTATGTAAGCCAGGTTAGACTCCAGATTGTAGTTTTCCTGCCTCTGCCTTCCAGATGTGGGGATAATAGGCCTGAACCTTCACGACTGGCTATTCTTGACTCCAAGCTGAGAGTTATTGCCCGATATTTGTAATCTCAACAATCGGGGTAATACTTACTGATGAGCCTTTTTTTTTGCTCCTTTTCTGTGTCACCCACAGCTGCTAATCCCTCTGTGCTGGAGGAGACAGATCTCTGAGGTCAATCTTCCATACTTCCCCCTGTAGTCCCAGTTCTGAGGAAGATAAAAATTCATCTTTATTCTCCAACATTTTCCACCAGGGTTTTAGAGATTGTCTTCCCTAAAGATATGATCCTAAGCATTGTGAAGGAAGATCTCCTTTCAGAGTGCATGAATGCAGCAGTAAATATGGAGGCTGTGTAGCTTTTAGACATCCTTACCCACAAGCAGGCCTGTAGGCATTGTCTGCTGAGCAGGGACTTAGTACACATCACTCAGGACATGTCGTGTCTGCTAGAGAATGAGGAAAATAGAGTAGTATACTCCTGAATGTTCCTCCATTTTCACATGAATAAACATCACCATTTCTGAATAGTTTCATCTTATGTGGGGGGACAGTAAAGTAGAGGCAGCTACTTCATGAAGGCAGTAGATAATAAAATGACACGACTGTTTCACATGGGCTAAGATGGTGCCCAGTACTGAAAGCACTGAATAGCATCATGAACCTGGGATAAGCTGATGAAGTCTTTCTTGGGATTATTTCAGAACACGTAGTTTAGGACTTGGGGGCATGTAATTTTGAATTATGACACCTATCCCTGCATTTTGTGAGAAAGATGAGGATCACTCACCCACGAAAGGTAGAAACATTTCAGAAGTACAGGAGATGAACTGATCAGAAGATGTTAGGCTACTGTGGTAGTTTGAATAGGCATGGCCCCATAGACTCATGTGCTTGAATGTTTGGACCATAGAGAGTGGCACTACTAGGAGGTGTGGCCTTGTTGGAATAGGTGTGACCTTGTTGGAGAAAGTGTGTCACTGTGGGGGTGGGCTTTGGAGCCTCATGTTCAAGCTATACCCAGTGTGGCACAGAGTCTCCTTCTGCTGTCTGCAGATCAAGATGTAGCGCTCCTTCTCCAGCACTGTGCCTTCCATGTTTCCCACCATAATGATAATGGACTAAACTTTTGAAACTGTAGGGCAGCCCCAATTAAATATTTTTCTTTATAAGAGTTATCGTGGTCATGATGTCTCTTCACAGCAATGAAACTCTAACTAAGACAGTTACCATAAAAAACAAGAAGAATCATGTGTGTCTGTATGCATGCTCATGCATGTACAGGTACCACAGTCCAGTTGTGGAGGGTAGAGGGCAACTTGTGAGAGTTGGTTCTCTTCTTCTAATGTATGGGTTCCAAGAATAGAACCTGGGTTGTCAGGCTTGGTGGCAAACACTTACCTGCTGAGCCACCTCAATGGCTCACTTTAAAAACATTGTATTTCTTTATTTGTAAGTGGGAGGAGCACATATATGGTGTGTGTGTGTGTGTGTGTGTGTGTGTGTGTGTGTGTGTGTGTGTGTGTATGTGTGTGTAGAGGTCAGAGAACAACTTATGGGAGTGTGTTCTCTCCTCCCATGTGGGGTTCAGGGATAGAACTCAGGTCACCAGGCTTGGCGGTAATTTTTTTACTTGCTGCACTATCTCATTGTGTGTTTTCTTTGAAAGACATGTGAATCAAGGACTAAGGGAAATAGTCAGACAAACACCATAGAAAGTTTTCCTTGTCATCTTTATAGTGGTGGTTCTCAGCCATAGATGACTTTGCCCAGTAGGGAGAATTTGGCAATGTGGGAAAGCTGGGAGCTGTTAGCATCTAGTGAGAACATTCAGGAATGCTTCCAAGTGTGTGTCAGTGCACAAGACAATTCTATATAATAAAGATAATCCAGTGCTAAGATTGAGGAAGTCTACCTTAGACGAAGAAGAACCATGCTGTACATACTAATTGAATCCCCTTTCCCCAAAACTCTCAATTAACCAGGAGAAAAAATATGTTGTGCACATGATACTTTGTGCTTATAATACAATGGAAGAGAAAATGGGCAGCATTGTGATTTGCATCTGAAATATCCCTCCCAGGCTCATGAATTGAATGTTTGTTTTCTAGAATGGCTCAATATTTTGAACGGTTATGGAACATGTAGAGCAGAAGTAAGATATTAGGTTCAGGCCTTTGAAGGTTGTAGCCTGACATGATTCTAGCTAGCCTATCTCTATTTCCTATTTGCCACCTCGGGATTAATCTACCCCCACTGCCAGAATGAGCCCCTCCTGCTCCCATGGCTTCCCCACTAGGATGAACCAAATGAGAACTAAGAAACTATGAGGCAAAATAAAGCCTTTCCCCCCTTGCCTTGTTTCTGTCTGGGATTTTGGTCATATGACAGTGTAACTAACATGGGCAGCAGAAGAATGGACGGCCTCCCCCTGATGTCTGTCCCTTGTAGAACTGTCACATCAAGAAGGGAGAGAGAGTCCCCAGTTCCAAGGAGTGAACTTCTGAAGGCTGAGTAGTCTTCTGGGCTATTTCTCTCCTCACTGTCTCAGAGCTTCAAGCCCATGTTTTCTCTGTTCTCCTAAGACACTTCAAAATGCATCCAGGTCCCTCTGCTGTCACCAAGAGAAACCAGCAGGAGGGCAGTCATGGGAAGTTGGCAGAAAGAGCTCCCAACCTGCTTTCAGTTCCTGGTGCATCTGTCTAGCAGCAAAAGCAGAACTGCCTCCATCTCAAGAAGACAAAGCACTCAACCTGTCCTTGTGGCAACCCCTTGGCAGTGCCATCAATATGGTGACCCTTCTATATCTAAGAACAACCAGCAAAAATCCCCAGAACCTGGTTGTTAGCTGTGGCACCCATCATATCTGAGGATCCACAACATGGATCTTTCCACTCTTACTAGTGGTTTTAGGTTGTGGTGGGGAAGAGTTTTCTCTCTCTGGCTCTCTCAGCTCTGTGGGTTACAGCCATTTTCTGCAGGTCTTCATTGGCCTTTCAGTCTGCAAGGCCTACATTACATTAATGCATTACTGATATTAAATCTACTGTTGGGATGTTCTTCTTGGGCCAGGGTTGCTGAATGGACCTTGACCAGAAGAGCAATGGTGAGTGTTGGGGTGACAGCAAAGAGATCAGAGCTGAAGAGAAGTGAAGGAACTCATGAAGCTTGATACTCATGTGAAGAGTAGACATGGCTGCTCTTGATCCTGTGACACAGAGGAGCGCAGAGGCTAGTGTCCTTTACTTGCATGGAGAGACATATGCCTAAAGTCAAGTTACTCAGATAATGGTGAACCGGACAGAGTCTCTTATTTTCTTTCACTCATGGTTCCTCAGGACTGACCAGTATTCTGTCTCAAACAAAGAAGCTTCCAGACTATGGGTGAAAGGAGTAGAGAGCTCAGATTTCTGGAGAAGGTTCTAAGTAGAAAACATTCCTTGCAAATTTGATGCAAATCAGCCCATCAACAAGTGCCTGATGGAGATGTCCACATATAATGAAATGTCTGTGTAGCAATGTGAAACTTTACATCTTTGTCCCATAGTCCTACTTGTGAATAAAGGTATATTGGGAAGCCAGTGGTTTATGCTCTATATAACCTCCCTCATCACCATTGAGGCCACACTTCCTCTCTGTCTATGTCTTACCATGCTCAATGCACTGGGCATTTTGAGAAAAATGTTATTCTTTTAAGAGCTAAGTCCCCCAAAGCAGCAACATTTCTCTATTCATCCTCCAGTAGCTGTGGGTCATTCACAGAGCACTGAGCATAGGAAAAGGTTAGGCCATAGTTCAGTCTCAGCAAGACTGAGTGCTACAGTGGTAGACCCTTGGTAGTGAGGTGCCATTGAACCCAAGTGTACTGGTTTTCAGAGAGCTCACAAGCTCAAATAGGATATTGGGAAATAAATGAGCCCACCAGAATGCCACATGCTAAACACTGACACAGGAATACTTGGTATGTGGGGAACAGAGAAATGGCATATTAAATATTCCTCAGCAGTAAGATCAAAATTCACAGTGGACACTGCTTGGGCTGACTCTTGCCAAATGGCTGGAAATTTCCTAGAAAAGAAAGGTTGCAAGAAAGGTGGATAATGCCCAGAATTTAGAACACACACACACACACACACACACACACACACACACACACACACACACACACACACACACACACACCATGTTCAGAGACAAGGTGAGACGTTATCAATAAGCAATGTACATTTTCTTCAGGAAGCTTGAGCTCAGTCAGAAGAACTGCATTGCAGACCAGCATTCTAAGATAAGAACACAATGATCATTTTCATCTGTAAACATAATCATGACTTTAGAGTATGGGCAACAGAGAAGGCCAAGGAGGCTACCCATAGACCTTTTCTGCTCTCTCTTTTCCCTGAGGCCTGATTCTTCCCTAGTGGTGCAATAGAACCACAGCTACAGCTTCTCTTCCCCACTGCCGACCTCTCCTGTGGATCCCACAAACCACCCCCTCCTGATCTCTTTCTGCAACTCTTCACTGCATCCCAGCCTCCAACACCAGCAAGCATTCCCTGTGAACACACCAGTCAAACAGGTCAGTAAAATAGACAACATACAGCCATCACACTCTCTGAAGATCCAGAAAGGAAAGGAACAAAATGCCCACTCAACAAAGACAGCATCAAGAACTATATCATCCCGAACCCAGATGCCTAGGCACCAGCATAAGAACATATTCAATAACAGGCAGGATAGTATGTCTCCACTAGAGCCCAGCTATCCTTACTGCAGCAGGGACCGAACATTCCAACATGGCTGATGGACAAGAAAGAGACCTTAAAGCCTACTATATGAAGAAGGTAGAGGTTCTTAAAGAGGACATGAATAAATCCCTTAAAGAAATCCATGAAAACAATTTGAGGAAATTAATAAATCCATTAAAGAGAACCAAGAACAAATGGTTGAAAGACACTAATAAAAGTATCCAAGACCTGAAAACAAAAATAGAAGCAATAAAGAAAACACAAATTGAGGGAATTGTGAAATAAAAAAAATTAGGAAATCAAATAAGAACTAAAGAGGCAAGCTGTACAAAAAAATCCCAAACAACCACCCAAAACAAACAAACAAACAAAAAACAAGTGATGAAAGAGAAAAATCTCAGGCATTGAAGATGTGATAGAAGAGATGGATCCATCAGTCAAAGAAAAATGTTAAATCTAAAAAAATTCCTGACAAAACATCCAGGAAAGCTGGGACACTATGAAAAGACCAAACCTAAAGATAATAGGAGTAGAGGAAGGAGGAGAATCCTAGCTCAAAGGCCCAGAAAATATTTTCAACAAAATCAAACTCAACTTAAGCAATATCTATCTATAAATCCAGCCCTACAGAAGGTGGTAGAAGAAAAACTCCAACTTAAGGATGTTAACTACATCCATAAAAACACAGGAAATAATCTCACACCAGCAAAATGAAAAGATGGGAAACACAAGCACACACACACCACCACCACCACCACCAACAACAACAACAATAAAATAATGGAAATTAACAATCATTGGTCATTGATATTGCTCAATATCAATGGTCTCAGTAAAATTCCCCAATAGGAAGGACACAGACTAATGTCAGTGGTTGAAAAAACAGGATCCATCCTTCTGCTGTATCCAAAGAATACAGCTCAACATCAAGGATAATATTACCTCAGGGTAAAAGGTTGGAAAAGGATATTATAAGCAAGTGGATATAAAGAGCAGACTGGAGTAACCATTTTAAAATTTAACAGAACAGCTTTGAAACAAAAAGCTAATCAAAAGAGATAGACATACACATTAAAGAGAAAATTTACCAAAAGAACATTTCAATTCTTAACATCTATGCCCCAACACAAGGGCACTCAGGCTTACAAAAGAAACACTACTACAACTTGATCATATATTTATGTTCACACCTTGGTAGTGAGAGACTTAAATACCTGACTCTCACCAGTGGACAGATCACCCAGACAAAAACTGAAAAGAGAAATATTGAAGCTAACAGCCATTATAAACCAAATAGACCTAACAGATATTTATAAAAATACTTTACTTAAACACAAAAGAATATGTGTCCCCATGGAACTTTCTCCAAATTGACCACATGCTCAGGTATAAAGTTAGTCTCAACAGATACAAAAAACAACAACAACGAAAATTGAAATAACTCCCTGAATCCTATTATACCACCACTGATTAAAGCTGGATATCAACAACAACAAAAACGACAGAAATCTTACAAACTCACAGAAACTGACAAATTCTCTACTAAACGAATGGGGTCAAAAAAGAATTTAGAACAAAATTAAAGACTTTCTAGAATTAAACGAAAATGAATATACAACATGCCCAAACTTATGGGAGACAATGCAAGTGGTACTAAGAGGAAAGTTCATAGCACCAAGTGCTTACATGAAAAAGAAGAAGAAGGAGGAGGAGGAGGAAGAGGAAGAGGAGGAGGAGGAGGACGAGGACGAGGACGAGGACAAGGACAAGGACGAGGAGGAGGAGAAATCTCATGCCAGCAACTTAATAGCACACGCCAAAGCTCTAGGACAAAAAGAAGAAAACACACTGAAGAGGAGTAGACAAGAAATAATCAAACTGAAGGCTGAAATCAATAAAATAAAAACAAAAAACAATACAAAGAATCAATAAAACAAAGAGTAGGTTCTATGAGAAAAAAACAAGATAGACAAACCCTTATCCAAACTAACTAAAAGATATATAGAGAGTTTCCAAATCTTTAAAACTTAGAAACAAAAAGAAGGAACATACCAAAAGACACCAAGGAAATCCAGAAAACCATTAGGACATATTTTTAAAACTTATGGCCTACAAACTGGAAAATATAAAAGAAATGGATAATTTTCTCAATAGGTACTACTTGCTAAAGTTAAATCAAGATCAGAAAAACAACTTAAATAAACCAATAACACCTAGTGAAATTTAAGCAGTTATTAAGTATCCCAACAAAAAAAGCCCAGGGACAGATGGCTCTATTGTAGAATTCTACCATACTTTCAAAGATGTGTTAACACCAATACTTCTCAAATTATTCCACAAAATAGAAACAAAAGGAACATTGTACATTTCATTTTAGGAGGCATCAGTTACCCTGATACCCAAAGAAAGAGAATTACAAATTTCCAAATTTCCATACAAATATAGATACTAAAATATTTGCAAATAGTATCCAGGAACACATTAAAAAAATCATCCACCATGATCAAGTAAGCTTCATGCCAGAGATTCAGGCATGGTTCAACATACAAAAATCAGTAAATGTAATTCACCATGTAAACAAACTGAAAGAAAAAAAAAATCATCTCATTAGATGCAGAAAAGGCCTTTGACAAAATCTAACACCCATTCATGATAAAAGTTCTGAAGAGATTATGGATATAAGGACATAACTAAATATAATAAAGGCAAATTATAGCAAGTGTTTAGCCAACATCAAATTAAATGGAGAGAAAACTCAAAACTAAAAATCTAAACTAAATCAAAACTAAAAAACTAAAATCAGGAACAAGAGAACATTTTCTATTCTCTCAAAATCTATGTAATACTTGAAGTTTTCGCTAGAGGAATAAGAAAACTGAAGGAGATCAAGGGGATACAAATTAGACATAAAGTTAAAGTATTTTTATTTCTTTATTTGCATATAATATGATAGTATAATAAGTGACCTAAAAAAAATCCAACAGGGAACTACTACAGCTGATAAACTCTTTCAGCAAAGTGCCTGGTTACAAGATTAACTTAAATAAAAATTAATTAATTAATTAATATCAGTAGCCCTCCTTTATACAACTACAAACAGATTAGGAAAGAAATCAGGGAAACAACATCTTTCACAGTAGCGTCAAATAATGTAAAATATCTTGGAGTAACTCTAACCAACCAAATGAAAATTGTGCATGATAAAAACTTCAAGTCTGTAAAGAAAGAAACTGAAGAAGATATCAGAAGACAGAAAGATCCTCCATACTCATGGATTGGTAAGATTAACAGTAAAAATAGCCATCATACCAAAAGTAATTTATAGATTCAATGTAATCCCCATCAAAATTTCAACAGAATTCTTTACAGTCCTTAAAAGGACAATTCTCAGCTTCATATAGCAAAACAAAAAGCCTAGGATAGTTAAAATAGTTCTGAAAAACGAACTTCTGTAAGTGTTACTACTCTTGATTTTAAGTTTTACTACTGAGTTATAGTAATAAAATCTCATGGTACTGGACAAAAAATAAAAACAGATACATTGAACAATTGCATCAGCTGGAGGCCCAAACATAAACCCACACAACTATGGACTCCTGACTTTTGATAAGAAGCCAGAAACACTCACTGGAAAAACAACAACATCTTCACCAACTGTTGCTGTTTGAACTGGATGTCTGCATATAGAAGAATGCAAATAGATCCATTTTCAGCATCCTGCACAAAACTCAAGTCCAAGTGGGTCAACAGCCTCAACACAAAACAAGATACAATGAACCCGAAGAAGAAACAAGAAGAGAAAGTGGGAAATAGCCTTGAAGGCATTGGCATAGGAGACAACTTACTGAACAGGACAATGATAGCACAGACACTAAGACCAACAAGTAATAAATAGGACCTCATGAAACTGATAAGCTTCTGTAAGGCAAAGGACACCAATCAGACAAAGCAGCAGCCTACAGAGAAGGGAAATATTTTCACCAACTCCACATCTGATAGAGGACTAAGATCCAAAATATATAAAGAACTCAAGAAACTTACCCGAATAATCCAATTATAAAATGGAATACATGCCGGGCAGTGGTGGCGCACGCCTTTAATCCCAGCACTTGGGAGGCAGAGGCAGGCGGATTTCTGAGTTCGAGGCCAGCCTGGTCTACAGAGTGAGTTCCAGGACAGTCAGGGCTACACAGAGAAACCCTGTCTCGAAAAACCAAAAACCAAAACCCAAAAACCAAAAAAAAAAAAAAAAAAAAAAAAAAGAAAGAAAGAAAAAAGAAAAAAAAATGGAATACACATTTTAACAGAGAATTCTCAATAGAGGGATTTCAAATGGATGTGAAACACTTTTAAAAATGTTCAACATTCTTAGCCATAAAGGAAATGAAAATCAAAACTACTTTGAGATTCAATCTTACACCTGCCATAATGGCTAAAATTAATAGCAAAGTGACAGGTCATGCTGGCAAGGTTGTAGAGCAAAGGGCACACTCCTCCATTGCTGGTGGGAGTGCAATCTTGTACAGCTACCACAGAAATCAATATGACCATTCCTTAGAAAATTGAGAATTGATCTACCTGAAGACCCAGCTATGTAACTCTTACACATACACCCAAAGTATACTCCATCTTACTACAAGGACACTTGTTCAACTCTGTTCATTGTGGCTTTATTCATAATAGCCAATGTGGTGGATTGAATATGCTTAGCCCAGGGAGTGGCACTATTAGAAGGTATGACCTTGGCGGTGTAGGTATGGCTGTGTTGGAGGAAGTGTGTTACTGTGGGGTAGGCTTTGATATCCTTCTTCCAGCTTTCTGAAGACGGTCCACTCCTTCTACTTGCCTTTGGATCAAGACGCAGAACACTCAGCTCCTTCTCTAGCATCATGTCTGTTTGGATGCTGCCATGCTTCCCACCATGATAATAATAGACTTAACCTCTAAAACTGTAAGTCAGGCCCCAGTTAAGTGTTTTCTCTTATAAGAGTTGTCTTGGTCATGGTGTCTCTTCACAGCAACGGAAACCCTAACATAGCCAGTAATGGATAACAACCTAGATATCCCTCAACCAGAGAATAAATAAAGAAAATGTGGTACATTTACACAATGGAGTATTACTCAGCTGTTTAAAAGATGACATCATGAAATTTGCAGGCAAATGGATGGAACTAGGAAAAAAATCATCCTGAGTGAGGTAACCTAGATCTAGAAAGACAATTATGTATTCACTTATAAGTGGATATAAGCCAGTGAGTAAATGATAAACAAGCTACAATCCATAGACCCAGAAAGGTTAGGTAAAGAGGAGTGGTCTAGGCAGGGGACACAGGCAGGGGAAATAGAATAGATTTTGTGGGTGGATGGGGTGAGGGTGGGGATCAGGTATGTGGGAAGAGATGAGATGAAAAGAGAAAGTGTGAGAAGAAACAGAGGGAATTGGAGGTTCTATGGGGGGCAGGTAGAAACTTTCTGGAAGACACTGCTATTAAGGTCATAGTCGACCATGTCTGGATAAGCTCTCTGAGCTCGACACAAAATGGAGGACTCCCTTTCACAGTAGGACTTTCTCTTCTCTGCCTGATCTTATCTGGAGAGTGTCTCTAAGCTCAGGTACCTGATCTTGTCTACAAGATGACCTTGCACAAAACTTCCTGAAAGCACTGCATGATTCAGCACGTAAGTCCCATTCAGCACTTCTTGCCATACAATAATTAGATTTTGTGTTATGACCAATCAGCTCTTCTTGCCTGTAACCCCATAAAACCACTCAGGAAAGTCATGTAGCCTCTAGCCAGATTACAGGTTCAACTTCCTCTCTCCCAGTAAAGGCAGGTTCTTGGAATTTCTCTTTATGTAAATGAAGCATTCCGGGTCCTCTGCCTTAGACAATAACATATATCCAGCTTGGAATTTCCTACCTACTCCCAAAGTTCTATACAGCCCTGTTCACCATGAATAAAATTGAGCTGTCTCACTGAAGCTGATCCTGGAAGCAATCCATCCATTGTTAGTCACGCCCTCTAAACCCTACCCCCTCCCACCTCTGTCCCATTTGTCTTCAAGGACCAGTGGCCAACAGCTCCTTGGGGGAAAGAAACCTAATACAGTGGAAATTGTACTGGAATCTGGAACCTATAAGGATGATCCTATTGAGGACTAGCAATGGGGGATTTGGAGTCTCATCTGGCCATCTCTTATAGCCAGGCCAGATTTCTAGTGGTAGGACTTGGTTGCACTCTGTTGAGTTGTTGGTCAAGAGGTCCTGTGGCTGATGCTAAGACTGAGGGTTGCTCTCCACAAACTGACAGCGGGGCCCCATTACTAAGAATAAATCTACACAGCTCTTTGAACATGGAGAGGTTGAGCTGGTGCCTACATGGAGCTTTTACCCCTACATTCTGGTTTCTGTAGTGCATGAAGGTACTCTGTAGGCTACTGAAACAGAAACTTGGACACCAACCCAGCCACAAAACCTATGAGGAAAAATCTGTCCTGCCTGTAAGATGTGCTGGGACAATGATGGCACAGAACTTGTGGGAGTGGCCAACCCATGTCTGGTTTAAACGTGAGGCCCATGCCAAGAAAGGAAGCCCATGCCTGACACTGCCTGGAAAGCCAAGATCTGGAGACCAGATAGCCCAGAGACCTAGTGTAGAACCAAACATTACTAGCCAAATAAGTAAGTAGTAAATAATAAGTAAACAAACAAACAAATAAATGCAATGATTCTTCTATACTCATGGATTGATACCTTGCTCAGTCATCAACAATGATGCTTTCTCTAGCAGTAAATGGGAGCAGGTACTCCCATAACCAGACATTATGCAAAGTGGGTGTCTAAGTTTGAGGATTCCATCAGGGTCATCCCCTTGGAGCTCAGGGAACCCTGGTGGAAGAGGGAAGAAAAGCCTGTAGGAGTGAGAGAGGATGGAGGACACCAGGAGAACATGGTACATCAAATCAACTAAGCAGGTTCACAGAGACTCAAGCTGGAAGCATGGATCCTGCATGGGTCTGCACTGTGTATGTGTTATGGCTGTTAGCTTAGTGCTTTTTGTGGGATCTCTAACAGTGGGAGTAGGTGTGTCTCTGACTCTTTTGCCTCTCTTGGGACTCTTTTTCCCCTGTTGAATTTCCTTGTCCAGAATTGACATGAGGGCTTTTGCCTTGTCTGATTGTATCTTGTTTTGTCATGTATGGTTGTTGTCTCTTGGAGAACTCTTTTCTGATGGAAGATGGAGAAGGAGTTTATCTGGAAAGATGGGAGATGGGAGTGGGGAAGTTGGGAAGAGTACAGGGAGGAGAAATGGTGGTTGGGATGTATTATATAAGAGAAAGAAGAATCTATTTTCGTGTGTGTGTGTGTGTGTGTGTGTGTGTGTGTGTGTGTGTGTGTGTGTGCGCGCGCGCGTAAGCATGCATTCAGTATAACCATGAAGAGTGGAGCTTGAGATATGCATGAATATGGAAAAGTATTTATTAAAAAAAAAAAAAAAGTGCCCAGAATGTGGCATATACCTTTAACCACAGCACTTAAGAGGCATATCTTCTTTGGGCATTCTAGACCAGCCTGGTCTACACTGTACATTCCAGGCCAATCAGCTAGGACTACACATAGTGAGTGCCTTAGTTAGAGTTTTACTGCTATGAACAGACACCATAACCAAGGCAACTCTTATAAGGACAACATTTAATTGGGGCTGGCTTACAGGTTCAGAGGTTCAGTCCATTATCATCAAGGCAGGAGCAGGACAGTGTCCAGGCAGGCATGGTGCAGGAGGGGCTGAGAGTTCTACATCTTCATCTGAAGGCTGCTAGCAGAATAGTGGCTTTCAGGTAGCTAGGATGAGGGTCTGAAAGCCCACACCCACGGTGACACGCCTACTCCAACAAGGCCACACCTACTCCGGCAGGGCCACACCTTCTAAAAGTACCACTTCCATATACAAACCATCACCGTGAGGCTCTGTCAAAAGAGGCTGGTGGCGGGGGATGCAGATTTTTAATTTACTGACTGACTGGAGTCTCAAGGGAAAGAGTAGGAGGATTTCTGGGGCCGTGGCTGCTAGAACCTCCAAGTAGAAATTCAGTAGAATTGTGGAGAAAGGAAGCACTGTGGAATGTGTTTCCATAGCTGTTTAATTTCAGCTAAATGTGAGTTCTACAACATGAAAGGAAAAAAGAGATTCAGACCGAATCACACACACCGAAGAAATCACATTTAGGTATCGGAACCTTGAAAGAGATAGGTGGATCCCTGGAACACAGAAGCCTGCTGTATTCCAAAGTGGTGAAGAATTGGGAAAATCTGCATACATGTGGAAGTTAGATAAGGATACCTCCACATGCATGTCAAGCACTTCTAATGTTTTCTGTTGAAGCATTACTTCTGAAAGACTCTGAGCTAATACTGAGAACCTGAGATTGTCTCCAAAGAGTAAAAACTTCAATGAGGGGATCCTGAAATAATTTTAATAAGACCCTGAAATAGAGTCTAAGTGGTCTGAAGAGCCTTTGTCTTGAACTCTACAGGTCTTGTCCATAGCCACGCCTTGAGGCAAGCTACCAACTGGGCTATGGATTTGAAAGTACTTGTCCAAAGCAGAAGGTTTTCAACATATTTTAACCAAATCATTTCAGGTCTGGTCCTTAGCACAGTGAGTGTACAGAGGACGGTGTGAACAATGCTTGTGCACAGGCAGAGCACAGTATATCTACATCAGAATGCTTGACTACTGAATAAGGAAAAAAGTATTTACACAATGTAATATCTAAGAGAATATTACAAAAATACATGTAAAATGTGATGGAATCTAAGAAAAATGTATTATCTTTGTTTTTCAGAAGAATAAAAGGACTGATAAAACAGCCATTCAAGGCTGAATAAACAGGCAAAACAGATCCTCATTACAGGGCATGTGAAACATTTTCTAACTTTAAGAAATGAAAATATAGCACTCAAGAGGCAAAGGAAGAGCATAGTCTGAAAAAGATTTACTACAAGAAATTGGAATAAATTTTAAGCAGCATATGCTTTGTGTTCTAAATAACATTCAAAGACCCCATGAAGCAAGAGATGAAAAATGCAGAAAGAAGGCATCAGGGATAGACGGCAGGAGGTGGAGAAGACGACCTATGGAGACGCTCAAGAAAGGACAGTGCAATGCCATAGCACGTGAAACACCAAAACTGAAAATACGTTAGAATCAATGAAACACTTAACTAGCGCAGCTTATACTCAAGTCAGTAACAGGAAGAACAAATTTGAGTCACTTTTCCAGAATCAGCAAGAATGAGATAAGAACATCCAAAAGGAAGACAAGGATTTAGATGGCAGAGTACAAACCCGACATGAAGAAAATGAAGATTTCTACAAAAGATACCAGAGCAGAAAACTAATAATGGTCCTCAACACCACAGAAAAGAACTTTCCAGCCATTAAAAGTAAATATGCAGGGCTCCTCCGAGGTATTAGACAAAAATAATTCAAAAGAGATTGCATTTCTTGGCTTTGTCAAGTAGACACAAGCTAGGGTCACCTGGGAAAAGTCCAACAAAGGAAGGACTGTCAAGATCAGGTTGGCCTGTGGGCAAGTATGGGGTCAAGTGTTTGTCTTGACTTCCTTAGTTGATGTGCAAAGACCCAGCCTGAATGTGGGTGAGCCATCCTCTGGGTTTGAGTCCCAGCCTGCCTGGAATGGAGAAACATAAGCACACAAGCATCTACCCTCTCTGCTCTTGACTCTGATGTGATCCAAGAGCTGCTTCAAGTTTGAGCTGCCTCTGCTAGGACCCCATGTTCTAGAACTGTGAGAAGAAATACACCCTCCTTCCTCTACGTTGTTTTTGGTCAGTGTGTGTCATCGTGGCAACAGGAGATCAAACTAGAACAGAGACCAGCTCCAGTAGACGACCAGAATCTCAATGTTGAAAAGGAATTCAGAAATAAAGGAGGGGGAAGTGTCAGCTATAGGAGGGAAAAACAAAACCAGATTTAACAGAGCAATGTCCACAAAGGCTCCATTTGAGATATTAAGATTTGAATAAAGGGGAGGGTGCAGAAAGTGATCTCAATGGTTAAAAACACTTGCAACTCTCGCAGAGAACCTGGTTATGGCTCCTAGCACCCACAGTAGTTTACACCTGCCTGGAGTTCCAGCTCCTGGGGACCCAATACCCTCTTCTGACCTCTGTGGCAACCAGGCATGCACATAGTGCATGTACACACATGCAGGCAAAATATTCATACATATAAAAATACTATATAAAAAGATCCATATGTACCATGTCTGCATGCTGCCATTCACATTTGAGGTCAATAAAAGTACATCCTCTGATATAAAACATTTGAAAGTAAATTCATTGCTTTTACTTACAGAAAAGCAGTACATTCATAACCATGATATGAGCCCAGAAAAAAAAAAAAAAAAAAAGAGCCCTCTTGATTAGCTGTGTTCATGGAAGATAGGAGTCAACTTGTAAGTCAGTGGGAGGTCAACTTGTAAACATGCAGAGCTTAAAGAGATTTGCCCAAACTTCTCAATCATTCTAGAAAGAGAAGATGTAAATAAGAGTGTTTAAGAAATAACAATTTGGGCTGGAGAGATGGCTCAGCAGTTAAGAGCACTGACTGCTCTTCAGAGGTCCTAAGTTCAATTCCCAGCAACCACATGGTGGCTCACAACCATCTGTAATGGGATCCGATGCCCTCTTCTGGTGTGTCTGAAGACAGCTACAGTGTACTCATACGCATAAAATAAATACATCTTTTAAAAAAAAAAAAGAAAGAAAGAAAGAAAGAAAGAAAGAAAGAAAGAAAGAACAATTTGGGTCTCAATTCCCAGGCAGGAGAAAAGATGTAAAAGTCAAGACGCTTAGATGTATGTCTTCACCACACATGGGTGGAACATTTGAAACTTACTTCTCCCTGATGTGTACAGAGAAGTAGAGATCCTTCTCTTTTAAAGGTATCCTATATCAGAGTCAAAGGAAGATGTGTGTCTTCCCATTAGAATGGAGAAAATGAAAAAGACAGTACGGCAGAGCCAGGATCAGACGTCAAAGGAAGTACAAAGATGCGGTGGTACAGTAGAACATAGACCATTTTGAGTACACATGAGGCAAGTACAACGACCTCATCACCATGGCAGCAACCAGCCATGAACAGTGATGGACTTCTACCAAAGACCAGAGAAACAGGAAGTCAGGTAGGTTAGCTGTATCAGAGACAGAAAAGAAAAAAGAAAAAAGAGATTTCATTGTAATATGTGAGAACTAGCCTTTCCTCACAAAGCTGGCATGACTATCATAGAAGAGGAAGTTAGCTTTCAAGGAAAAAATGGTTAAATGGCTCATAGGTAATTGTTCCTATTGCTGGTAGGAATATTTCAATGGGAATTGTGCCAGGATTTGACTTTTATGTCAGAATATATGACAAACATGATAAAAATATATGATAAATATAAGGCAAAATGATTAGGATTGAAAGACTGGAGACTACATCAGATGAATAAAAAAACCAAAAAACTTCCTTTTCTCAAGAGTAGATGTAGGAAACACAAGTAAAAGGTCTGGTAATACACATATAAAGGTAGTTTACAGGCAGACATGTGAATCCAGTAACCCTAAGTAGGTAGCATATTGTCTTGTTAAATATCTGTGAGCTACAATTTATGCACCTTAGATCACAGGGAAGACATAGAATTTGATAAAAGCAGATCTATTCTTTGGGTCAAAGTGCAGCAAAATGAATAGCGGAACAAGAATAAATTTAATGCCCCCCCCCCAACAGTATGGATAGCAGCACAATCCAGCAATACAGAGCTGGTTCACAGAGGTGAAGAAAAGGGGTTATCACAAGACACCCAGGGGGCTAGAGTAACAAAACCATTGTGTCTTTAAACACCTCAAAGCTGTAATTGGGGTGGGGGCACCAAGCCTACTTTTCTTATTTTTAAAGAATAAAAGAAATGAATGAATGAAGCCATTAACTTGAGAAGTTAAGTGACAAATAAGACAACCCTAATTAAAACAAAACCAAACCAAACAAAGTAAACAAACAAAACAGAGAGGAAATCATCACAGCCGAAAGCAGAAATTAAAACTCAGTAAACAGAAAGGAATAGAATTGATAAATAAATTTCTAGTGTTTCTTTGAAGGGAGAAAAAGTAACCAGTAAATAGAACCAAAAGCATTAAATGTAGAAACTGCTATTTATTTTAATCAAGGAAATAATGAGAGAAAAGAGCAAAATTAAGGCTAAGAAAAGAGGTATCAACTCAGTATGCAAACATGTGGAGGTCTTGAGATAATGAGCTGTTCCCATTCATCTCACGACTCTCAACTCCTGCTGAATGGAAAACTTTCTCAAGAGGACACTGGAAAACCAGAATTAAAGATAGACCTGTTCAGAGCACTTCTAGAAGGGGAATTTTATGCTTGAAGGAGCAAATACTCTTCTGATTGTAACTAATTCTTTGCGGGTATGGAGATATGTTGGGGTCAGCCAGGGCTACATAGGAAGTCCTAGTCACAAAAAAAAAAAAAAAAAAAAAAAAAAAAAAAGGAAAAAAGAAAAAAACTGAGAGCAAATAAATATCTCAATAAACCCTAACAAAGAACTGATAGAATTTTTACAAAAGGAAAAAGGAAATAATGCCATAAATATGGATGCTAAAATCTGAAATAGAATATTAAATTCATCCAGCTGTTGATAAGATACAGAGAATCTCCTAGTAGGTTTGGTTCCAATAACAACATAATTTAATACTATGAATTCATTAATATATTTTTCATACCTATATGTCATAGTAAAAGAAAATAAAGTAGTCGTCCCAAAAATTAACTTGAAAAAAATCTATTTCTAGTAAAAAAGAATTCCCAAGTAGTACTGCAAAGAGAAGGAATTTTTCTTAGGTCCCTCTGGAATGAGGATCTCAATGAATGATACACAGTTTCAAAATCTTAGGCGCTTAATCTTCAAAAAACAAACAAACAAACATAAGTATGTTCCCTTCTGAAATTTATAACCCATGGAATAAGATGATGCAAAAGAAAAAAAATAATTACCGAAGAAGACAAAACATTATTTATTGATGTTGTGTTTTTATATCCAGGGGTGGCAGGGGAGGGGATGGGGGATCGAGTAACAGGGCAAAGCTATTGAAATACCTGTCTCAACCAGAGATTTCATCTAGGCGACTCATCATGTGTCAGTATCCCAATACCAAGAGGATACATATATAACAGCAACGATTAACCAGAATTTGTCTAAACACCACACTCAACCCCATGTGAACGCGTTACTTGGATTATACTTAGGAAGAAATGTTAAAACTGACTGGACAGAAACTGCGCAGGTGCAGGTGAGCTGCAGGTTCAAAAGCAGACATAACTAAACGAGAGACCCAGGGTCCCAATTCAAAATCAGACGTAACTAAACGAGAGACAGAGGTACCTGGTCCAGTGATACTTTGTTCGTTGAGAACCTGCAAGGCTGTCAGCTTTAACTGGGGCCCCAAGCAGCATAATCTAATACCATTTATGAGCACAGATGCACAGCTCCTTAGCAAAACAAAATCAAATCAAGGGCAGGAGCACATAAAAGTGCAACACTTCTAAATCAAACAGTGTTCATCTCAAGAACGAAAAGATTGATCAACCTTAGGGCAGGAAGCCTGTCTAGGTTTTTCACGTTCTTAGTCACTGATTTATCATAGCTCTTGGCATGCAGTAGCTGCTCAATAAATACATGTTGACTTAACAAATATGATACCGTCTTTTAATTTGTTTTGCTACATTAATAGATCAAGGAGAAAAATCCACATCACATTTCAGTGATACCAAACAAGCATTTGACAAATTCAGCATCCACCTTTTTCTTTTAGGTTCCGGGGAAGCTATGAACTTCTTACAGGTTTCTGACCCAAGTTTACTAGGACTTTAACTTCTCTTGTCAATGAAATGTTTGACTTTAGAAGAAAGAAATTGTTAGAATATTACTGAAGGTTTTAATGAATGAAACAATAAAAAGATATATGAGACCTGTGAATTTGGGGGAACAGACAAAATTGTCATCATTCATCTCATAAGCAGATGCAGTAGGCTGGATATTTGTGTTCCCTCAAAGTGTGCACTGTGATGAGATTTGTAGAAGCGAGAGTCACGGGGAAATTGCCAGGTCAGGAGCATGAGGTGCATATGACAACTTTGGTATCCTTAAAAGAACAAGGGACAGTTTGCATCTTCCCATATTGGGAATGGGGGACAGGCAAGGAGGCAGGAAGTTATGATTTCTTTAAGATAAATGTCCCCAAATGGCAGCATAGCAGCTGAATGACCTTCTGTAGTTTACTCCACAAAAGCCAGTCACTTCTGCTGTGCTTTGTTGGTCCACCAATCATCAAAGCTGATTCAGACTCCAAGAAAACACATGTGGGCCTCACCTTTCACTGAGGGTATGACAAAGAATTTACCATTGTTTTAAAATTGTGACACTCTCTCTTGCTCCTCAGCGGGGGGTCTGAATGCCACTGTAGTCATTGTTTTGATAGATTTGTTGAGTGTTTAGAAAAGTAACTCATACAAGACATGTGGTCTCTACAGGCTTAGTAAAAGACAACCTTATTGCTATAGTTAGAAATGTACTTCGTCTCTTTGTCTGTCTGCATAGTCACAAGCTTAACTTTTCTGTGACTGTGTGGTATTTGTCTCAGGTTGCTGTGCCACAGATCAGAAATTTCTGAGATGCCAAATGGAGGTTGGTGGTGTTTAAGTAGGCAATGTTTACAAAATTCCTAGGTCCTCACCTTCCTAGGACTGTCCATAGACTTCTCCCCAAATGACCAGCCTGGGTATTTTGTTTTGTTTTGTTTTTTAATTTGGCCTAGTCTGTTTTCAAACTGTTTTTTTGTTTTTGTTTTTGTTTTGTTTTTTAAATGTCTCTGGTCTGAATATTCTCTTTTCCCTTACTAGTCCTTGGTGCTGTGGGCATTGCAGTATGTATCTAGAAAATCCCACATTTACACAGAAAGCCCTCACAGGAGTCACCACACAGCACTATTTGCCCGTGCTTAGGTGGTGAGCATGGGCTCATAAAATGCATATCATATCATTATGTTATGTTTAAACGTTTTTATTTCTCCAGAGAATTTAAAATATACAAACATGTGACTCTGTGAGGAAATGATCCAAAAAAGATTATAAATACAGCTATAAATGTCAAAGTTGCTAAAACATTTCACTGGCTCTATCTTCAGAAGAAAGTGTTTGCACAGAGCACACGCCAGCATGTTTTATTATTGTTATTGTGGGCATTAAATGTTACAAATGCAATCTGCTCAGTGTGCACATAAACAATGGTCTCCACAAGCTCTGAGAATCACCTCTAGCTCAATAAAGCTGATCAGGATGAACAACCCAGCAAGGCCCGGGCCGCAGGCTACTCCCAGCAAACGAGAGGTACAATCCTACCATGCAGTTTGGAATTTACCTTCAGTCAAAGGCCTAGCAAATGTTTTATTTTAAAATTTTAGTTGTGCACGGCACCACAGGTTTGTAACCATACCTACTCAAGGAGAAAAGGCAAGATTACAAGTTCAAGGACACCACAGGCTACAGAAAGAGTTCAAGGCCAGCCTGGGCTCACTGAGACTTTGAAAAGAAGAGTTGGGAATGTGGCTTAGTGACAGACCATTTGTCTATCCCAATGTTAGATCACAAATAAATGAATGCATAAATATTCTGTGTTTCATTTCTTTGATTATTTGGCATTCCAGTAAAGACTTAATCATCACTTGCTTTATATCAGACCCACTCAGTATAATTGAAGTTTCTTAACGTTAAAAGAAGTGGTTGGAGAAAGAAGAAGAAAAGAAGACAGGAGAAGGAAAGGGGCGGGGAAGAAAGTTCATAAAAAGAGGATCCTGGAGAAGATGGAGCAAGAGCACCTTCTGGAATAGGTCTAGGGTGCACATGGCATCTGTTGCTGGGGGTCCCCTACTCCTATTTGATCAGCTATAGATGACATCTGGTCAACCTCATATTCCTGTCAGCCAAAACTACCCCCTCCTGGCTCCTGTGAATTCTCTGGTTTGCATCAAAACGATTCCATCCTTCAGGATTCGTCCTGGTGGTAGTGTGTCTTCAGCTGTGCTGTCCTATAGAACCAGAGTCTGAGTCAGACTCAGCTGTGTCTGTGGGCCCAGCTTCTTGGGAGAGGTGGGGTAGGAGGGTCACAGAACCCAGAAGTTTGAGGTCAGCCTGAGTGATGCCCTCATCTCAAAAAACAAAACAAATATTACCAGACACAAAAGCAAACCACACAGATTCACTTCAGCCTCACATTTCCTAGTTGGTACATTGAGAAAAATAGAAACAGATTCATTCCAATAATATATTTTATTTAAGATTGGGTGGCCGGGGACCTCAGCTTGGGCCACAGGGCTCCATAGCCAATTGGCGCCAGGAGAGGGATACCCTCCCAGGAGCTTGGAAAAGTCGGGAGTGGGCCCAAGACAAGCTCCACAGCTCACCAGGAACTGCACCGAACCTGCGAGTCACAGGGACTGAGGTAGGCGGGCATAGAAACCCCCTGGATCCCAACAGCGGCTGCTGAGGCAGGAGACATCTGCTTGGGCCACCAGGGTTCCATACTCAAGCAGGGCAGGGAGAAGGTTACTCTCCCAGGAGCGTGGAAAAGCCCCGACTGGGGGGCAAAACGAGCCCCAGTGCTCACCAATTCCGCCTGGTTTCCTCGGGCCACAGAGACTGAGGGACAGGAACTTCTGGCCTCCATCGGGCGGCCGGGGACCTCAGCTTGGGCCACAGGGTTCCATAGCCAATTAGCGCCGGGAGAGGGATACCCTCCCAGGAGCTTGGAAAAGCCAGGAGTGGGACCAAGACAAGCTCCACAGCTCACCAGGAACTGCCCCGAACCTGCGAGACACAGGGACTGCAGTATGCGGGCATAGAAACCCCCTGGTTCCCAACAGCAGCGGCTGTGGCAAGAGACGTCTGCCTGGGCCACCAGGGTTCCATAGTCAAGGAGCTCCAGAAGAATGTTACTCACCCAGGAGCGTGGAAAAAACACCTCTCAGAGAGAGCTGGTCTTCAAGGAGTATTGACACAGAGGCCTGTAGGTGAGAAAAGCCATAGCCAGAAAGTAAGATCAGATAACATCAGAGTTGGCAAAGGGCAAGGACAAGAACCTAAGGAACAGAAACCAAGGCCACTTGGCATCATCAGAACCCAGCTCTCCCACCACAGCAAGCCCTGGAGTCCCCAATACGCCAGAAAAGCAAGACTCAGTTTTAAAATCATTTCTCATGATGATGATACAAGACTTTAAGAAAGAAATGAATAAGATCCTTAAAGAAACACAAGAGAACAGAGGTAAAGAACTAGAAACCCTTAAAGAGGAAACACAGAAATCCATTAAAGAATTACAGGAAAACACAATCAAACAGACAAAGGAAATGAACAAAACTATCCAGGAGCTAAAAATAGAAATAGAAACAATAAAGAAATCACAAAAAGAGACAACCCTGGAGTTAGAAAACCTAGAAAAGAGATCAGGAGTCATAGATGCAAGCATAACCAACAGAATACAAGAGATAGAAGAGAGAATCTCAGGAGCAGAAGATACCATTGACAACATCGACACAACAGTAAAAGAACATACAAAATGCAAAAAGCCCCTAACCCAAAACATCCATGAAATCCAGGACACAATGAGAAGACAGAACCTAAGGATAATAGGTATCGAAGAGAGTGAAGATTCCCAACTTAAAGGACCAGTAAAATTTTCAACAAAATCATAGAAGAAAACTTCCCTAACTTAAAGAAAGAGATGAACATAAATATACAAAAAGCTTACAGAACCCCAAATAGATTGGACCAGAAAAGGAATTCATCCCATCATATTATAGTGAAAACACCAAATACACAAAACAAGGAAAGAATATTAAAAGCAGTAAGGGAAAAAGGTCAAGTAACATATAAAGGCAGACCTATCAGAATTACACCAGACTTCTCACCAGAGACTATGAAAACTAAGAAATCCTGGGCAGATCTCATACAGACCCTAAGAGAACACAACTGCCAGCCCAGGCTGCTATACCCAGCAAAGCTCTCAATTAACATAGATGGTGAAACCAAAATATTCTAAGACAAAACCAAATTTATAAAATATGCTTCCACAAACCGTGCCCTAAAAAGGATAATAAATGGTAAACATCAACTCAAGGAGGGAAACCACACTCCAGAAAACACAAGAAGGTAATCTTTCAACAAACTGAAAAGAAGATAGCCACACAAACCTAAAAGGTACATCGAAAATAACGGGAACCAA
>CM052709.1:33566184-33585589 GCA_028551405.1 Uromys caudimaculatus
CATCATTGTCCTGGTTTGGTCTCTGCATATAGCAAGTATTTCAAGTGTTCTCAGAGTCAGATGAATGCACAGAGCATTCTAGAACGGGAAGAAATAAAGTGAGCCACCTCTTGAGAGCTGAAATTACAGGCGTGTAACACTAGAACACACACACACACACACACACACACACACACACACACACACACACACACACACACATCCATGGTTCTGGAAATAGTTTTGCAAATGCTAGGCTAGCACTCTACTACTGACTCATACCTGAAGCTCTGAAGCCTGCATCTTGAAAGCTCAAGGTATGTCTTAGTTATTGTCTGTGGCTGTGATAAACACCATAAACCAAAGCAACATGAGAGGAAAGGTTTATTTGGTTTGCAGATTACAGTCATCATGAGGAGAATCCAAGAAAGGAACCTAGAGGCAAGAACTGAAGCAGAGAGCATACAGGAATGCTGCTTGCTCGCCAGCTTTCTGATTCACAGTCAGCTACTTTTCTTATAGCTCCCAGAGTCACCTGCCCAGGGGTGGCACCGCCCACAGCATGCTGCGCCACTCCCATATCAATCAATCAATCAATCAATAATGAAGAAAATGCCCACAGACTCATTCACGGGCCAATCAAAATACCAGTGGAGGTATTTTCTCAATGGACATTCCCTCTTCTCAGAAGACTCTAGCTTTGTGTCAAGTGACAAAACACTCACTGGCACACTGTGCTCCATTGCTTTGCAGAATTACATGGTTCCAGGAGATTTGTAGCCACAGCTTAGAGGAGTGAAGAAAGTCTTGGGTTATGAGTTTCTTAAGCGGCTACTCCATTTCACTTCTAAAGGCAAAGACAATCCTGCCTACCCCAGAATTGTGTTTTGCTTCTATCCACTGGAAAATAAAATTCAGCTCCACAGAAAAATTTTAACACTGTCATGTGGTTATCAATGGTGTTTAAATTGCCACCGGTGGTTTTTTTGTTTGTTTGTTTGTTTGTTTTTACTTCTTTTTAAAGTTGATCTTTCATAAAAACCATGTGCAGTCTCTCCATCAGCAGGTGGGCAGAGCGGCATGATGCTTCAGGAAATCCCTATGCTCCAGATTCTTCAGTCTCTCAATGAACACTTTTGAGAAGAGTGACTTCATTTTCCCCTACATCTAGGTGGGAACACACACACACACACACACACACACACACACACACACACACATCTTTCTTGTGTCATATCTCCTATAGCAGGTCACCTGTGTATTTTTTAAATCTTCACTGTTTTTTTTGCTTTATTTTTTGGTATTGGGGCTTAAACCAGGGCTACATGCATGTCAGGCTCCACCACAGAGCTACACCCCCAGCTGAGACCTCCCTTTTCACAGCTCCTAGTGCTGAAACTTTTCTGTTTAGGAGGTATATCTGCCTGGCCTGGTTTGAACATTATACAATGAATCCATACATGGAAACATCTCATGATAATGCGTAAATATGTCTAATCTTAAGGATCAAATTTAAAAAAACAAATGCATTTTTAAATGAGAGAAGACCAATAAAAAACTTGGGAGGACAGGAGAAAGGGAAGAAGAGGGGACAAGGGACTGAGGGTAAAATGTCAGATTATAAAAGAGGTGAATGGGAAGAGAAAGGAACCATTAGTGGGCCCAGCCTTAGCTAGAGAGAAGTCTGCACATTCCTGGAGAGCAGAGCAGAGAGCCTACCTCACTTGGCCCGCCTCCCACCCCTACTCTACCCTTTCAGAGTGCCTGCCTGCCCCTTTCAATCTAATTTATTATCTTAAGGAATTTGCTATTTTCCCCCAAGGGGAGGGGGAGAAACTTACTCTTCAAGCTGTTACTCTGTTTACTCCATTTAATTATTTAAGAGGATTCTTTAAGCCCCCACCACTCCACCTTTACAGTCTAGGGAGAAACAAAGATAACTCAGAAGGCTGAGGAGCTTCATGCAAATTGAGGTGGTTTTTAAAGCCACAAAGGACACACTCTGCTCTAGCCTGGGGAGGATTGGGCACTGGGGCACAAGGGGGCTTGGTAACCTGCAGTCGGGGAATTTGGGTCACAGACATGGAGCCATTTGTTGAGCATGTAAGGAAATATTAAATCTAGCATTAATTTATTGCTTCTGCAGATTATTTCTAATACAGGCTTGCTGGCTTGTACATGTATAATAGATAAACACATGCATGAAAGTTTAATGCCATCGGAGGAGTGCACTCACCCACCACACTGCCTGTTGACACGCTTTCGCTCTTCTTAACACGGTTTCCTGAAGGAGTCAACAATGGTGTCAAGGTGACAGAATTAAGCATGACACCAGAGGAATGGTCAGAAAAGAAACTTTTTTAAACTTCCATGTCTGTGAGACGCTTGGGTGGACATTTAGTAAGATATGCTATGATGGAGGATGCAGCTTTATCCTGGAAATTGGATCCCAAGTCACCACCAGGAACACTGGACAACTTAACCACACCCCAAGGGCAGTCACTGCTGAGTCAAAGGTCATGACCCAGCTGACAACAAGAATGAAGAATAGGCATTTGGCTGAAACCATGTTGCTTCATTTTGACCCAGTACAGTTATTAATCTCAAAGGAAAACCTCAAGGGCTGGGGATGACTGGAGTTCTGATGTGCAGGACTCCCATATGTAAAAGGGAAACATGACTGCTTGCTTACAATTCTAGCACTCAGAAGGGAAATGGGCTCCAGAATAAGCTGGCTAGATAGGGAAGCCATGCTGGTGTTCTCAGCGAGCTCTGGGAGCAGGGAAGAGACAGATCAAGGAAGACTCCTGAGCCTCTGGCCTACACAAACACAAGCACCTGCACACATGTGTGCCTACATACATGAACATACATGCACACACCACATACACATAAATACTCATAAAAATTCAACTCACACATTCTATTGATTTTTTTTTGTTTTATTGATTTTAGTTGTTTTGAGATAGGGCCCCACAATATGGCCTAGGTAAGCTGAAGTCATCATTTAGTCCAGGCTAGCCTCAACCTCTAGATCCTGCTGCTTCAGCCTTGCTAGCACTAGAATTGAAGGTACACACCATCTTGCCCAGTGTTGGGTTTTTAATACGAAATGTTTTCCACAGATCTATGTCTTTGTTACTTGGTTGCCAGCTGGTGGCACTGTTCAGGACAGTTGTGGAACCTTTCGGAGGTGGAGACTCAGGGAAGGAAGTGGGTCACTGGAGGTGGGTTTTGGGGATTTATAGGGAGCCCCAACTTCTGGTCTGTGCTCTGATTTCTGACTAGAATACCACGTGTCCAGATGTCTCACATTCTTGTTGTACCTTCCCCTTCATGAGGGGCTACAACTCTCAAACTGTCACTAAAACAAGTCAACCCTCCATTAGGTTGTTTCTTGTCAAGTGCTTTGTCACAGCAGTGAGTAAAGGAGCTAATCTGCCCATCTTCCACACCGATTTTCATGTTAACACTGGGGTGTGTCCAGAAGCCTGTGCACATGGGTTTGATTCCCACACTGCAAAACAATTCAAACAAAAACACTTTGGAAACAACAGCAGCTGAGCAGAGGAAGAGGATGAGACTCGCTAGCCTTCCTCTCTGGGAGAGCAGCTGAGGCCAGAGTGCTCCCTACCTAGTTCTCAGTTTTGTGGGTACAGTATTCTCAGTTCCTGGGCAGTGAGACAGCACACCAAAGAAGCATCTATCTTTCCTTCCTTGGCTTTAGGAACCCAAGCTGGCTTGTGGTTGGTTTAGATTTTTTTAGAAGCCATTTGAACACAGTCCCTTTCAGCTTTTGAGAATCAGTTACAGCGATGAACGTTGGACACAGTTGGTTCTGCCAGTCATCTGCTCCGAAACAGTCTCGCAGATTTCTGTTCTTCTCTGGATAGTAAATGTTGGGTCATTTCACAGCGCTCAGCTCTGCCCTAACAACAGCTCTATTGCAGCCCCGTGGCCTTTGTCATAACATTTATTTCCAGGTCTGCCATGTGGTGGGCATCCATAACAGCGACGCTGACTGTCACTCTGTGACTGCGAAGCAACTGCAGCATGAGTGAGCTGGGCTCCTGCGACGTGTGAAGGGGCTTGGCTGTGTTTCATTCACAAGCTCTGTGACAGTCCTTTGTCCAGAGTAGGCATGGAAGGGACAGAGTGGCTGGTGTGAGTCTTGTTTCTGAAGCACATGGAAAAGACAATTGACTGTGGATGCTATTTATTTATTTACTTTTGCAAAAGCTCAACTTTCTGCCTCAAAGCTTTGGATTAGTTAGGCAGTTTGCTTTACTGGGAATTCTCTTGGGACAGACTTAGAATGAACCGACCAAGCAAAGTGGGTGGTAGAAAGGAACTGTTGAATAACATCTTGGCAGCTTATCTTCGCTCCAACCAACTCTGAGCTTCAGTCACAGTACCTCAGGTATCTAGATCCATCATCTGTTTATGAGTTCGGAACCAACTGCTCACTGACAGGTTTGCATTATGTAAATCTGTCACTCATTATCCAATTCTTCAGTAGAATATTAGTTATTCTTCTGTGTTTATGATCAAATACCATGACCACAGGCAACTTAAGGAAGATTTTATCTGACCTTCCAGTTCCAGAGAGAGGATCCTATGTGTAACAGCACAGAAGAAGGCGTTGGCTTGGCAGCAGGCAGCCATAGCAGGAAGCTATGAGATTATAAATTCAGCTGCAAACTGGGAGTGGCTGTGCCCTCCCCAAACAGCATCTCTGACTGGAAAACAATTATTTGAATACCTAAGCCTATGGAAGCATTTCTCACTCAAACCACCATGGGGGCAGCTTCTCTTTTCACTTCAGAACTACTCATGTAATAATCACTCCTACTGAGAGTTTCTACTATAGCAAAATAATATGAGGAAATTCCTAAAATGTAGGTCTGAGGAGAAGCATCGCTTTTCCTAAGCTACCTGCTTCAATATTTGAGTGGCTATGAAGGAGTGCACCCCCTTTGTGTAGATATTTTATTAGGCTGAGACTACTGACAACATTCAATAGATAACCCTGACTTCCTGGTTCTGTGTCTAAGTGATCGTCAGAAATCAAAGCAGTGTTGCATATTTCAGACCCATGTGTTCTGAGCCAGGCAATCCTACAGGGCAGACACTCATTCACACAGCTGCACAGCTCCTTGAAGTAAGCGTATCCGTCAAGTCTCTCCAACAGGTGTACCCAGGCCAGAATTCTTGATTTCTCCATCACTATGAAAGTTGATCTTGGATTATTTCCCATCTCTTTAATTATGCCATATTTGCAGAGATACTCCTACTACAGACTTGGGATTTATTCTGAATCTTTTTTTTTAAACCATATACCCAGATTTACTTTAAGGAACTGACTTACTTGACTAGTACAGTTGACAAGTTTGTCAAGGTTGTCTAGCAGTCTGGAAACCTAGGCAGCTTTTCTGTGCCATAATATGGAAGCAGAATGTCTCTTCCTCTGCAGAACTCTCTGGTTTTATTCTTAAAGTCTTCTTCACCTGGTTAAATGAAGCCCCTGAGACCTCCAAGTCTGATTTCTACATAGAAGGAAGCAGTTATAGACATTGTCATACCTGTAAAATATGTCAAATACGTCATGTTGACATCTAGACCAGAGCTACCCCAACCTAACACCTGACACCACTGCCTAACCAGACTGTCACCAATACTTACCCACCATAGTAATCTCACTTAAGATATAAGACCAAGACACTGATTCAATATCATATGCCACAGCCTGTAAGGATAACTGGAATATAGTAGGCATTGCATAAGTGGCTAATTCATGTTCCCTCCATCTCCAACAGACCACTGAGTCACAGATGCATCCACTAGTGCAGCCATGCAGCTAAAGCATGTTGACCATTGGAGAGACAGAGAAAATAGTGCTACTGGTATGCTGACAGATACCTGCTCCCATGCCCGAAGTAAGGGAACCTGGAGATGAATCTCAGTTCTAGGACAGGACAAACTGACAGTGGATAAGAGCAAGAAAATGCCAACCAACCAGTGTGATTCCCAAAGCAAACTTTGTGAAAGAAGAAACCTCATAGTGGAAGTTAATGTAGTTTCTTGCAGAATAGTAGATGTGTCATATACCAAATTACCATTCAGCGTTAAATATAGCACATCAGCCTGCCGACTCCCCAGCTTAAATCTGCACTTCAACTGAAATTTGAGAGCTAATTTTAGAGGTTGGCCGACTCCCTCTCCTCCCCCCCCCTTTCTTCCTCCACCTCCTCCTCTTCTCCCCCTCTTCTACCTCTCCTCCTCCCTCTTCCCCCTTCCCCTCTCCTTTCTCTTTTTCCTCCTCTTCCTTCCCCTCTCTTATCTCCTTTTCCTCCTCCTTCCCTTCTTCCTCTTCCTCCCCTTCCACCCACCTCCCTTGCCACCCCCCTTCTTTTGTGATACTGGGTCTGAAACCCAGGGTCTTGTATATGCCTACAAATCTCTAATCAATTAACTTTGACTATAAAGTCTTTTTAAAAGATTTGTAATTTTTGATTATGATGTGTATGTTGAGAGCAGTGTGCACATGCATGGAGATACCTGCCGAGGCTACAGATATCAGATTTCCCTGAGCTGAAGTTACAGGTAGTTGTGAGCCCCTTGACTGAGGTGCTGAAAACCAAACTTGGGGTCTCTGGAAAAATCAATACCTATTCCTAAGTGCTGAGCTGTAGCTCTAGCCCTGCTTAGGAAGCCTCAAGAACTTCAACTATGTCTTTGTGAAGGGATTTTTTCCCATTATTGAGTCTAGTAAAGCGTGGGAGGAAAGAGAAGTGACAGACACTGGAGTTTCAGGCCGAGCACCTGGCAGAATATAAGCCAAAGCAGCCGCTGGCAACGTGAAGTCAATTGAAAAAAAAAACAAAAAACATGTTTTGTTTCTTACTACATAACATGGGCTGGTTAAGGCAAGATTAAGGAAGCCCAGCTCCCCAGCAAACAGAAAAAACATGGCTTCACTTGATCTTGATGGCTATTTCGGGACTTTGCAAAAGGACTTGGAGATTTAATCCCAGTACTTGGTAGGCAGAGGCAGGTGAATTTCTGAGTTTGAGGCCAGCCTGGTCTACAGAGTGAGTTCCAGGACAGCCAGGGCTACACATAGAAACCCTGTCTCGAAAAACCAAAACCCAAAAAACAAAAAACAAAGAGTGTACTTAACGCAGGAGACCCTACACCTGCTGTCTCTAAGACCACAAGAGACCTCTGTATTTTAGTATACCCCCATATTTGCTTACTAGTTCTTCGAGAATTTGCTACCATGTTTGGTTGTATTCCTATTCATCATTCCCCCAACGTCCCAAGCACATTTAACTTCATAGTCCTCAGTCTTGTTCACTGAGAGCACCTCATGCCCATCATCCTCCCTATGTTTACAGGAACCCTGGGGAGAGCAGGGTGATAGTAGTGTCCCCATCTCTCCACAGCAGGAGGCTCTGAACAAGTCACCTGATAGAGGCCATGTAGCCAGGAAGTGACTACAGTAAGATTCAAACCCAGGTGTGAAGAGCTTTTCAATCCTGTTTGGCCTCTTGCTTACTGAGGGCTAAACTTTTGAGTTATATCCCAATATCTACTTAGGACAAGGTGTGGGCCATTCTAGTCACAAGAGTGAATGTTTTTTAATGATAAGCCCAGGAGTTTTCGGGGGACACTCGATAATCCTTTGTCTGAAAGTTCCATGACAGTTTAGAAAGTGCCTATGTCACGGACTTTTCCCAACTATCTCCACGTACACATAAGGACTCTAAACTTAAAACCCTGTGGATATGAGAGTGTGAGTGTGAGTGAGAGTGTGAGTGTGAGTGAGAGTGTGAGTGTGAGTGAGTGAGTGTGTGTGTGTGTGTGTGTGTGTGTGTGTGTGTGTGTGTGTGTAACTAGAAAGGAGATCATGACAGAGGAGGAAGAGATCTTGGGGGGAAGAAGAAAGGATAGTGGAACACATGTACCATGAAAGCAGAGGGGACACTCTCTGGGAAGAGAAAAGCCCAGGGGGATAGGGGCAAGGGAGAGAGTGGGGGAGGAGACTAATTAGAACGAAGTATACTGACACATCTGTACAAAAACGGCATAATAAACCCATTACTTTGCATGCCAACCAAAATTAATTTAACTCATAAAATGAAAAAGTCATAATTTGAAAAAAATGACCCTAATCTATGTGTATTTTGATTGTATCTTTATTTCATAGAGAATCTCTAGGAAGTCTGTTTCATCAAAGCTTTTGTTTGTTTTTGGTTTGTGGATTGTTTTTGTTTGCTTGCTTGCTTATTTGTTTTGATCTAACCTTTCTTTGTACAGCCCCCTTGAGTAATTATTTTTAATTATTTTTACCTTACCAACTTTAAGAAAGAACTTTTACCTCACACCAAAGCAAGTTCTGCAGACTCTCCTTCCCTCAGCTGTTTCTTGACAGAATAGCAATCACCACCACACACTACACCAGAAAACTGGACATCACATTTGATGAAAATTGTATTTGCTACAAGTTCAAACAACCCCTGACTTGGCAAACATTAAAACAATGGATTGTAGCTAGAATGGTGAGTTTGCAGTTCAGTACGAGACCCTGAAGGTTAAAACAAGAACAGCAGAGGCAGACATTCAGGTCCTGATGGGGCCTCTACCTGCACATGCATCGGTATGCACACACCACACACACACACACACACACACACACACACACACACACACACACACGCAAAGTGGGTTTGGAGGAGGGAGAGAGAGAGAGAACTCGTCTTGCCATGATGGTCTTGGGATAGTGTACTCTACTCCTATCTAGAGCAAGGCAATGATTCCTGGTTATCCAGTTCAGAATGGTGACAATTCTCCTTCCACTCCCATCGCAGTTATGATTTTATGACTGCATTCCTTAACCCATCCAGAGCAAAGGGTACTCCAGCTGTTCTGAAACAGTCAAGTCCACCTGGTGTACAGTACATTGAAATGTGTGTAACAATTATGTCAAACCTGTCTGGACTTGAGATGCAAAAGTATATCACAATTTTATAATTATAAAATCTTGGGAAATTAAAGATGTTTGGCTAACACTGGTGGCATCTTCCCCTCATCTCATAGAGAAGAGGCTTATCTTAGTTTTCTCTTGTATGATAAAACACCATGACCAAGACAACTCATAAAGGAAGGCTGACAGTATGTTAACACCATCTGTCCCATGTGTTACAGTCTTCTGAGACTGACAGATCACGTGATTCCAAGCATGAGTTCTTAAACTATGAAGGCAACATGTTGGTCTGGCTGAGCTGAGGCACAGGGGCCACAGTGGAGGGAGGTGAATCGGGAGAGGTGTGGTTCTGGTTCCAGAACAGGCTATTCACGGCTGAGAAGAATCCAGGTGGACTGGAGTGAGTCCCCTCCTCGCAGTAGGACTGAAGCGCCTCAGACACTGAGGTAGAATGTCAGGAGTCTTTCATGAGTCCCCTACAGTTGCATGGCAGCAGATGACTGTTAGCTAAGAGCACTCATTACCTGGGTTTGGGATTACCTAAACTGGAGTGCCTCAGAGCTCTGCTTCCTGCTTCCTTTCCACGTTCACCAGGACTTTTGAAGATCTCCTTCCCATGATCCTCACAGGCTGGAAGTTTAGAATCCTGGCATTCGTGTTGAGCTCACAAGACCCTGGGACTGGGCATCTCCCAGACAGAATAGAGTATTCGGGTGAGTATGCTTCTACAGTGTACTTTGCTCCCTGCACACGCCCTACCCCAAATCCTCTAGCTCCCCTGACAAACCAGCCTAAGCATCTCATTTAGAAAAAGTATGACACTACCCATTTGCTGCCTCTGTACACATGAAAACAAATAAACAAACAGAGGCCCAAACACACCCCAGCAGGCTTATTCTCAGAGAATTAACTCCCATGCTGGCACAACCAGATGAATTCAAATAAGAATAGCTACAAAAAAATCCTCCCAGGAAAGCTGGTCGCAGGACAGAGAGCCAAGGGACACTTCTGGCTGAGCCATGTTCTGTACATATGCTCTGTTATCCTAAATTATTTTATTTCTAGTTTTAAAGGGAGCCAGAGATAAAAGGAAAGTGGGTTAAAATTGCCTTCCTCTCACTGGAAGCTGAGGTAGACACAGAGCAATTTGGTCTGGACGTCAGACAGCACGATTGAACATTCAAGAGCACCTGTTTATGTTTATTTTTGCCTTCAGGTAATAAAAAAATTGAGTTTCTACTGCTGGAGGCTGCTGCTTTGTGAACATTAGCCACATGCAATGGTTGGAAGGTAACGTCTTCCAGGTCAAGCCTGTGGTTCCTGCCTCTGTAAATATCTGGCCCTCCTCTATAACCTTGAAAGGCACCTAGGAGCACTTCTTGACATTTGGTGCCAGTCTAACATAATGGATATCTTGGGGGATTGCCTTGGTAATTACAGAAAGAAAAATGATCTTCATCTTGTCACTAGCTCCAGTGAATTCAAGGCTGGTGCCTAGATCTCCCATTCTTCTTCCTTTGGGGGAATCTGAGTCCAGTGGTGTGGCATCCCATGTTCCTGTACCATGTTATTATAACTATATTTTGGACATTCTTGTGGTTGGTTGTGTGGACAGACAGTGACTTAGAAAGAGAACAAGTTGAATAAGTAGGGTCAAGACCAGTCCAGTGTACCAGGTGACTCAGAAAGAGTGGGGGGTGCTAGCCCCATTGTTTCTCTGTGAATTTTTACAAGCTGGTATTGTTCTTGATTGGCTAAAATGATGAAGTGTGTTATGCTGCCATCAAGCCCCTATCTGTTTTGTACACCGAGTGATTTTTTTTTTCTCAAAGTCACATTTTTCAAATCAAAGTTACTCTTTTAGCTCCCCAATCTCTAGCCTTGGAAGCCTCCCTCACTACTAAGGTGAGCTGTTGATCCTGAGGGTGGTAATGGCAGAAAGGAGAAGTGCATGTTAGAATAAATAGATCCTCATTTAAATCTTAACCATGAGTAATCACGTGCTATGGAGTGTTAGCCTGACGCTTTGTGTTAGCATTTCTAACAGGATCGTGTTTTCTACCTTGCAGGGTGACTCTGAGAATTGACTTGCATAACAAGTGTAAAATAATTAGTATAATGCATGTTAAGAGCAGGAAAAGAATGTGGTGATGATAACCCCGACCTAAAGTTTTTATAATGCATAAGTCAGTTCATCCTCATAGGACATAGAACCTGTTCTGCAGGTTTGTCTTCCACACAGAAACACTAAGAGATGGGAGGAAATTTAGGAGACTGAAACTCTGTGAGCCAGACTTTGGCGTATAGGCCTTGTAATTCGCATTCAAGAAGCTGAGACTGGAGAATTGAAAGTCCAAGGCCAGCCTGAGCTACATCATGAGACCTAACCTCAAACAAACAAAACAAAGAAAAAGACTATGGTGATGATGGTATTACTCATTCCTTCATTCATAACTTTCTTCCAGCAGTTATTAAAGTGATTATTTATTTGTGTGTGAGTTTGTGCGCTCATACCATGGCATATGTGTGCAGGCCAGAGGCTAGCCAGCAAGAGTCAGTTCTCTCCTCCTACCATTTGAGGTCCCAGATCAAACTCAGGTTGTCAGGCTTGGCAGCAAGTGCTGTTAGCTATTGACTTTCTGGCAATCCCAGTTTCCAGTGTTTGTTAAATACTTGATACAGGTCTTACATAAGATTTTTCTAAATTATTACTTTGTTTTGTCTAATATGAATAAACAAGATTGTTTGAATCTGTAGCCTCATGTTTTTAATGAATAAAGGAGAACTGCAAAGAATATTAAAAATTCCCGCCCCGACTGATACAGCACAGCCCTACACGTAAGGCTCAGGGACCACAGCAGAAGAGGGTCAGGACGATTATAAGAGACAGATGTCTGTTCACAATAGTGTCTTCTAGACATGACAAAGATGCTGCATCCAGGAAACCTCAAAAATACAGCTTACCAAGCTTGGCCTTCATAATGACAGTGCCACCTGATATGCAATGTGAATGGAAGATCTCACAAGGCCCCGCCCCAAGATGAAGAGTCACATGCTATCAGTGGTTGCCAAGGAGAGACTCGGTTTTCTTCAGGGATGAGCCCCTGATTGATTATCCAACCCCAAATGGTCAGCTTGAAACACCTAAGCATTCAAGCAACACTAAATGGACTCAGTCAGGTATGTGTGATGTGTGTGTGTGTGTGTGTGTGTGTGTGTGTGTGTGTGTGTGTGTGTGTGTGTGAACAGTGATAATTATAGAGGAGGAAGTCATGAATTCAAGAGGGATTAGGGAGTAACACTTGGGTGTGAAGAGAGAAGAGTGGAAATTACATAAATATAGTAAATACGCATGCATGAAAAATTTCCAAAAATAGAAAATAAACTTTAAAAAACCTTCTGCAAGGCCACACAGCTATTCAGTTACAGGGTGCAACTTCCATTTTAGCTTTTTTTGTTCTCAACCAGGAGCTAGTAACTCTCAAAGTGCAGCCCTACCAGCAGCCTCAACATCACCTGGGAACTCACCCTTCACCCAGTGAATCGATAACGGGAGTGAAGCCCAGATCTTTGCTTTTCCATGCCCGCCCAAGCTTGCAGACCCACATTGTGTGTGAGGGCTCACCAGGCCTCATAACCCTAATCTGCAAAGCAAAGTCTCATCACCTCAATTCTTCTGCCTCCATGGCTTACAAGGACCTCATTTCACACATGCTCATTTGCACACGCACCATGCTGCCGAATGGTTCCAATGCTGGGCGTGAACTGCATTCAACCCTTATAGAGCTTTACCGGATGCTGTCCACTGGTCATGACCAGCAAGATAACACCTCCTCTTCTCCAAATGTGATTGAGCATCTGCGCTCACTTACACAGTGGACACAGTCACACCTGTCCTGAGTGTTTGATGGAAAATGGTCTCACACAGTGCAAGGGAAGCGGGAATGTCCAGTATTTCAAGGGAGCCCCGTGGGACCATGTAGCTAGCTGCCCAATAGCTGCTCTTGTTTTGAAAATGTACTTTTCTGAATGAATTGGGCACTATTCTAAAACATCTGCTGAGGATAAAGACATTTTTACATTGTGACTGACAGAGACAAGGCTAAACAGAAGGCATTCTGTGGTGAAAGTACCTTCTTCCAGATAGGAAGTCACAGGCTTTGACCTAGAGGGCAGCAATTTTCTACTATGCTTCCATAACGGCCACACTCTGTTTGCAGAGGCCACACAGTAAATAAAGGGGCTGGTGGACTTGACTCTCTTGAGTCACTAATGAGCAATGAAAAAACAACAAATGTTTCAAATCCAATTTTTCTTTTGATTCCACCTGGGCCCACCACCCTCTCTCAGCCCCCAGTAGTTAATACACTTAGGTAGAAATCTCCACGCCATGGTAACTTGCTCACCAACTGCCCTTTCCCCTCTATTCCAAACCAATTCCCACCTTAACTTCAAGGCAGAGAGAGTAGGTGGATCTTACACCATCAGCACTGTCAGGGGCCACATGCTGAACACTTGGGGACGTGGCTTTTGCCCCTGTGAAGAGTAGAGAACCCACAGGACATGGGTACATCATGATTTTCTGGAGAGGGAGGTCCTCTCCAGAAAGGACAAGACATCCTTTGTCTGTTTCCTTCTGTATTTTTTTTTCATAATCTTTGTGTCGGTTACTTTTCTAATTGCTGTAACGAAATATCTGACAAGAATCAGTTTGGGGAAGTTAGCAAGTTATCCTTGCTATCAGATAGAGGGGTCATTCCAGCAGGGTGGGAAGGCACAGAGGCAAGAAGTCAGCAGGCCAGGAATCAGAGAGACAGGAAATGAGAAGGCCTCTAAAACCTCCAGGCTGGCTCCCAGTGGCCCCGTCACTCCACCTTCCTGAAAGTTCTACAACCCTTCCCAGCCATAGGGGACATGCCCCTTTCAACCCACAGGAACACTGCAGAAACCAGGGGCAGTGTGCAGCTCTGTAGCAACACGGCCCACAACCAGATGGTAGGAACAGTGCAATTGTTAATGTCTTCCAGCTATGAAAGATAGAAATCCAAAGCCAAGTGTCACAGCTTAGCTTCCTGTGGTCCTAGAGGGGAATCCCTTCCTTGCCTTACTCTAGCCTCTGATGCAATGCTGGCAATCTTAGGCCATGTCTGGTTTTGTAGACCACCCTGACCTCTGACTTCATCTTACATGGTGAACTCCTTGTGTGAGTGCTAGTATCTGAGAATCCTCTTTTTATACAGATGCCAGCACTCTGGATTAGGGGTCACCCTGGTATGAGGTATGACTTTATCATCAATAATGTCCTGAATACATTTCCAAATTAGATGGCATTCTGAAGGCACTAGGGTTTTAGGACTTCCACATATGAATTTTAGGAATGACAAAGGTTAATTTTAATAGATGCTGAGCAGAACCATGTGTCCACCATTCAGATCATTTTGGCCAGTTCAAACAGGCATGGGTTTGTGTTACAGAATGTATCAGTGGGACTCTGAGGTGGCTGAGCAGGTAAAAGCATTGCTGCTCAACCCCAGTGACCTGCATCTACTGGTTAGAATTCACAGAATGCTTGATGTGGTGGCTGACATTTATAATCCTAGGACTCATGGGGCAAGATGAAGGCAGGAAAATTGACAGGAAGCTTGTATCAGCAGTGCAGTGGCAAGGTTAGCAAGGAAGGTCCTGCCTCAGAAGCACCTCAGTAAAAGAGAACTGGCTCCCCAAACACCTCTCTCTCTCTCTCTCTCTCTCTCTCTCTCTCTCTCTCTCTCTCTCTCTCTCATGCACACACACACACACACACAGAGAGAGAGAGAGAGAGAGAGAGAGAGAGAGAGAGAGAGAGAGAGAGAGAGAGAGAGAGAGAGATTTTTCTAGTTTGTTCCTATTACCACATCCACTGCACTTTCCCCCAAGGACCCACAGAACTCCATGGCTTCTCATGGACCTGTACTTAACAAGTAGCCATAGTTCAGGACATACACTAAAAAGGCCAGAATAACAAAATGCAGATCCTGGAATTATCTGTGTCTCAGTTAGGAGAAGCTAAATGGTATCTGATATACCAGGTCTCCTGGGCTGTGTTCCCTGCTCATCCCTGTCATCATTTGGTCTTTCAGAGCTGTGATCCTAACACAATCAGGTGATTTTTGTGCCTTAATTCTCCTGAGACACCAAGCTTCGTAGTCCACCTGAGGATGGGCTGTGCTTTCCTTGAATTACTGCAATAAATCACTGTCTGGACCAGAGGGAAGATATCAGCACTACATGTGTTACAAACCAAGTATTAGCATGCAGGTTTTATACATCGTCCCCAGCAAACTGCTCAATATAGAAATAGCCAAAGGTTCCAAAGAGGGAATTCATCCAGGAGAAAACCTCAATGACCAATAAAAATGTGGAAATGCTTTTGTTCCCATTAGTAATTAGAGAGACTCAAATTAAAACATTAAAGAAAGATCATGCTTCATTTTTTTTAGTGGCATGAACATTTAAAACACTAATTGATGGCAAGAGTGTAGAGAAGTGGGCACTCAGGTTCATGGACAGGAATATAAATCAGATGCCGGTTGGCTCTGCCGCTGCGTGAAGAACGCACACTCCAAACATCTGTGGAATTCAGCTTCTTCTTTGTACCTACACTACAGAAGGCGGGCGTGGGTGTGAGAACACGAAGAAGATTGTTTAGGGGTTTTAACTGAGGTATTCATTATTAATCATTACAAAGTACTGCTGACCATCTAAATGTACATAATTATGAAAATAAACTACACCACAGACATACTGCACAGCCATTAAAATGTGTGAGGAGATAGCATTTCTAGACTATTTATGAGGTAACAGATACTGCTGTGTTTCTCATGGATTAACCCTTTAGTGCACATAAAACCTTCCAGGGTGGATGTCATCATTATCCTGTTTTAGAGAGCCAGAAGCTGAAGTACACAAAGTTTAAAGGGCTTGCTCAGGGCTGCTCAGATGGAGATGAACTCTGAGCCTGTATCATCTAAACACAGTTTATATATGCCTCCAACCATTTCAAGGTGGCACATTCAGGCCACTAACTGCTCTTCCAGAGGTCCTTAGTTCAATTCCCAGTAACCACATGGTGGCTCACAACCATCTGTAATGAGATCTGATGTCCTCTTCTGGTGTGTCAGAAGACAGCTACAGTGTACTTATATATAATAAATAAGTAAATCTTAAAAAAAAAAAAAAAAAAAAAAAAGGACATGAAAAGCAACTTCCAGAATCAGACATTTTGGTCCAATGCTATGTACTTAGAAACCCCTAAACAGTTCTATGCAGGTATATCTAAGAATACAAAGCAATTGGAAATTAAGGGTTGTTTCTGAGAAGTTGGAAGAAGTGGACCCAGAGGCTGGCAAGATGGCTCAGTGGGTAAGGATTCTGACCTCCAAACCAGATGGCCTGAGTCAAATTCTTGAGATCCACAAGGCGGAAAAAAACCCCAAGTATTATAAATTATCTACTGACCTCCACACTTGACATGTGTGTGTATGTGCATTCATACACGCGCACACACACACACACACAAGCATGCACATCACTTCTTTTTCTAAGTGCTTTTTTTACTTTTACTTTTATTTGCAGCAAACATTTTTAAAGATTATATGTTAAAGTAACTGGTGTGTGTGGGTGGGGGCATGTGTATGTATACACACATACATACAGGCGCATGTGCCTGTGTGTGCTCTTGTGAAGGTCATGGGTCACATTAAGTGTCTTCCTTTACTGCTGTTTACCTTTGGTTCTTGTGAATGGGTCTCTCACTGACTCTGGAGGCCACCAATTGACTAGACTTGGCTAGCCAGCTCCCAGGATCTTCTGGTGCTGGGATTAGAGGTGCACATGACCAAGCCAGGATCTTGCCCAAGTTCTCACACTTTCAAAGCAAGCACTTCACCCACTGAGCCATCTCCTCAGCCATAGGATTATATGGTAATGGGATATTTAATGGTTAAAATTAGTTTTAAACATTATCCCTGTGGTGATTATTTATGAATGCTCCTGTTACTAATTTAGGGGACATGAAAACTTTGCTTTGAGAGAGGCTGGGAGTCTCACAGCCAGCACATATTGAAGCGTGACTGGTGGCTGTAGGTGAGAAGACTGTGGAGGATTCCCACATTCTTGGAATTTTCCACTAGACAATGCGAAATCCTCAATCATCCTGCCACCTCAGGATGGCTTGGCTAGGAAGTCCATCCTCATTCATCCCTATCCTTCTGTTTCCTTCCACCTGTGCTAAGCCATCTCCATAACCAGATGAACCCAGCCTTGTGAGGAGGCGCAGACTTCTAATTGATTTTTATTTATTGAGCATGCAGATGTACTGGGTGAGATGCCTAGAGCAGAGACAGCAGATTAAAATAGTTGGTTTTCATTTTTAGGCTGCAGCCAGATGGCCAGTTCGACTTGCTACTGCTTCTAGACTGTTCTGATTGGCTGACCTGAAAAAGGACACTCGATCAGCCTGTACCAGGCCTGGCCTCTCCTCCTCCCTTCCTCCTGCACATTCACGTCCAAGTCTCTCTCTCACACAGACCCATGTCCCTACCACATGCATACTTGGCCGAGAGGACTCAGTTCCAGGGATTCTTTTCTATGAACCATTGGAAGTGGTATTAGAGACTCTGTAGTCTTAATCAATACAGCCTTCCGTTTATGCCAGGTTTTGTGAGGGGAGGGCATGGATTGTAAACTCACGTTGAAGAGTGACGCAAATTTCCAGGAGAAAACCTTTGAGGTCGTAGGCTGAGCAAACATTTCTTAGCTACTGGACTCAGAGTATAACTCCTAATTGTTTGCTGTTGCATTGAGGTGTTGTCTTTATTTTTGAGCAATTTTCATTGTGTAGCTCTGATTAGCCTGGACCCCACTATGTAGCCCATTTTGGCCCCAACTCACAAGGATCTACCTGCCTCTGCCTCCCAAATGCTAGAACTGAAGTATGCACCACCATCTCTCCTGGCAAGAGCAAGAAAGGAAAGGAAGGGGAAAATTGATGAACTGTACTTATCAAACTGAAACAGCTTTTTTATTTCAAAAGACAGTGCTAGGATAATGAAAGAAAATATTTGCAAAATCATATACTTATTAAAGGACTTTATGCAGAATATATGAAGTATCATAACTTATAAGAAGATAAACAACCCAATTATAAAACGAGCAAACAATTTGATAGACGTTTCATCAAAAAAGAAATATAAATGGCTAATAAACATACCAAATTGCTCAATATCATTAGTCATCATTGGAGAATGCAAATTAAAATCACAATAAGAAACCACTCTACTCCCAGTTGTGTGGCCTATTTAAAAAGATAGACACTAACAAGAGGGAGGGAGAAGACATGTAGAGAAACTGGCATCTTCATACATCGCTGGTAAGGAATGTAAAATAGTATGGGACTCTCACACTCACCATGATGTCGCTTAAAACCCTAACTTTCCATACTAGCCAGCAATTCTAGGAACCTGTACAGGAGAAGATGTATGCCCAAATAAAGACATATGAACCAATGTTCAGGACAGCTTTATTCCAAGTAACCAAACTTAGAACTTAAAATTCTATTGACTTGTCAGTGGCTAACACTGTAGAGCACAGCTGTGCAGCAGAATACTATTAAGTAAATAACAAGCAAAAAGTGAAGGACTGATACTTTCTATGGTATTGATGGGTCTCAAAACCATGCTCGATATGTATACCAGATGTGACATGTACACCTTTAATCCTAGCCTGGAGGTCATAGTCAAGTGGATCTCTCTGTGCATTTGAAGCCAATTTGATCTACATAGTGAGTCCCAGGCTGGTCAGAGATACAGCATGAGACTTTGTCTCAAAGTAACAACCAAAAACAAAAAAAACAAAAAACCACAACTACAACAACAAAGTAACAACAACAAAACCATGCTAGGTAACAGAATTCAGATTTGGACAGTTACAAACCATACTATTCTAGCCAGAAAGAATGTCCACAAGAGGCAACATGAGATTAAACCAAGTTGGGTCTGTGGTTGCCTAAGGCCGAGGGTGGGAACAATGGCTAACTGGAAATAGGCTTGAATGTACAGTTGGGGGTGATAATGGCCTAAAAGCAGAATGTTTTCAATAGTTACTATATCTACAAAAAAAATCACACGTACAACTGTTGAGGCTTATAGTGTGCAAATTACACTCCAGTGAAGCTGGGGTTTTATTTTTGTTTTTTGTTTTTTTACCTCACACCAGTCAGAATGGCCAAGATCAAAAACTCAGGCGACAGCAGATGCTGGCGAGGATGCGGAGAAAGAGGAACACTTCTCCACTGTTGGTGGGATTGCAAGCTGGTACAACCACTCTGGAAATCAGTTTGGCGGACCCTCAGAAAAATGGACATAATACTACCTGAGGACCCAGCTATACCTCTCCTGGGCA
>CM052709.1:33586089-33605706 GCA_028551405.1 Uromys caudimaculatus
TCGCCAGCATCTGCTGTCGCCTGAGTTTTTGATCTTGGCCATTCTGACTGGTGTGAGGTGGAATCTCAGACTTGTTTTGATTTGCATTTCCCTGATGACTAGGGATGTTGAGCATTTCTTTAGGTGCTTCTCAGCCCTGCGAATTTCCTCAGTTGAGAATTCTCTGCTTAACTCTGTTCCCCATTTTTTGATGGGGTTAGGCTACTCTTAAGGGGATTTTCCAGCATGGGAGAGAGCACTCCTTGACATGGTGTGTCTGTTTCCCAAGCTCAGCAGAAAGAGCTAAGAGGCATGCTCTAATCCACCCCAGCCCACCCGAACTTACCCCATCCCATTCACCCCCCCCCCCCCCCCCCCCCCCCCCCCCCCCCCCACCCCACCCCACCCCACTCCACCCCACCCATCCCACCCCACCCCACAGTGATGCTGCCAACTCCAATCCAGAAACAGAATTTTCACACGAACCCTTCAGTCTTCACCCTGGTATGTTGACACGTGCCTGTGATCTTAGCCCTCAGAAGCTGGGGTTAGGACGTTTATGAATTCAAAGTCAAAACAACAAACAGAACTCCATAAACCCTTCAGTCTTAAGCCTATGTGGTTTGGCTTTGCCAGAGGTCTCGGTTAGCCCACAGTGGTTCTGTGGTTTCCATCTCTGAAGAGCAGTGCCTTTTGTCAATGAGACAATGACCATCAAATAGTCAATGCATTTGTCTTTCTGTCTCTCTGTCTGTCTGTCTGTCTGCCTGCTTGTCTATCTTTCTTTCTTTTCCATTTTTCCATTTTTCTTTCCTTTTTGGAGCCAGAGTCCCATTATGAAGCCATGGCTAGCCTAGAACTCGCATAGATCCACCTATATCTGCCTCTGCCTACCCACTGCTGGGACTAAAGGCATGGGCCCCACAACTGTTAAATTTAGCTCCTTTTATAGGAAAGGTTTCCCCACTAGACATGTGGGTAGCCTGGTTTTCCTATCCTGAGGCTGCTGCCACTGTTTTTTACTAAACATTTGGGGTTGGAGTTACTCTTCATATTCTCTTTCTAAAAATGACTTAGATTTTTTTTATTTTTATTTTAAAAGTGTGTCAAATATTTACAGGGTGTGAAAGTCAAATCAACAAATAAGACAAATTCAATAAAACCTAGCATCTGCCTCAGTCCCCTTTTCCCTCTTTTCCCATAACACAGCAATGGCTTTAAAAAAAATTATTTCCCTGTAGGTTTAAAAAATTAAATTATAGTTTAACCCTTCAGGTGCTTCTTTGCAAAATAAAAAGTTTGATACCTATCTATCTATCTATTCTATCTTTATCATTTCTCTCTATCTGCTATCTATCTATTTGATATATATATATATATATATATAATATATATATATATAATATTATATATATATACACGCCACCCAGCATCTATCTAGTCCTTGCTTTAGGTAACAATTAGCTTACTACCCATATCTTATTAGTTATTATAAAGATATTTCTTATCCCTTTTAATAGCACAGCACAAGTTCTGTGGCTATACTGTGGCGTATATACCATAGTTTATTCGGACTGGTTTTAGGTGTATGTTACTTAGAAGAATCTTCTAATGTAAGTCTTAGTGCATGGCTTCTTTTTTAAGATTTTTATTCTTTTATTATATTTAATGTGTATGGCTGTGCTTTGCCTGCATGTATGTTACTCCACTTGTGGGACTGGTTCCTGCGGAGGCTAGAAAAGGGCATTGGATCCCCTGGAACTGGCGTTATAAATAGTAACAGACAGGATGAGCTGCCAAGTGATGCTGAGACTCAACCGTGGAGCTTCTGGAAGAGCAGCTGAGCCAACTTCCACCCTTGTAGTGTTTAACTTCTTAACTCTGAGTTATGATTACATATTGATCCCTGTTACTGATTGTTGGGAGTTTAGAAGAGTTTGGCCAAGGTAAAGGTTTCTGAATAAACAACCACCAAAAGCTAATTCACAGAAAGAGGGTCTGTTCGGTTATCTGTAGAGTTAATGGACATTGTGTTCAGTGATGCAGCTTCTGGGTAGGAGGCCCTGCTTCTGTAAGTTACCCCAATGAGCTCTTTGGTTCACCAAGATGGGGACACTCAAACCAAACATGTAATGAATCCGAGGTGTTTCTGATGGCATTCTCCCATATTGCATTTATGCAACTTCAATGCGTCCTTGGTTCCGAACACACAGCATGCACACTTTGCACTGCGCACACAATGACTGCGGCCACTGCCTGTGTCTGTGGAACTGACTGTGACACACGTCAGTTCAGGTTCAGTTCATGTGTTAGGAACTATGGTGCTTTTACTATCCATATAGTTTTCTGCTCTCACAAAAACAGGATAAAAGCTGGAGAAATATCTCAATCAGCAAAGTTCTTGCTTCACAGGCATTAAGACCTGAGTTCTGTCCCCACCTACATAAAAAGCCATATGCAGTGGCTCACAGCAGTAGTCCTAATGTGGGGAGGTGAAGGCACAAGCATCCCTGGGTCTCACTGGGAGCCAGTCTAGCCAAATTGTTGAGCTTCAAGTTCAGGGAGAGATTTGCCTCAAAAAAAAAGAAAGAAAGAAAGAAAGAAAGAAAGAAAGAAAGAAAGAAAGAAAGAAAGAAAGAAAGAAAGAAAGAAAGAAAGAAAGAAAGAGAAAAAAAGGACTGGAGAAGACATCAGAGCTAACATCTAACTAGCATGGATAAGTACATGTGTATGATGGATGCCCACATACACACACGCCAACACCCACAACAAACTAAAACAAAATGCAACCATTTGGTTAAGGAAAACAAAGGCTCCACATTTTCCTAGCACCATTCCCTACCTTGCAAGTATCAAATTATATATAATCAACATTTTATCAGGAGTCTGGGAGGCTGCCTGGCACTTTGCAGTGCCTCCCAGAACACACAGCAAGGCACACACAACTGTGAATGCATTCACACAGGCCAGGAAAAGGGAGAATGTCTAACAGACTTTGATAAAAGTCAAATCCAAGATTATAGAATCCGAGTCTCTCAGGAACTTTATAAAGACACTCATCGATGCTCAGAGAGAACCCAACTGGTTTCTCTAGAAACATAGAAGGTCTGCCAGGTTTTTGTTCTACTGGCCAGGGCAAAAAAAGAGGCCAGGAATAATAAAGGATGCATCTGTATCATACAAAATAGTAAAAATGAAACAGAGAAGGTGTTAAGTTAGGCAGTGCATTTATGTGCTGAAAACCCATGCCAAGAACAATTGTTATGGGCCTGGCTCCTAGAGGCGAGATTTGTTAGCAAAAACTGTCTCTAAATATTTATGCTCAGCTAAATAATTGCTAAATAATTCCAGATCTCAACTGGAAATATGGACTCAGGACTAGTGTGAATTAGTGAATCTCTGAGATAGCATACTGATGTTTTATCCTGTTCAATGATACTTTCCATTGTTGATCATACAACTGACATCCCTTATAACAGCCTTTTCAGGCCCCGTGCAAGACGCTTCCTTTGGAACTATTTGCCTGTGATAAACGCAGCCCTTTCAGCAGCCTATTTATCGATAACATTTGCTTTAAAGTTACTGAAAACATGCAGAGGTTTGTGTTCTGCCTTGTGGTAATGTGCATTCTTTTGATTGGGAGTCTTATGAGCTGTAGAGTTGGCAGAAGGGTAGACCAGAGTGTGCTTCCTCATCACCTTGACCATCACCTTCCTGAGAACAAATATGTGTTTCTAACTTCAGTTTTATGACCCTGACTGGTACTTACTGGATACAAGATTAAAAGCAGGACCCCAATATGCAGATAGTGGAAGAAAATATTTTGAATGAAGCAGGAGGCAAAGAGAGAGTGCTGTGTGTCATGTTTGGTAAAGTTCCTGTCTTCTTGCATCAGAGTAGGAGACCGGAGCAGGCTTTTGATCCCAAAGTGAGATATTCTAAATTCAGAAGGGCTAGTTGAGATGGAAACCTATATTTATATTTCTTGTGTGTTCTGTTAAACACATAGGGATGTTTCTAAGGTCGTAAAGAGAGCTGGAGTTTTGAGTGTATTCTGCTGTAAACAAGCACTGTGGTAGTCATTTGATTTCTTTGAGATGTCTCCCCATTTGTGAATGGGGGATAGAATACAGTGCTAGCCAGACTTTTCAGAAAGCTCTACCCTGAAGCCAGTCGTGGCCAACTTTTTAATACAGACTAAGGAAGCTGAAGAAAGAAATCATTTCAGGTGTGGAGCTGAAGGCTAGAATTCAAGACCTGTATTTTAAATTTTGTTTATTTCCCATGTGTATGGCGTTTGTGCATGTGTAGCAGTGGACATGTGGCATGTCACACATGTGGAGAGCAGAGAAGAACTTTCTGGAGTCGAATCTCACCTGCTCTGGGATCCTAGACTCAAATTCAGATGGACAGGCTTGTAAGGTGAGCCGCTTTACCTGCTGAGCCACATTACTGGCCTAAGACTTGATTTTTCCATATAGAAGAAACCTGGACCATGACTTCCTCGCCATAGCATCATGAGCTTCAGGAGAGCATGGTATCAGTGTTACCAATGTTACCAAAGCACACTTTGAAGAAAGGCTAAAAAAGAGAAGAAAAAAGTATTTAATTAGAGAAAAATGTATGCATCATGTATATTTTAAGAGCATCTAAGAAGTGGAGTTCATCCCTTGTGTATCAAAGAGGAATGCAAGATGAAGGTTTGAACTCCAACCCCTGTCTCTTTTGTCCACCACTGCACAAATAACACCATGAGCATTTCAAAATCCCTAGACCTGTTTAAATCAATGTAGGCAAAGTTAATAAGTTTTGATATCTGAGCTCTTTCTTCACCGAGGTAACTCTATACTGTTTTCTCTGAGCCCAGGTGATGAAAAAAGAGACTCACTGTACTACAGCCTAGAGCTGTGGCTTCAGGATTGTTTTTCCTCTTTAGCTGGGACGGCATGGATCTCAACCTGTGGTTTATTCTCATACCACAACACTCAAAGGCATGCCTCTGCTTCGGACTGCTATTGTTTCTAAGCTGGAGATAAACAAACACTTGATAAAGCTATTTTAATGGTACTAATATTAATTCTTTGCTGAAGTACTTTATCTGTTGGTAATAGCTATACAGATTTTGTTGAGATGTTTGACATCTCATGCATTTTAATAGAATATTAGGTCTGTAATTAAGAAGAGAAATAGAGGAGCCACCATCTCCCTCTCCTACCTTCTCATTCTTGTAAAAATTACCAAAGTACTACTTGCTGTTTTGTGTGTTTTGTAGGATAATCAATATTTTGGTGAACGGAGTGGTCTACAGTGCAGGACTGTCATGTAAACAAACATGAACATTAAAAAGTATACTAAATATTGTATCCAGTTGATTATGTAAATTTAAACAGTGCAGGGGAAAGAAATTGCTTATTAAATCACTGTGGCATTGTTTATTATGCAGTATAGCCAGATATTTCATAAATAGACTCCTTTTGCAACTTGAAGGTGTGAGGAATGCCTGCTGATTTCTGCAATGCCTTATGAGCTGGAAGCCACAATAGTAAGAACGTATCTTGTGATTATATCATACAAGCCAGGCCTTCTATGTGCAGGGCAGGGGAAAGGACTCTACTAGGCGGCTCATTCAAACGGAACACCTGTCACATCAATCTGTGGACTGGGTGATGGATACCTATATCCTTCTACTGATCTTCAGAGAGCCAACACACTAAAGTTTTCTATGAACAACTTCTATTAATGGAAGATTTGATTTTCCAACTTCAACTCAAAAGTTCGGAAAATACCTAAACAAACCTTAGATGCCTTATGAGCTGGAAGCCACAATAATAAGAACGTATCTTGTGATTATATCATACAAGCCAGGCCTATAATGATGGATTGGAAATGTTGCCATCTGGGAAGTAGAGACCTGACCAGGCGTGCTCTTAGGAATAGACTGTGGTAGTTCTTTTGTTTTGAAGGCAAGAAATGTGGGCCCATTTGGTTACTGGTAAAACTTCTCTTCCTCATGGGTAAATCTTAAAGACTGCTTGCTCTAACCAAGCCTGGTGCTTTTAAAGCCAACTCATTCCATTTCTCAAGTTCTCCGGTTTCCTAGCAACCCTGACGTGTGTTGAATTCACGCCACTCATCTGTACTTAGTGCTCACAACAGCCAATAACAAGGTCCCTTCGCATCTTCTTCCCCTATCTGCGTAGCCCTTCTCTGTGTAGTCCGTGAGCTACTTTCTTCCCTCCCTCCCTGAGCACCCTCTCCTGCCTCTTCTCTTGTTTGGCACAATTCTTTCCTAGCTGCCTAGAGCAGGTTCCACTCTTTTCTCCATTCTTTTTCTGTTCTTGTGACTGGTGTCTCCTTGCTGAGCCACTGAACCACTGAGAAAAACACCAGAGCAAATGCCTGTATTCTGACGGCTCCTGTGTACACAAGCCTGTAGTTCTAATCTTGATGACAACATAGAAACCCCAATGCTGAAAGTCTTCAATGACATTTTTATAATACATGCAGTGACCTTCTCTTTGCTTGAATACCTTTATATGAGTGCAGAGACCACTTTTCATACTGAAAATTCTCCCCTCCCTTGACATTCATGGCATACTATTCCTTTCATTTTTCAAACTCATAGATGTGTTTGTGCTTCCTTTGTGTTTCAAATGCCCTTCACAAATATTTACTCTCTCTCTCTCCTGTGTGTGTGTGTGTGTGTGTGTGTGTGTGTGTGTGTGTGTGTGTGTGTGTGTTCCACTTTATATAAATATGGGCTAAATGTGTGGTGATCACCATTGCAGAGGTAATTACTACAGAGCTCCTCTTTCTTATTCTAGAGAAATCCTTTCTGGAGGCCATGTTCCCTAGCAGTTTTGACCTCATTTCCACAAAGATTGCACACTCAACTGCTTCTACCTCATCACTTCTCACCTAAGTTGTAATTATGTCTGGCTTTTCCTTTCTCAACTGACAAGGTCTTTGGTTACCTTCCTTCCTTCAAACAGGTTCTCCAAACTCCCTGTCTTGTGTGCCCTGCCCTGCTTTCCTGTCCTCTCATTGGGACTTCTGTGATCTACTCGCTGGCTAAACTTCCTCCTCTGGATCCTTTTCCTCAGCCTTGCTCCCAAAAGTTTGGTCTTCAGGATTCTTTTATTTCCCATTAACCCAACAGCACTGAGGATTGTATCCAGTTTTGTGGACTGAATACCATGTTGTTGAAAATGAAACTCATTTTCAGCTGGCTCCAGATTTTTCTGAACCATGCTCTGAATCAGATGGTAACCTGACATTTTGCACACAACATGGACAATGAGAAAGCATCTTAATTTGTCTCAAATATGCCGAAGGAATCTCAGCCTATGGGATCTTCCCTTGACCCACTTCCCAAGGCTCTCAGTGTAGGAGTGCAGCATTTACCCTTGATTCTCCCGTTGTGCTTATTCTTAACACAAAATCCATCAACAAGGCCAAGCTTCTTTCCTCTAAATTATCCTCCAATCCCAATTGGTTTCTGGTTCTATTGTCCCATTTCTAGTTCTATTTGGCTTAACATTTAACCTCTGGGCAGATGGACTGCTTTCCACTCTGGCCTGTCCAGTACGCCCTTTATTCAAAAGGCTGATCTTGAGACTTAGATCAGAGCAAATAAATTCCTCATATCCCATGTAGTTCAATATGAAGCCGTCCTCTCTACTATGCTCCCCCTGATCTGCCCTTCATCTTTCCCTGTCTTTTCCATGCTCCAGCCTCACTGACCTCTTCTTTTCGACAGGTTCTTTCATGTGTTAAACCTTTTGTACATGGCAAACCTTGACTTTGCCATAGTTTACGTATGCTTATGGATGGTTTTTGTTGCACATTTGGCCTGATCACCTTACAAAAGGTAGCCATCTTTGTCTCAAATATATGTCTCACTATCTGTGCCTGTCCCATGTTCTTGAGCCAGAGTCTCATTGTGTAGCTCAAGCTGGCTTCTAGTTCATGGTCTTTGTAGACTAACGATACCCCCTTCACTTAATAGCTCATCATTTCTTCTGTCTCCACTATTTTAGAATAACACTATCTAAGACTACTTTCCCACCATATTTAAAATGTCCTTCCTCACTGTCAATATGCCACCTGGAAAGCACGTACCATTATCAGTATGTTGCAATTATACTCAAAAGTCCAAGGAGTTACGTGTGTACATTTTATTCAGCTCAGTTTTAATGTGAATTGTTCTATGGTGCTAGTGGCTATCACAACTAAAAGAAAACTTCTCAAATGTCTGCTGTAAGAGAGTAGATCCATCTCGTTTGCTTGTTTTAGCACCCGTTTTTCCTGGTAACTGAAATATAGAAAATGCCTGGAAATAATCTCTTCAATAATCTCTTCGGTGAATAAATGAATGAAGGATTGAGTTTTGATCAGGACCAACTTCTGGGGAAAAAGGTTGCTAGTTGCTCTGTGCTTTGTGCATGATACAGCTCCTTCCAGAAGAAAAGGACTGCACTCGGCTTTATTCAAGTCTTTCCTTAAGATTCTAAGTCTAAGACCTCCAGACTATAAATTAAAGACCATGTTAAAAACAAGTTTGATTCTTCGGCTGTGTTTTGTTGAGCAGTGGTACAATTATGCTATCTATTGTGTTATCATACCTAATTAATGAATTAATCAATTTACTCAATTCTCAGGCAGAAAGATACTCTGTTTTCTAGTGTTGTCTACTAATTATGCAGTAAATCAAGCCTTTGAAGAGTTTCAACAGTCATTCATTTTTCATGAATTAATCTTTCTTTGGCTTTCTTCTCTAAGGGTGAGAAAATCATGTAAACATAGACCTAAGGATATATGGAGTCTAATGAATGTTAAGCGTATGCAGAAGTTGTAACTGAATATAAAAAACACAAGATTAATTTTCACATAGAGTACTAATGTCACTGGACACAGACAGAGTCTGTCTGTACTGGAAGGAAGAGAGAACCATCGGGGCCTGAGAGTAGCTGGCATTAGCATGGGATGGTGCCTTTTTTTATATTTCACACTACGAGAATGTAGTAAGGAATTATGCTAGTCTACAAAGTGTCAGAAGTAGATTCTCTTCTAAGAACCACAGGTCACTGGTTAGATTTCTACTATCAGGCATAATTTCCCTCCTGCTGAGTGGGACTTAAAAGTCAAATTAGACAGCTGTTGTTTACCACTAATATGTGAGTGCTGCTATTGCACCGTTTTGGATATCTTGCCATGCTGGTCATTGGTATGGTCCATACATTTCACAGCTGGTTAAAATTATTAGTTGCTTCCTTCCCTTGGCAGCTTGCATAGTATCAGAAAGTACTATGCAAGCTACACTGCAGGAATTGGTCATGTTAGATCCAGGTCCGATAATCTGAGTCTTATGTTCTCTAGTCGGGCATCAATGGGCAGCAGCAACAGACGACATTGTTTAGGGACCAATTTGGACCTCCCTGACCAACCACACTAAGGAAAGTTCCTTGTGACTGGTATTGGCATAGTTCTTATGGGAAGCATTGTCAGCCCAAATGTCATAAGTTCAATATATATGCACAATTGGAACCTGGAGGCAAAGAGCACAGGGGAGTGCTGCTTACATGGCTTGCAGGCCTGCTTTCTTATCCCACCGAGAACAGCCTGCCTAGAAATGGCACTGCCCAGGGTGCAATGAATCCTTTGACATAAGTCATTAATCAAGGCAATACCACCATAAACTTGCAAATAGGCCAATCTTATGGAGGCATTTTCACAACTAAGTGTCCTTATTAATTTTGTATTCATGATATATCTGGATTTGTATCAACTGATAAAAACCAACCAGCACAATTGACCCTTTGACCCCTTTCCAACTCCGCACATAAGTCCACCACTTACTAAGTCATAACAAAAAATAATAAATTACATATTTTCTTACTCCAAGAGCAAAGAACCAGGACACATCTATATGCAAAACCATCAAACAAATAAACAAACAATGTCTAACAGTATGAAGTTTGGTGTCAGTGTCAGACTTCTGGGACTCATCACTTTAAGGGCTTGCCAAGGCACACATAGCACATCATATAAGCTCAGGCTGGGTTCACTCCACAGCCACTGTGTCCTTAGCACAGTACAAATATATCCAAATTGCTGGGGTCTGCACTTAGACTGGGCTGTATCTTTACCAATACCCTCTTCTAGGCTCTCTTTGAGGACTCTGACCTTGCCATATGATGCTGACCCTCAACTTCTCTCTATAAGCCCTTCAAACCTGTAGTTTCTTCTTCAAATGAGACTTCACATTCACTGGTGCCCTGGCCTGGCCTGGCCTGGCCACTTATGATGCCAAGCTTCAGTTCCTTTTCACCTTCAAAACAAGTACTACATGGGAAACAATTACATATTACAAAGTGTGGCTGCCAGCACAAGGTACTGCCTCAGCCCAATCTGAACCACAGCTTCTGAGGAAACACTTTTCAGAAGATATCCCCTCGATGATCCTGGATTCTTCTTAATGTTAACTTCTCAATTCCAACCAACACCTTTGCTTCAGCAAAGGGTTCACTTTAATGGTTCTTAATACAAACAAACAAACAAACCTTGAAGAGTCCTGATAGTCTTTGAAGGCTCTCATACCTCCCTCCGAAATGTCACAATCCAGGTCTTCATTACTCTTGACACTTTTATCTTCTAAACTCCAAAAAATAGTCCACTGAACTCTGAGCCATTCAATGCCTTTCTCAGCCCAAAGTTCAAATGATACCGCAACCTTCCCAAATACATGTGATCTGATCTGTCACAGCAATACCCCACTCCTTGCACCAATTTCTTAGTTGAGATTCTATTGCCATGACAAAACACCATGACCACCGTGGGGAGTAAAGTATTTATTTTAGCTTACAGTTCCATATCACAGTCCAGCACCAAAAGAAAGCAGGGCAAAATACTGTGGTATCTAAGGATAGACATCATTTATTAACATCACCTTCCCTTTTCGAAGGACAGACAGACATCATTATCAACAGTGTGTTCCCTTTCCTCCTGACTTTACTGATTAATCTGCAGAGTATATCTTCTCTATGCTGAAGTCTGAATGTGACCTCCAGGTGCATATGTTAAAATATAACCTTCAATGTGATACTGTTAAGGTGTGGGAAGGAACTGCCTTGCCCATTCTACCTTGGGAAGACACCATGAAATGGTGCCATCTTTGAGCCAGAAAACAATTAATTCTAGGAGAATCTTGATCTTGGATACCTCAGCTTCCAGAAGATTAAATTTACTGATTAGTCAACTAAGTTCAGGTATTTTTGTTAAAATGACCTGAATGGTTTAAGACACTTATGGAGACCTCACAGAGGTTGATTGTGATGCTCTGCTCCATTTGAGGGTTTTTAGTGCTGTTGATTTTTATCTCTGTTGTGAAATGGAAACAATACTAATTCATCTGGTCTCTTTCTGTGACAGCCATGGCTTACTGAAAGGTTTGAAGAAGGAATCTGATAGTGTTTCACAATATCTACTTCTACTACTCAATTAAAGTCTGGGCAATTTAAGACTTGGGAATATTCAAGATCCCACAGTACACACTCAGCAGAGCAGAGCTGAATCTCACCCTGGAAAGATTCCTAGTCGTGGGAGTTATCTTGGTGCATATTTGCAAGTCTCATTCAGGGAGGATCACATAGCAAGCATGTAGTGAACACCAATGTTGGGGTATCAGACTCCCAGGGGTTCTTCCCTTTCTTTGACTTTGGGGACTGGAAATCTATAAACTGACTCTGGTCTGCAGGCTGGTGATGGGCTGTGTGTGTCAAGGGTAACAGCTCAATGGTACCTCTAATCCCACACCTCAGTCTTTTTATTGATTTCTTAAATGAATCAAAGAATACTTAAGGGGTTTGCTTATTAGTTTTAATCCTTGCAAGCCCATGTTTAATTACACACATGCATGCATAACGCTGAGTCAGAGTAGCTTGAAAATTTGTGGTTGCCTCGTTAGCCTTGATGCCCATTAAACTTGGCACTTGTCATTTCTGCCACTTTGAGCTTGTGCCATGAAGTCAGCAGGTGTCAGATGCAGCCCTTCCCATGAGGGTTGACATGCTAGTGACATGAAGTCAGCAGGTGTCAGATAAGGCCCTTCCCATGAGTGTTGTCATCCTAGCAAAAGAGCCAGGATAGTTCTTCTTATTATCCTCCCCTTGAGGCCATCCAGAATGGAGAGCTGTCCCTGGCACTCTTGTCTGACCCAACATTTATTCCCCTACAGTTGTAATGCTTAAACTTGAACATGTATCAGAATAACCATGGTGTGTTAGAAACGCAGGTGGTTGTGCCTAGCCAGTAAGATTTCAGTTACACAGGTGTGTGTGTGTAGGATGAAATCTGGGAGTCTCTGTTTGTGGGAAATTTTCAAATGATGCTGAATCCACTGTGGAGGGAAACCACACTTCAAGAATCTCTACTCTTCACCATGCCCTAGGATTTCTATTTATTTATTTATTTATTTATTTATTTATTTATTTATTTATTTAGATTCATTGAGGAAAGTGCTCTATCCAGTTTCCATGTGTCAGTCTTAAAGAGCTCCTCAAACTGTAGCTAGCTCCCCAAGCTATGATATCAATGGCAGAAGGCACATACAAATCAAAGGTGGACCTGTCAGTGCATTTTTCTTAAGTACTTTCAAGATCCAGGTCTATAAACAAACCTCAGCTTTTTATGATATATGTTACTGAGTTTCTGCAACTTTCTTCTTGGCTCTGACTTCGACTTTGTCATGCTACTCTGTGTTGAGTTCATGTACTGGGCTGTGGCCAATGGTAATGGTTGGGAAAACTAACAGGAAGCTATTATAACCCTCCTGCAAGTATGTCCTGCTTTCTTTGCAGAGGTGAGTTTCCATAGGTGAGGGAGTATTTCTTGGGAACTTTCCAGAAGTTGTTGGTAGTTTCCAGATATTGCAAGTACTCTGAATTCTCTCCAGATTTCACCTCCCTGTTGTCAAGAACCTGACCCTGCATTCACCTTTCCATAAGAGACTTGTGTAGCTATGGATTCAATCATCACTATAACCCAGCTGACTTTTGAATCTTACCTTGAACTTTGTCTTTTGTGGATCTTAGACTTTTATATATAAGAAGAAAAGCATATTTTTTTTTTTCTCCATGGTAGTCAAGAAAGAAGTCTGAATTTCATCCTGGGCCCGGAGAAAGAAACTGCTCATTCTAATTGAAGATAACCAATGCAAACATCACCCCAACCTGAGTCCCTTGTGTCTTTTAGGTCATCTTGTGCAAGTAAAATGTAGTATAGATTTTTGTGTCCAGTGGTTGTAACTTATTCTGCCATGGTATCTCTTGCCCAATATCCATTTTCTAGTAGCTCACTTTTTGGGAACAGTTTTAAATGTCCAGTATACTGCATTCCAAACTTTATAAGAAGGTTCTTTGGGGGCAGAAATTAAAAAAAAAATTAGTTGGTACCATATAGCTAATCAGGAGTGGAGCTAAAAGTCAACGTTTCAAAAGTATTAGATCCAGCTCACCTATGGAGAATGGGAAGCAGGAAAAAATAGGAAATGTCATCAGAGACATGTTAGTTCAATTCTTGAGAAATAAAGATGGACACTCATATACTGGAAAGACTCATTTGTCTCTTGGATCATGAGCACATGTACTTGCTGAGAGACATTGCATCACCTTGACTGGCATTCTCACTAAAAGCACATTTAACAGGGAAAGTACTTTCAACAAGTTAATGTATTATGCTTTGTTCAGGAAACAAATAGGGAGAAGATTCTGGAAAACTAAAAGCATGCTATGTCCCTCCAACCCCAAACTGTAAACCCTCTGCAATCCTTCCTGGAATGCGGGGGTGAGATCTGTATGTTGTAATAAGTTCATATATATCTGGAAATGTTGTCTTACAAACTATTTTGTCTGTAGGAGAGTTGCCTCTCTAAGCTGTGTTTTGTTTGATGCTATTGACAGAAAATCATATGCAGCTTCTCAATGAATCAGAGCCTCTTCATCCAGACAGGAAAATGAAGAAAGACACAAGCGGGTTTTAATATCCAGAGGTGGGATAGTGTAAATCTCCTTTTCAACTTAAACCATATGGGCTTGCCGGAGCAGTTGAAAATCAGTCTGCAAGGCATTAATAGCCTTGACTAAATAAAAACAGACATCCAGCTCACATACAAACAGCCAGGAATGAACGGGATGACAGAGATACACAGTCAGAGCAAGCCCAAAGGCCCCATCACATGTAGCATGCAGCACATCAAAGGTGAAATCTTTACCTATTATTAATTATGACAGCAATTTCTATCTCATAGCATTTCACATAGCAACTGTAACCAAGAACATCTGCAATTTAAACTGAAGGTGCCTTCTGGGCTAAAGGGAAGCAGGATGTAAAACACCTTCCATGAGCGGAAGGAAAGTATTGCTCATCCAAGTGGTCACACAAACTGCCACTTGTGGTATATGATGCTGCAAAGTAGCATCTTCTGTGCTACCCAGTGATGCAGATGGAGTTTGAACAAGAGGGAAAGGACTGTAGGATGCTAGGCATCTTTGCTTCATGTGCTGTATTTTATAGACTTACACCAATGCCATGAAAAGAATACCACCCTTTCAAAAATATTGTTCCACCAACACATAAAAATCATAAACATCTTTCATCTAGAAACAAGCATACAAAAATAAAGAGATACAAAGGCCAAGAATTGTATGAGAGAATTTTAATTAAAATTAAATGTCTCAAGCTGGAGAGATGTCTCAGTGTCTAAAGCATTGGCTACACAAGCCTGGATCAGAGTTCAGATTCCCAGAACTCATAGAAATGTTGAGTGGGGGTGGTGTCCTGTGTGTTATTCCAGCCTCAGAAGATGGAAATAGGAAATCCCTTTGAATAAAGATTAGCTATATTGATGAACTTTGAGTTTGATTGTGAGACCATGCCTCAGTGAATAAGGTAAAGAAAAATCAAGGATGATTCTTAATGTCAACCTTGGGCCTCCATACACACACAGACATACACACAACATAAGCAATCCCACACATAAAGTGGAAACTTAAATTAAATCTCCCATGTTTTAAAACCAAAATTATTTTACTGAATGCTCTTATGCCTAATTGTGAACCTAATTGTGAATCTTCATATTGGCTTTCAAATACTTAACACCATTTCTAGACAGTGGCTTCCACTTTACAGAGCAGATGAAGCCTCTTCTTTACGTTACTAAAGCAAAGATGGAGTTCACTAACATACAGGTTCCTAGGGATAAGCTGTCTCTTCCTGATAAACCACAGTTGGTGCTTGGTCCGGATCAATCCAGGTTTCTACAAAGGCTACTAAAAGAACATATTCTTTTAAGATTGATGTCTATGAGCTGAATGTTACTAAGTACTCTGTGTGTGCACTGGAACTTAGCAGTGTACCCCCTAAAGGCCATCTGCTAAAGGCTTGTGCCCAGTCTAGTAGGACTGGAAGAGGCAATAGACCTTTAAGAGGTGTGGCTTAGTGAGGGGTTCTTGGACTACTGGACATGTGACCGCAGGGGGGAATTTGGGGATGCTGGACTGTTTCTTTTTTTCTTTTCTTTTTTTCCTTTCTTTCTTTCTCTTTTTCTTTCATTTTCAGTTTGAAAGGTGCGGTTCTACACTTTATTACTGGATAATCCAAATGCCCAATTGAGACATGACCAAGCCTCCAGTTAAAAGTTTTAAACTCCAGCTGGTAGGATAGACTGATGACCATGGCCCTCAGGCTGGCCATTATGTGAATCCTCACAGACCCAGCTTCTGTCTCCTACAGTATCTTCTCTTGGAGTTGTACCTGATTGTGTTACCGAATCCATTGAGGAATATGACAATTTTTCTTTTGTTTCATGGCCAGGAGTCACTTGATTCTGAAAGTCTTGTGAGAAGATATAGTGAGAAGCTAAATCAGATGTAGGATGTATGATGGCAGAGGAAAGGAAAAGCATTGTTTTTTCTTTCTACTCCCTGGCTAGAGATGTGAACATTTGCCTTCCAGGCTGTGTTCAAACACTTGGAAGTGTTTCAAGCCAATGGAATGACCTGTGGTTAGATCCAAACATCCAGAACTATAATTTCTTTACCTGATAAGTAGCCTGTGCCATGTGTTCTTTCATAACTTAGCAACTTACACAGCCTGTCACTTACTCAGTTACGAGAAACTATGACAATGTACCACCTCAACGCTGTCTTCCTCTGAATATGTGAGGTAAGTACTTACAGTGGAATCTGTTGTTTTGAGAGTTCGTAGGAGCCCCACTTTCACAGTGGGTGAACAATTTTTTCCCCAGGTCCCCTTACAGCATAGGGTAGAGACATATACATTGAACCTAATGGGTCCACATGTGAGACTTTATTGAGAATTCAGTGACCTAAGGCAAGAGGCTTTGCCTAAATGAGAAAGGCATTTGTTTTTCTGACACTGGTGGCTGGATACACAGAAGATCCTGTTAACTGGGCTCTGGAGCTGCAAAATTCTCATCCTCTAACATATTATCATGGTTTGGGGTATTAGTTGTTGGTTCTAAAACTTCAAAACTCACCTTGCTTCTTTGATGCTCAAAAGAATTCTGTGTTTGCTTCAGAAAGTCACCAATTCAAGTTTATTTAATGCTGAGTGTACTGGCTGGTTTTGTGTCAACTTGACACAAGCTGGAGTTATCATAGAGAAAGGAGCTTCAGTTGAGGAAATGCCTCCATGAGATCCAGATGTAAGGCATTTTCTCAATTAGTGATCAAGGAGCCAGGGCCCCTTGTGGGTGGTACCATCCCTGAGCTGGTAGTCTTGGGTTTTATGAGAGAGCAAGCTGAGCAAGCCAGGAAAAGCAAGCCAATAAGCAGCATTCCTCCATGGCCTCTGCATCAGTTCCTGCTTCCTGACCTACCCAAGTTCCTGTCCTGACTTCCTTTCATGATGAACAGCAATTGGAAGTGTAAGCTGAATAAACCCTTTCCTCCCTGACTTGCATCTTGGTCATGATGCTTGTGCAGGAATAGAACCCCTGACTAAGACACTGGGGATCCAATCCAGGGCCTCATACATGCTGGACAAACAGCTTGCAAATTGAGATACATTCTTGGCCTCTTTGTTTCACCTTAAAACAGACAAAATAAATTCTGTTACTTATGACTAAGAAACCCTCCCAAAATAATATTAAAATTATTCTTCTGTGAAGAATAAAGTCAGTTGAGTGACATAATTCATTTCATACCAAACAAAAGTAAGCATTGGAGCTAAAATTGAAATCAGTATCATTTTAATACTTCACCCCATTAACTTCTCTCTCTAGAATAGACAACAATTTGCATGCTTCACAAACCCATATTCCTGGAGAGATTTATTTGTACCTTATCTTTTCTAATGACAGATAATAGGCCGTAAGAACATGGTATGTAGGGCTGGAGAGATGACTCAGGGGTAACAGTGTTTGCTCATAAGCATGAAGACCTGGATTTAAATGTTTATTACCCACATAAAAAACATCTGTAACCCAACACTGTGGGAGCAGAGGCAGGAGGATGGCTGTGTGGGGGATGTAAAACAATGCCAGGAAATTGGGTAAGGTAGAGCAGGTTGAGACCCGAAGACTCGGTGGGCCCACCCGAGGCTTAGGTGACTCTGAGCTCCCTGCCAGTCTCCTACTTGGAACATGTGCCATGCTTCTCACATAAAAGAAATGTGTCCTATGGTCATTTAGGCTCAAAACAGAGTTCTCCATGCTAATAAGGTACCTAGAGGCTTGGAGGGCTTAGCTTCCTTTCCCAGATGTTCCTCCCTACAAAAGGTATTTAATCTCAGACCCACCCTGAGAGGGGGAAGGAGGGGGATATGGTTTTGTGCATCTATTTTCTGTCATGACAATAAACTGTTTAGAACCATGGACTATCTCTTCTCATCAAGATCCTCTGTAGGGAGCCATGAAGAAAGCCTTCACCTACAGAACCGTAGCTTCTCTGCACTCCTAGCTACCAAGCTAAGGACAATCCTTGCTGGGACAAGCTGGAGCTCCCCTCCTCTACCCCTGGCCCTGGGCTTGCCACCCCCTCCCCCACACACACATTCTGTTCACTTCCAGCAGCTCCAAGAGTCTGAGAACCCCACAGCCTCAGCCTCGTCACAGGCCTGGGAACCCCTAAACCAGCTTTGACTTTACCACACCTGAGACTGATCTTCCCCTCTCCCCCTTCACTTCCCTGTAGCCCAGCACCCTCCCTGGCGGTGGTGGTGAGGGATTGAAGAGATCAACTCAGGAACTTTGGAAAATTCCACCAGGACCCCCCCCCCCCAGGACGTGGGTACCCCTCCCCTCCTGGAAGAAACAGGTTAGAGAGCATGTAAGCTGGAAGGAAGGGGCTGATTAAGCCCCTACTACCTCATTCCCTAAAGACCAATCAGTTTAAAAGTCACACTGTTCTGCCAATCACATTGTGCCTAATGGCTGCTGCTCTAAAAGCTATAAAAGCTCGCTGAACGGGCTGCACGTGGTTGTTCTCTCCCTCCTTTGTGTTCAGGGTGACCCCAGCATGCTGGAACAATAAATTCCTCTTGCTTTTTGCATTGATCCCTAACTCCATGGTGTTTACTTGGGGAGGGGGAGGTTGGTCTCCAGTAAGCTAAGGCTCTCCAGAGTCTTACAGGATAAGCGCAGTCAAACTCCCCACATTCTGCTTCCCCAAGTGGCCATGCCCTGTGTTGGAGTTGACTCTAGCCTGTAACTGTGGTTGCTCACTGCCAGTCTAGCTCCAGGTTCAGTGAGAGACTCTGCCTCAAGAGAATAAGTTGGAGCACTAGATACATCATGTCCTTCTCCAGCTACTCCGTGATCGATCACATAGGCATATGCATTTACACAGCTAAGTACACATACACCACATTGTACACATGCTCACCCACAAAATGAATTTAAAAAATAAAAGGAGTATAGTATGCTGTGGGAAGAAAAAAATCAATTAAAATGAAATTTGTCGCACTCCCTCCTGTTGGGGGAAGCACAGTGAGGGTGGAGTCTCCGGGTCCAGGGACTGCCAGGGGTCGGGTCTGCAGACTACACCCTGGGCTTCAAGGATCACCGCCGCAGCCCTCTTGGTCGCAAATGCCTCGGGGCCTGACAGTCGAGCACCCCTGGCGCTGATGGAGTCCACCAACTCGGTGCCCAAGCCGCTGCGCGCTGCCGAGCACTGCCGGTCTCGGCCAGTGGCTTGGCCGAGGTGTAGGAAGGGAGCGGACCGAGATCAGCCGTGTCCTGCGCCCCAAGAGTTACAGCTCCCTTAGACAAAGTTCTCGGATGCCAAAGTAGTTTCTAGCTTTATTTGTTCAAGATGGCGGGCAGCGCTCCCCGGGCAGGCGGGTGGAGAAGGAGGGGAGAGAGAGAGAGAGCTGGGTCTAGGTGTTCTACTTATAGTTCTGAGAGAGGGGGCAGGGCTTGGTAGCTGATACTTTCCATTGGCCAGCTTGGGAGCCCTAATCGTTGCCTCATTTGCCTATACACAAGTTTCACACGCCAGGCCTCTTTCCATACAGGGGTTGTGATATGAATTTCCCAGGAACGTTGGCCAGAAGCATAAATTCTGGTCCCTGGTGTATGTTCCACCGGGTCTCCCAGAGCTTCCAGCCCATGCTCAACCG
>CM052709.1:33605806-33652990 GCA_028551405.1 Uromys caudimaculatus
AAATTGACATCCTAAGCCTCGAGAGTGAGCATCAGAAGCTTCCAAAGAAAGTCAGGAGGAGCAGAGGGAGAATAAATGTCACAACAAAGTTTTCTAGGCTAAACTCTCCCTTGGGAACTGTTGTTGTAAATATTTAATCTTAATCAGGGGTTTCTACCCCATCTTTTTCATTCAGTTTCCAGATTAAAAAAAAAAAAAACACAAAACTTTTATATTTATAATTAGGCTTTAATGTACTAGTGCTAGGCAGATATCTACCATCTAAGCTATTAGAATTTACTTCCCCATCGATAACTCTGAGTTATAACTTGCCAACTTCCCTCTGGGTAGCTCTTGACTCCAATTGGCCAACCCTTGTGGCCATGTTTTCATGATTTTCCTCTCCCCACCTTCTTCTTCTTTTCCTCATTGTGGTCTCTTCAGACTCCAAGCCTGAGAAACTGAAACTCCACCTACCTTTCTTCAGCCCAGCTACAAGCTGTAGGTATCTTTATTCAACCAATAGTTTTAAATTAAGGAGAAAGGTCACATAGCATTACTTTGTGTACATGCAAATTCTCTTGTCCCTGGGGACAACCAGGCTTTGATGGCCAGTATTTACCATTACAATACACAGCAAAACCTCAGCAAGGAACCCAGTCAGAAGCATATTCACTCTACTCAAGTATTTTGCAAAGCATCTCCTAAAACTCAGAGACTTCCTGGTGGTAGGGGCTGTACTGCCAGCTGCCTGGAGGCTGAGACAGGAAGACTGCAAGCTCAAGGAACTGTCAAAAGGGCTCACGCTGTACATGTCTTTACAAAAATGCACATACTTGTCTTATGGTGTTGGCTCTGTTATAGTAGACTTTTTACAGTAACATGCTGCCTGGTTTGTTTCTGGTTTTCTCCTGCTGTGATCTCCCCTCTCTGGCATGGTGGCTCATATCTAACATTCAAATACAGTCCTAGTTCTCGGTGGCATTAGGGATGCTTCAGGCGGGTGTCATGGCAAAGCCTTTTCAATCCCTTCTAGCTGGTCTCTGCATGCGTTGTTAATGCTATGTGACTCTGTAGAAACTATTTATCAAATGTCATTTGATTCTGAGAAGTTTGCCTTAAGGATCTGCAGTGTGTTCTGAGATGAGTTCTTTGTAGGTAAATCATTGGTATGTAAGAAAGCTATTTTTGTTGGTGCTTTTAGCTGAATCACTTTGCACCAAGAACCTTCTCTTGCCATTCCATGTCCCTTGATTAATCAGATACTTCAAGGGGTATTTTAAAAGCTTAAGTCCAATTTATTACATTTAAATATTATTATTTTATTATTATTACTATAACTATCATCATCACCATCATCATCAATCATCACCATCATTTTTAGGCTTCAGTTTCTATTTTTCAGTTGAGATTAATTACTGCAGAAGTTTCAAAAAAGAAGTGGTCCAAGTTATTGATGCTGGGTCTTCTTCCCTTTAAAGCTTCAATAAAGACCACAGTTTCAGAAGTTCCTAACTTTAAAAAATTGCAAAGCAGATTATTCCCGGGTTTGTATCATTGTCTGCTCGGAACAAGAGAGATAGCTGTAGCTGTGCCTGGTGGCCCCGTCCTGTAACCCCACCTACTTGGGTGGATGAAGCAGAAGGATTGCCAATCCAAGGCCTTCCTGGGTAAGAGAGTGAGTTTAAGGCCAGTCTAGGCAAATTCGTGAGAGCCTGTCTCAAAATGGAAACCAAGAACTTTAACAGGGGTTGCAGATGTGGCTGGGGGTACAGCACATGCCCACTGCAAAACCCTGGCTTCCTCTGGGGTATAGTGCATGTCCAGTGCAAGAACCTGGCTTCTATCTCTGGCATCACAACATGTCTGAGGTGGGTGTGGGGTGACTGCTAGCTCATTGTAGATTTTTCTGTAGAAATGTTTATAATAGGAAACCATTTGAAAGGTAGTAGAAGCACGAAAGGGGAATGGGAGAGGGTGAGCAGCCAGATGTCAGCAGCAATAGTTGTCCCTATCTCCAGGGCCAGAAAGACAAGTCGAAGAGGTCATACACCAGCCAGTAGCCATGGACCAGAGAAGAAATGGAGAAAATTAAGTTTGTGTTAGATACAACACAAGAAAATTTCATCAGTGTTTCCTTCTTTCCACACCCACCTTCTATGGAGCCTATAGGGCAGATAGGACAGAGCCTACCTGCCAGCCCATTGGCAAGAGCTCCTAGATGTGCACAGCATCCTTTGTGATGGCAGAAAAGCGCACACCTTCACAGAACAGCAGTCAGAGACGATCACCACAGCAGTGAGGAGCAGGTCAGAACCACAGCACTACAGGAGAGAGCCTGAAAGTCCCCATCTGCTCTGCCTCTTCTAAGCTGTTTCCCTGGCTACCCATGGTCAACCAAGAGGCTTCACTGTGTGAGAAGCTGCTCTGATAATTGACACCAAACACTCTGTATGCCATCACATTATAGTTGCTTTTAAATATTATTTATTTACCTTGCCTTGGCTGTCTATTTTTCTTTCTTTGGAATATGGAACCCCATATGTCACTGCTAACGAATCTTTGCATAATAATTATTACTGTGCTCTTGTCTTGAGAACTGGCAAGGGTCCTGTCCGGTGCTCCTTCAACTCCAGAATTTGTCTATGTTCCCTGACAAAATAAAACATTTATTTTGATTAAGCTTGCTATTTTTAATCTTAACTGGGTACAACTGTAAAGAAGCCTCCAGATGACAATACTAAAAGTAGTGGGAGAAAAATGATTATATCATTATTATAATAAATGATATTACATGAAAGGCCTGAGTGCCTGAGGTATCCCAGAGGAACAGGAGAGACAGTGGTGAGGACCAGATGAAGGGGTGGATAACAAGAAGCTGATAGTGAAGAAGAAACTAAAGGTCTCTTGGTTATTGCATTAATGTTTAAGACAAACTGCAACATGCTAGGCATGGTCCCAGTTGCTAGCAAAACAGAAAGACTCCATGTTTTCATGGATCTTATCATCTAGTGGGAAAGACAACAACACAGTTCAGAAACCAGCCTCTTTTTAGGTAGCCATGCTCCAAGCATGAGGCACTATACTGACAACTGAGAGGCTGGCCAGAAAATCCCTCCCTGGTATGGTGGTACTGAGACCTGGATACTGACTTTGAGGAAGAATAATCTTGATAAGCCAGCATCCTGGAAGACATATCAAAACTGATACTTGTTTTAAATAATCAAATCAACTACTTGGCCAGAACGTGGGAGGAAGGGAGAGAAAAATAGATGAGAGAAGGAGAGAAGGAGGGAGGGAGAGTGGGACAAAGCAGGAGGCTATATTAGCAGGTTATTTTATTATACCCGAGTCTTAGTCAGGGTTTCTATTCCTGCACAAACATCATGACCAAGATGCAAGTTGGGAAGGAAAGGGTTTATTGAGCTTACACTTCCAATTGCTGTTCATCACAAAAGGAAGTCAGGACTGGAACTCACGCAAATCAAGGAGCAGGAGCTGATGCAGAGACCATGAAGGAATGCTGCTTACTGGCTTGCTTGCTTCCCCTGGCTTGCTCAGCTGACTTCCTTATAGAGCCCAAGACTATCAGCCCACAGATGGTACCACCCACAATGGGCCCTCGCCCTTGATCACTAATTGAGAAAATGTCTTACCGCTGGATCTCATGGAGGCATTTTCTCAACTGAAACTCCTTTCTCTATGATAACTCCAGCTTGTGTCAAGTTGACACAAAACCAGCCAATACAACCCGCAAATTAAGATGAAGCCATATTCCAAGAAGAATATTAGTCAAAAAGCATGAGTCTATGTAAAGGTAGGATGCCAGTGTGCTTGGTTCTGAGAGAAAGGAGAGACAGGTGAACTGAGTCTTTCAAGGAGGGGTGTGTTGGAGGGTTTTGAGGGAGAAAAGGTAAGGAAGAAATGTAATTAAATTATATACACAAAAATAAAATAAGTAAATATGTAAATAAAAATAAAATGCAAGTGATGGCAATGTTTTAAGCAGGGAATCTAGATCAACTTCAAACAGATGTTTCAAATGTTCTATTGTCAGTCAGAATAGAATTTGGACCCTGGATTTTGGAACTAAGTACCACTGAGATGAAACCCGTTGTTTTTCTGAGGAGTAATCAGAAGATTAATGATAGCTAATGGTCAGCTGCTCATGAATCCTTCAAAAAACATCTTGGTTTTTATTTTTTGTGTTTCATGTTTTGTATTTCCTGTCATAGCATGGATGTAGGTATAAATTTCAAATAACTTCCACATTTAATAAAATACAGTTTTGAGGTATTCCTCATCTTCCTCATCTGACTATATTCACCCATCATACTAATGAGATTATACCTACCTCATGTTGTGATACACCGACTTACTGTGAGCGTCTCTGTGCTATTGAACATTTGTGTAATCAGAAAACTGCTCCACAGAGAGTCAGAGCCAAGTTAAAATCTTACATTTCCTCTTTCCCTTTAACTAATATAACAACAAGAAGACATTATAAGTAGAACTATAATTTTCCCGGAGCCTGGATGTAATTCTGGGCTTTCTGTCTATAAATAGTTTGGTCCACTCTAAATGGACCCCACTGTGCTTTCTTAAGTCACAATTACTAAGTCGCCAGCCACGAACAGCTGATGTTGGCATTGGAGCTTGAGTTGAGCACACTTCACATAGGGCATTTAAAGATATGTCCATGGATGACTAATGGCCTATATAAGGAGAGCATACACTCAGCTGCTTGGAATTCTTAGCAGGTCTCTAGATTCTGTCTAAAAATATTGGCAGCAACATCTGCCCTCATTGTTTGATGCATGCTAAGAAGGTTTTAATGAAGCCAGAATAGGTAGGCTCTTAGCTTTCTAGGGGTAAATAAAGATCCTTTACCCAGCTTCTTTGGAGATACTGAAAATCTCTGTAAATTATATTTTGGTTTCTGGAAGATAGGGATTTATGAAGAAAGTTAAGACAGAGGCTATAAGTATCACGTGTGCTGTGAACAGGTCTCTTGTCTCCTGGGCAGTCCGCCTTCTCTTCAACATGCCCTTGGGGCTACTCATGGAACATACATAGATGGCTTTTTGATATTTGTTTCTAATTTTATTCCCTTATGTTTGTGTCTAAAACAAGATAAAAGAAGAGAATAAACCTCAACGCATCATATAGGGTTGTTTTGAATTCTCTTGCAACTTTTATTGGGAAAAGCCATTGCATATTCCTAGGTATTCTATAATTTTACCATACTTATATATGATACGGGGCTCACAGTTTATATGCACTTATAATTTTCCCTCATTCTCAAAGAACGGAAATGGAAACCAACATCACGTAGACAGCCATCAGAGAGCTGAGGCTAAGAGCAGATGCACTCCACTCCAGACACGCTGCCTGGTGCTCTGCTTTCTCTGTCCTCTGATTACCATGATTACTTTTCTAGAGTTTCTCTGCTGACATCTTAGAACCTAAACTCTTTGAAGGGAAGGCCTGAGATCAAGTAGAACAAGGAATTGAGGGAAACTATCTCAGACTATGTTACAGACTTGAGTTGAAGGCTAGTGTAGCAGTAGCATGAGGGGGAGTATTTCTGATGAGTGCTGTTATTCTTGAGCAGATTTGGAGCTAGGAAGCAGGATGTTGGTTTATGTGAGTGTATCAAGTCTGAGACTTCTGTTCTTACTCTGTTTCTATAAAGCTCCGATACATGACACACGTTTCATTCTGCCACAGGGCTGTGAATGATTCTCTGAAATTGTTTATTTACCAGGATTGTGCTTGGTGAGTTTCCATTGTGTTCAAGGCAGAGGACAGGCAATGCGAGTTTCAGGGTGACATCCGCACCCTCAAACACAAGCATAAAGGGGATCAGAAAGGCACATGTGTAACTTCCTGCTACAAGGGGCAGGGAGCAGGTAAAGTCACTTGCCACCAAACCTGATAACTTGAGTTCCATCCCTGGTGCTACATGGTGAAGGAAAACAAATGACTTTTAAATGTTCTCTGATCTATGCGCATGTGCGCGCAGGCACACACACATACACACAGATATTTATAAAAGAACTTAACCAGTTTCAGAGATAATATTATAGCTCTAAATAATAGCGATCCAGAGTTTCACTTCTAAGCCACAGTTGGTTTGAAGACATCTTGACTGTCATGCCTACAGGACAGTAAAATAACTGCTCAGGGAGGAGAAGGCAGAACAGGTAACATAGGGGAGGGGTGCTAGTGTACACGTGGAACAACACAGACATCATGCTCTGTGGTTGTTCTGTATAAATAACTCAAAACCTCATTTTCATTTCTGTTTCCAATAACAAGCTTTAGGTCAGATTCATTATAGTCAGATGACATGCCATTCTAAACATGGCCCAGAATGGTAACTGTATAAATACACGATATTCCTTTCACATATATTCAACTACAACTGACAGAGTTGAGATCATCACTGTCTTACCAATCTGTGGGACTTTTCTATTTCTATTCCTCAGTGTCATTCCTGTGGGCAATTTAGTATTGCTCCGTAAAAACGCATTCTTAATTCATGACCAGATAATACTCTGAGCAGGCAAGTCTCAAATACTATGTACAGGGCTGACATCCATCCCTTCCCCTGAATACCAGTAACTGTTCCCTAAGCCAAATGCCCATCAAGTCCTGCCCTGCACTGCTTGTGTCTCCCGTAGGGTCTACAGAATGCATTTTTTGTATCTAGTTTTTACTAATTCAGAACTAGATCTAACACTGTCAGCCAGCATGAGCTGGTCAATGGATTGTTTATTCTCATAGTCTATGCATACAACAAGCACTGTATGATATTAGGAGCTATTTCTTATGCTTTCTTCTCTTGTCATTTCTGTGCCTATCATTAAAGGTCACCATCTAGAATTTATACCTTCTGTTCACTTTAAAAAGGAATTCAGAGGTAGAAAATTGTTTCATGATGGTTATCTCTTAGCTGAGAACCACATCATAGCTTTGAAATTCTGGCTTCATGTTAAAGAGAACCACACAATGAGTCTATGGAGGTAGAAGTTGTACCTTGCTAAATGGTGTTTATGTTCCTTGCACCTCCTCCAAAGCTTCCACAGTAGGCATTCAGCACTTCTGCAACTAAATTGTGGGCCTTGGGGATGGAGCAATGGCTCAGTGGTTAAAGTGCATGCTGCTCTTGGAAGGACTGGAGTTCAGTTCCTAGCATCCACAATGGACAGCTCAGACTCCCTGTGACTCTAGCTCCATAGAGTCCAGTGCTCTCTTTATAGGCATCAACACTCTTGGCACATACCACACACATGCATATATACTCACAACTGAAAATAAAATCTAATTTAAATTGGGTATCACTTTGTGTGTATTATGAAGTCTACTAATGATGCCACCCACTGTTGGGAAATGTATCTGGCTTTTTACAGAACTCAGCAAGACCAACAGTCTAAGGATCGAGCTGGAAAGAGTTTTGCCTTAGAATTCCTAAATCCATGAGATATCACCTAGTTAACAAATTCTTTATTTGTGCTCCTCTTTGGGCCTATTGAGTCTCTCCCCAAGCAACACATATCAAGTTGGATAAAGATAGCTAGAAATCATAGGATGTGCATTTGAACACATAGTGAGAAGTACAACAGCTTCTTATAGAGGATCCTTTGGCCTTTGTGTACACCAGATTCCGACAACATAGATATGATCTAAATGTGTACTTAAAGTTGACCTGTCTTACTTGTCATGAATTTGCTAACTACAAGATTATATGTGCTGTGTGAAGCAGAGACAGGGCAAGGTCCTGTATTCCTTCTTGGAAATTCACTTGATCAGGCAGAGGAATAAGTTTTCCCCTATGGCTCCCTGAATCTTGGATGACATTTTTAGCAGGGAAAACCTCATCGACAGCTAGCAGTGTCTCCAACAAACAAAAGAAGCTCTGCCACTTTAAATTTTTGGTAGGCAACTGGCATTTTATTATTTACGTATTTCATGTCATTATGCTGGATAATATAACAAATGATGCAATCAGATCTGCAGGAAATTTAAAGTGCTGTACACCTGTTCTCACCTGGGAGCGGAGCGATAGCTCATCCACAGCCTCCCCAACTGAACACCAGTGCTACACAAAGCCCCAGCGCAAAGCCTTGCCTCCAGACTGACAAGCAGGCTGGAGAACGTAAAACCAATTCTGTTAGCCTGTTTCGATGACCTTTGGGCTTGCTATTTTGTAAATGGCATTTTTCTGTCTTTGAGAAATCCTCTTTTTCTTTTTCTTTGTTTGGGCAGAGAAGGGGGCTTCCCAACCTAGCTCTGACACAGGAGCATGAAAACGAGGTATAGGTTACAACTGCTTTTCTAAGGTCCTGCTTGTGTCGGCCTTCAAGGACTGCAGATGGGCCCTATGGCCAGTGACGCTGTTACATCAGCTTGGAAACTGTGTAGCAGACACATCACCGCATCTTCCCCATTCTGTGAACAAGGACAATGTATCTAAGTAAATTAATCATGACAGGTGCTGAAGTACAAGTTCCACCCTCACCTACCCTCTTTTAAGAAGTTAGCAAGTTATTCAAAGATGAAAATAATCATGGCCTTGGTCTAGGATTCATACTCAGACACCATTGGAAGGGTGACAGGCACACTGGACACTCTTGTTTTCAGTTATTCACTGATAACCAGGCCAGGTTCCCAAAGGAAAAAGAAAGTGCGGGTAATTTTTTATTTTCCTTTATAAGACCTTTGACATTAAGCCTTGAGATAAAATACAAGACACCCATTGCTGGGGTTTCATATAAGCAATAAGTATGTGGCATAGGGATGCCTGAAACATTGCATGATACAGATATAAGGTACAAGCCACACCTCCCAAGACATAGAATCTAGTGAAGCAACAAATACAGATTTAGCATTATGTTTTTAATAATACAAGCTAAATTATGTTAAATATCTACATGTGAAAAAATCATACATATCTTACATTAAAGGGGAATCATCGGAAATGTAAATAAAAAAAAAAAAAGCTTAAATAAAGTCCTACCTTATTATTTTGTAAAAAAATAAAAAATAAAAAATAAAAAAAAATAATAAATTATACTACATGGTAAAGTCCAAATATTAAACAAGGCATGTTATACTAAAAGATTGTATTATATATTTACAATTCAATTTTATACTTTTTTCATTTATATATGTGGGTATTTTACCTAAATGTATCTGTGAACCATGTCCACAGAATCCAGAGAGTGTCAGACTCACTCCAACTAGAGTTACAGAGATAGTCGTGGGCTGACATGTAGGTGCCAGGAGTGGAACCTAGGTCCTCTGAAGAGCATCCAGTATTCCTGCTAAGCCATATCTCCAGTTCTACACCTCAGATTCAACTGGGTTCTGGTTTTTGCCCTTTTTTAAAATGCTTTTTTTTTTCAATGTAGCTAACCTACTAAGAAGAAAAGATGCCTGCCCCTGAGCTCCCTAGAAGCCTAAGGCTTAGACTTCTCAGATCCCTTTTCTGGGCTGGAGAACACATCCCACTCACACACCCCACCACAGGACCACTAATTAGAGTGCCCAATAATAAGGCAGTGGAGGGGAGCGATCTGCTCCCGAAGTCTGTAGCAGGTGTGTATAGGCTTCCCACCAAACATGTTTCCTCCCAAATGAGGCCTGGCACAGGGCACTCTACCACATCCACCAGGTATGAAGAGGAAAGGCAGCCTACTTTAGGGTTTCTGAACTTTGTACACACACACACACACACACACACACACACACACACACACACACACACACACACACACACAAATATCTGCATGGAAATAGCCACCATGAAGTGCTGCTGTCCAACAAATGATCCTGGACGTGACTTCTCAAGTTTGGCTTTTCGCTTCCATGGAGGAAAGTCACTTTACTAACAGACAGACAGATGGACTTCGGGCCAGTAGTAATTATCGCTTTATGGCAATGGCTTCTCTTGAGTTTCATCATACACAGTGTATTTTTATTTTTACTTTCCACAACAAATATAGGCAGAACCTCTAAGGAAATAAGAACATATCTACACCTTCCTGTTGTTCATCTGGCACCTGCAGATCATATCGTCTGAACACACAGCTGAGCATCAGAGAGTCCTCAACCGCCCTCTCCCACCGAGTGCCTTTGTTTCATTGTGATCATGCTGTAAGAGAGCTCAGCTCTTCTGGAGTATTCACAGCATCATGATCACATTCTCACACACACTCACACAAGCTAAATAAGTATAAATTTATAATGTAGTATGTATATTTTACATTATTATATAACATGTAATATAATTGTTATATATAACTATTCACCAACATAATGTATGATGTATAATATATAATAATATACAACATATTGTATAATATAAATACTATATAATATAAATATAAATTTAGCTAAATTGAAATTTTCCTAATTTAGTCAGACTTGGTGGTACATACCTGTAATCCAGCATTCAAGAGGTGAAGACAGGATGGCGCAAGTTGAAGGCTTATAAAGGCTACATTGAGTCCCACTTCAGGAGACATGAAGTCAGCAGCAGGGTCAAGAAGAAATACGTGGGCTACTCATTTAAAAATAATAATACCAACAGCAAGCAACACTGACACATAGCATCCAGGGAGCTTGTGAATGTGCTGAGCATTTCCCATCTTCATATTCTCCAATCAACATCTCAACTGACAGTGCAGACAGGACTGTAAGTTCAGATGAAGAAACAGCCAGACCATGGGTAAAGGTAGGAAAGAGGCCAAAGATATACTCAGCAGTTAAGAGTACTTGCTGTCCTTGCTGAGAATGAGAGTTAGGTTCCCAGCACCCCGTTGGCATGTTCATGACTGCCTATAATTTCAGTTCCAAAGGATGCAAGCCCCTATTCTAGCTTCCATGGGTACTCACACACAGAAACATATACACAAATTAAAAAAAAAATGGAATAAACCTTTTTGAAAAAAGAAAAGAAAAATCACTCCAAATAATATGCTATCAAATCACTAATACTGGATTTGTAACTAATCTTCAGAGCAGAGATATGACCATCTACTATGTCTACCTACACTCCATAGTTTTCCTATGTGGGGAGTGGATCTAGCATCTCTTATTGTTAGTTAAAGTTGTACGTGAGTCTTCAGAATGCATTCGTCTTTATATAAAGTGTTTCATAAGAATCAGAGGCTTTTGTGAATTCAGGTAAATGGCATTTATAGCACTCGCCATGATCTGTTAAATACAAACCGTAAATGTTCTTACCTGAATTCTTCCTTCACCACCTGATAGAACAGCGAGATCCTGGGTGGTAAGTCTTCATTGTCATATGTGCAAGAATCCATTGTGGCACCATCCTTGGTGCTCATCCCCCTGCCTCACCTGCACACAGTTATCTTCCAGAAATAAATCCGAATAAAAGAAATGCTTATTTTCCCACTAAGCTGTCTTAGTACGAAGGTCTCAGTTGAGCACATTGCCCAAAATAGATTTTCTCTCAGATTCCTCATCCTCTAAATCATCACACTACGTGCGGAAGTTTCAATCAACTTGGCCTTGCTAGCAGGATACAGTCAGTGATGTTCTTCTTGGACTCTGAGCCCAAGGTTTCAATGTAAGTCATTTCTACTCAACATTATAGGTGAAAAGAATGGGAACCTCTTGCATTTTAATTGCTCTTGAGAGGAGAACGAGAAAGAAGGTTAGAATGAATGTGTTGGGTACAACTGGTTCAGCCTTTGTGACGCAAAGATCTAAAGTCACAGTGGCTTAAAGAGTACAGGAATTTGAGAGGTTTGCCATTTAGCATGTAATACTCCAAGCCATTATGACAGCCCTGCTTCATGAGCTTGTCAGGCTGTGTGCAACAGCCTTCATCTGCCTTCGCTCTTAGAGACTCTGCCTTCAATTCTGTGGTCCATAGCTCACTTTTTTTTTTTTTTTTTTTTTTTGGTTTTTCGAGACAGGGTTTCTCTGTGTATCCCTGGCTGTCCTGGAACTCACTCTGTAGACCAGGCTGGCCTCAAACTCAGAAATCCACCTGCCTCTGCCTCCCAAGTGTTGGGATTAAAGGCGTGCACCATCACCGCCCAGCTCTGTAGCTCACTTTCAAGCATACAACCAACCTGGAGGTGGGAGAAGTTGGGTCTTCTCATCTATCCTGTGTGAACTTAGCTACAAGAAAAGGCAGAGAGCAGAGTCATTCTGTGTGGCCCTTTGTGGCAATGGGAATTATACAAGTTGGAAAGATCCTTTACCATAAAAGAAAGAGGGAGAGAATAAACACTAGCAGATGATTTGAAGTTCCCATTGATGTAATGAAAACCATCTTAGTGACTACATGCACAGGAGAGCCAATGGAATTAACACTGAGAAACCACTTTGTACCACAGATGGTTCTACTCCCAGCTATTCCAAAACTGACTGTGTGACCTTCAGTAGTGTGCTGCCGAAGTTTGATTGTCTACTGGGATTGGATTAAGATACACCTGGAAGATTAGTGAAGCCTGCCTCTGAGTGTGTCCATGAAGGCATTTCCAGAGGTTATGGGACTTAGGACTTAATTGATGGGTTAATTCCCTGCTGAACTCCTAAGACAATAGCATTATTGGGAGGTGGTAAAATGTAGGAGGTGTGGCCTCATTGGATGAGCTGGGTCACTGGGGAAATACACTTGGGTCTGGATCTTTGGGAGGGGGGCTCTTTCTCTGTTTCATGTCTTCTAATAATTGAAGGCCAGCTTCCAGCATATATGCCTACTGCCATTATAGTACATATTCTTCAAGCATACATTCCTACTCCCACACTCGTGGTGCCAAGTGGCCATGGGCTGAGCCCTCTTTGACCATGAAAAATTAACTCATTCATACTTTGTCTCTGTGGGAAGTACTGAGTACAGGTAGAGTTAACTTAACTGAGGCTAAGTTTTCTCATCTTGCTACACATTTAAACCATGGTAATTGTCTTTTAGGTACAACTCCTATACTTAAGCTATTATAACTATTCTTTAGGTAGAGTTCCCTTAGTGGTGTCTTGGTGAATTAGTTGGGAAAATGGTTAGGGAAACTGGAAGATTGGGAAGAACAAGACAGCTTAGGTGAACTGTGGGGACTAGATCCAGCCTTGTCTATATTACCACTACAGGGAGTTCACTATGACCTCGTTGGCATTCTTTGAACATTGAAAATAATGGCTGAGAACATTCCTGCATCCATCCACAGAAAAGCCCACCACTAACTTGATCTAGGTAGTTTCTCTCTGGAAAGACTCTCTTTCCAGGTGGTTCTAGGCTATGTTAAATTGACAATTAAAACTAAGCAGTACACTTTTTAAAACAAAATTTTCATATTTATTTATTTACTTATTTATTTATTTATATTCACGTTGCAGGGATGGGAAGAGGCTTACATACCAAAAATCATGTGGAGGTCAGAGGACAATTCGGGGACCTTGGTTCTCTCCTTCCACCATGTGGGTTCTGGAAAGAGATATTGGGCTGCTGGGCTTGGTAGCAGGAGCTTTTACCCACTCTCTCAGCAGCCCCTCTTTTCCATTTTTAATCTGTAGAGTAATTACAGCCACCCTACCTAGCTGTATAGAATCCCAGGAAGCAGTTGATAATGAGACTCCTGGGAACCATGCAACTGCCCGTCTTACCCCAGAACGAGTTAAATGTTCTGAGGATGTATGCCTTTAGTGGAGTTCAGTTTAACAAGCGACTTGTGGAATTAGTGACTTTAAATCACACAAGAGACACTGACCATTATTGCTTCTTATTAAAAAAAACATATTTGGGAGCTACAATCACAATATAAGTTTATATTAAAGAAAATTCCCAATAAAGGATAAAATCTCTATATTGCATGCCCTCATTTTTAACTTTTGAGTATTTCTTTGAGCATGGCAACTTAAAAAAAAAAAAAGCAGAGCAAAGTCCTATTAGACATGGTAGTTACATTGATACATCGATTCAATATGTGATCAGCTTTAGACTATAAACATTGTTCGTTTTGGAAATGACCCAGCTTGATCCCAACTTCCAACTTTGTTTGAAATCTGTATCACATCTGATTGTTTATAAGGACTCCTGGGGACAGAACTCCTCAGTTGGTCATTGAGGTTTTCTGTGGGCCACACCTACTGAGACTTCAGGCTTCTTCACAGAACCTGTTTCTGTAGGAGTAAACATCAGTGGCTGAGTGTTTAAATACTAAAGGGTAGATCTATGCTTAAATTCCTATAATCTAAAATGACAATAAAAGAAACCAATGTGTTTTATTCAGTATGGAATTAAGAAGAAGGAAGCCTTCACTCACAAGGGATTGATTGCAGGCTGCTAGTAGGAAATATTTTCAATAACCACCCACATAAATGCTCCAGATAGTTCTGTCCCAGCTTGCTACTTTCCCGGGGTCTTATGTGAGGCTTTACCTTCCAAGTGCATGTTATCTCCCTAAGGACTGGGGCTTTTTTTAAAAAATAAATATATATAAAGGAACATTTTCCAGTTTGAGATTCAGTAGTGGGGGAAGTACTTGACTTTAAGCCCCCAGCCAGTACCAGGTGGAATGCTCTGGCATTGGTGTTAACTGCCATTTTGTAATTAACTGAGATGGGGTGGCAGTGAGGTGGCTGAGAGTAGAGTAACAAATGCAGAGAAGTGTGAACTCCCCAGTAGTGTAAGTGTTCACCTTGAGCTTGCCCAGCTCTGGCGATGTGCTAAGGACCATATACTTCCTTTCATGTGAAGTCTGAGGAGTTCTGGGTAGACACATCTTCTCCAGCTGCTAGGTGACACGGTGTGTTCATAGATAGAAAGCAAGAGTCCTTCTCCCTCTCCTCAGACATCTAGGCCTGGGCAGTAGAAGGTTAAAAGTGAACTCTCTACCATGAGCCATAATGGCTGGAGCGAAATTCTGGACTTAACTTTTTGAGACAGGCTCTCATTCTGAGAACTGTTTGGCCTTTACTTACTGTGCAGCCCAGGATGTCAATTCTGCTACCTCAGCCTTCCAAAAGGCGAGAGTAAGGTCCAACATCAGCCTAGCAAGTATGACTTCTTGACTGACAGCTCCCTGAGCAAAGAACATGTGTTCGAGAAGGAACCATGACTATCTACCATGCCCAGCCTGGCTTGTTGGCATGTGCTAGAACATCCACACAAAATATGTTTTTAATTTTTTTAAATTTAACTTCACAGTGTATGAGTATTTTGCCTACATGTATGTGTGTGTACCACATTCATGCCTGGTGCCCACAAAAAAAAAAAAAAAAAAAAAAAAGAAGGCAGCAGATCTTTTGAAATTGGAATTAAGAACAGTTGTAAGCGGCCATGTAGGTCTGAGAACCAAGCCCTGGTCCTCTATAAGAGTAGCCAGTGCTTTTAAGCACTCAACCATCTTTCTCAGTTGTCCTCCCCTTCAGAATATATACACACATATATGGTTTTATGTATCTATATTTTTTTTATATGGCGGTCTCCAGTTGCACCCATTCCCTAGAAAATATAATACCATTCTTCTTTACATTTGAATAAAACTCCATTGTACATATATACTACATCTGTTTCTCATTCCCCTCTTGACAGACCCCTATGCTGATTCCCCAGCCTGACTGTTGCGAATATTGTTGCAATAGACACAGATGTGCCTAGGCCAACAGGAGGGGGTGCACAAGGTAGAAAGCAATTCTGTTATTATGGGGATGATAGACTTGACCTTTCAAGATAACTTCTGTCAGCACCATGTGAACCTAGCTGGTTTAATGCCATCCTCCTCATTCCATCAACTGCCATGCTAACGTGGGGATATTCGTTGGCTGTTTGGGTGGTTGTGGCTAGAACAAGGGATGCCATTTCAACCCTGCAGTGAGTGCTGCTTTCAAGATGTGACCATCATCTTGTGGCAGCAGAAAACTCTTGTACACATCAGGGTGTGTGTGTGTGTGTGTGTGTGTGTGTGTGTGTGTGTGTGTGTGTGTGTGTGTTCACTTGCCCCATCTTCCTTGGGATGTTTGGGGAAAGTATTATGCCAGTGAGTAGCTCAGTCCACTGAACTAGAGGGAAACAGTACTTATCCTCATGACCCACACTCATACCCTGCTCTGTCTGCCACAGCCCAAACGATTTTTCTACCCACATAGCGCTTAGCAAACTTTATATGGAAAGATGACTTTGTGTTTGTGCCTTTAGGTATAATTTGTAAGAAGTAGGGCTAAAATTTTTATCAATTTAATCTCTGTTTTCAAACAATGTCAAGCTTTTCTTTTTTTCAACTAAAACCTTAGCTGTTTAATGGGTTGTCTTTTGAAAGCACCCTGACTGCACAATCTAAAAGCTAAATGAGGACAATCCCCACAGAAAAACAGGTAGAGCTTTCTCCTCTAAAAGAACAATCTCCATTGATTCAAAAAGAATTCGTGTCAAGATAGGAATTGGATTCTAAGCAGAACAGTAGAAAACAAGAGCTAAAAAGTCTACACTGTGACTGGAAAAAAAGATGCCTCTCCTCGGTGCCTTTCTTTCTGGCATTGAGTCCAAACCTGGTAGAAGAGTTGGCATGAATGAACAGGATGACTCGCGTTCCAGGAGGCCAGGTGAGCAGGGAGGCTAGGGTTAGAGCCCAGAGCTTGCATGCATCTTGTATTTATGCATAAAAACATCTCACTGAACTCTACTCAGATGTACCGTTCATTCATGTTAACAAAAAGTTAAATTTAAAATCTATTCATATAAAAAGAATTATTAGAGAAAAGTAAGTACTTTCTTCCTTCATCTTTTCTACCAGGACGGTTCAAGTGACACAGCACCAGTGACTGTAGCATCCAAGAGCGCTCTCCTTCCCTGACAGAGCATTGACTTTTGCCAAGGATACAAGTGCATGGAGTCCGACATTTTTATGCAAAGTCAGTTGTAGGTGCATTTATAGCTACACACACAAAGACCTGATATGTGCCTTCAGTTGGTTTGCTGAAGGTGTTTCTGTTACATCTCATCCTAAAGAGTACTAGTATTCTGTCAACCCCTTGTTTGTATGTAAGGCTATTTGACTGTGGTTCTATTTTAATTTATATGTATATATGTCACGTATATATAGGTACCTGAAAAGACCAGAGGAAAGTATCAGATGCCCTGGAGCTGGAGTTACAAAAAGTGGATTTTGCTCAGAAGGTAGAAGTGGATCTACCACGTAATCCAACTAACCCACTTTTGGGCGTATACTCAGTCACTCTGTGTCACACTATAGAGTTAGATACCTGCTCATCCGTGTTCGTGGCTACTCTACTCACACTAGCCGTGAGATGGAAAGAACCTAGATAGTCATCACCTGATGGATATGCAATGTAGTAAATTTAAACAATAGAATATTATTCAGCTGCTAAGAAAAATAAAGTTATAAATATGCAGATAAATTGATGGAGCTGGAGACAATTTCTCTGAGTAGGTAATCCAGATTCAGTAAGACAAATGTCATGGTTTGATTACTTGTAAATGGTAGCTTTGAGTCTTCAGATATGTGTTTTATTTAGGATGCCCACTGAGGTTGCAATTACTAAGAGACTATGGGGAATGTCAAGGGAGGGGAGATAGAATGTAATGGTATATAAGGTTAAGGGGAATAATGGAAAGGCAAGTTTAAACTGGGCTGGGGAATAGAACAGGGGAGAGAAGGGACTATGGTGAGGGATAGATAAATAACACTAAAGAGCTTTCAAAAAAGTCATAAGAAAACCTACTAGTGTAAATTTTTTCTAAAATAATGCATACATACATACAAACATATAAACATGCACACATACAAAAGGAGATGAATGGAGTTACTCTATAACATGAAAACAATCTCACACTAAACGCCACACACTAGTAAAAGACACGATATCGGGATGGGATAGACATTCAGTGACGATAAGAGATTGTGTTACTCTTGGTTGTCCTGTAGAATTTGTTGGTAAGACTGTATTGTTGAAGACAACACATACTAAAGAACATAGAGACATCAATCTGGTATGTTCGCAAAGCTTCATCCATACTACTAGCTTTCATAGTGCTGGGAGGTGCTGTGCACACTACTGGAAGGGAAGAGCAATCATCTATCTTACCCATCTATGAACCCTGCAAGTACAATAATGATAAACATGGCAAGACAGACCTACTATCCTAATAACCAGCCACCTTCTTATTGGATTCGAGTCATGCTCCATAAGAAAGCCATTCTTGGCATTATTATTGGGTCAAAGAACCCATGTTAGGCATATCATAGGCCCTAGCAGCCAACATACTATTATTACTCTGCAAAATGGGCATGGTATTAAACTGCACAAATCTATGGGTATGTCATTAGGAGTCAGTTTAATACTATGACATTAAAGTTATGCCCAGAAATCAGTGCATCTCTCAAGTAGCAATAGAGAAGTTTCTATTTGCAGTAGTTGGTGATTGACATAGAGACTCACAACTGGTACAGGTTCAGAAAATAAGAGACTACTAAATGCTCAGCCTTAAATGGGTCATCTATATCATACCCTGTCTTCCCAAGGCTCAGGGATCTTTGCAGAAATAGAGAAGGAAGTTGGAAAGGCCAGAGATGGTGGATTTTATAGTCATCCAGATACAGTAGGGGAGTTGAACATATGAACTCACAGCACTGTGACAGCATGACCTAGACTCGTGGAAGCTCAAACCAGAAAAAACCCTAGCATAAAGAGGGGAGGTGAACATAAAGTCTCACTCTTAGCTCAGGAGCTACTGACAATTGATAGGTATGGAAAGGAGAGTAGGTTTTTGTTAACGATGTGTCCCCTGGTAGGTTGATCCCATTCCAGGGGAAGGCTATAAATCCAAAAGTATAAGTGTAGCACAAATTGTACTTGAAACTTTTTTAAAAAGAAGGAGGGTGCAAAATTCAGTGGGTAGGAAGGGGGTGTTTCTGGAGGGAGTTAGGGGGGCAAATATGATCAAAATACATTGTATGGAATTCTCAAAGAACTGAGAGGGGGAAGAGATGCAGTGAGAGAAAGAGAGGGGAGAGAGAGGGAGAAAGAGACAGAGAGAGACAGAGAGGCAGAGATCACTGGGAAAGCCCATGCTTGGTATCATGTGGGTTTCCCTTTTCCTCAGGGGTCATTGGCCATGGGGCCAGGAAGGCAGAGGGAGGGAACAGAAGTGGTGAGCGAGGTTTAGACAGCCATGAGTATGACAGAAGAACTTTGGGCAACAGCTTCAGCAAGACAGCTCTATTTTATTGTTCCAGGTGTAGGGTATATAAAGGCTCTTAGGGGCATGGGTGGAGAGGGCCGATTGGTCATGACACAACACCTAATTATCATATGGGTGGAAAGTTAGAGCAGGACTTGTGTGCTGAGTCATACCCAGGATCATGCTTCAATCAGAGACACTCCCCAAGTAAGGTTAGGCAGAGACAGGAAAGCCCTGCTGAGAAAGGAAGTCCTCCATTTTATGCAGAGCTTAGAGAGCCATCTGGACATGGTGGATTGAGAGCATGGTGACTTAATAGCAGGGTTCTCCAGCAGTGACACACATCTTAAATTCCAACACTCAAAAGGCACAAGAGGTATCTGTGAGTTCAAGGTCAGCCTGGTCTACATAATGGGTGCCAGGCCAGCATGGCCAACGGAAATAATGAGGACTATTTGCCTACCTCCTCTGGCCTCTCTACTGTGTTCCATTGAACTAAGTGTATTTCCTTTTGTCAAGTCAGTACAAATTTGATTATCATAACTATCATGAATGAAAATTGAATAGTGTGGTTTGGAATCCTTTTAATTGCTATTGAACTCAATCTACAGATTAACTAGGAGACTTTCTTAGTCCACACATAAATTAATTTATGACATTTGGAGCTGGAAAGAGTGCACTACTCATCCACAGAATTCAAGTTCAGATTCCAGCACCTATGTCAGGAAGCTCACACTAATTTAACTCTAGCTCAAGGAGGATATGACATCTCTGGACATTATGGGCACCTGCACTCATATTATGCGTGCGCGCACACACACACACACACACACACACACACACACACAATTTAAAATGATAAAAAAATAAAAAGATTATTTATGACATTTTTCTTCATCAGTATTTTATAGTTTTCAGTGTGTGTTTTGATACTTACCTAAATGTATACATTTTTTTTGGAAACTGCTGCCAGCATCATGAATTTTTTTCTCCTAGCTTTTATGTTGAGTTTTAGTGGCATACGGATTTTGAAGGATTTATCTACTTCATCCTATTTCTGTTCAAGTGGTCATAATAATCTCTTATTATTCTTTACCATCTGCAGAGTCTGTAGTGATGCCTCTTCTTTTGTTTTTCATATGTACAATGATTTTTTTTTCTGTTTTGTTTCCTGTTTTTCTTTGTCTTTGTTCTTAGAGACTTGTTATTTTCACTGCTATCTTCAAAAATCAGCTTTCAGTTTCGTTTGTTTTCTTCATTGCTTTGTAATTGATTTCTGTTCATTTTTTTCTTCCTTCAACTCAATAATGCTTAGTCTGTTCTTCTTTTTCAGAGTTTTTAAGAATGGTAAGTTATTTTGAGAACTTTCTTCTTTTTTAACATAAGAACTTACTTAATTGTAGTTTATTTTCTTTTTGTACACTTCAAAAACTATTTTCTAGTTCTTTGACATTTCCTTATTTATTCTTGGATTATCATAAGTCCTAGTTTACCTTGTACTTGTAGATTTTCCTATTACTTCTTTTATAGTTGAATCCTGTTATGTCTCAAGATGCACTATGTAAAATTTAAATTATCTTACTTAATTAGCATTCTCCTCTGCACTGAAACAAGTATTCAAAAGGTGAAAATATGAACTGAAGTAGATAAAAATCAAGCTGACAGGGTGCGCCTATGTTCTAGTGATATGAAGACATTTCCAGTATGTTTGTAAAGAAAGTTATTTTACTTGCTATCTTTATCTTGCATCAAAATGTTTCAAATATATGAGAGGCCTGTTGTCTTCAGTCATATGTATGATAGCTGTGAATAGGATTCTCAGATAATCCTGCCTTTATCACTCCAAATTTTTACAGTACTAGATGGAACTTGATGGTTAAAACAAAACAACAGCAGCAAAACCCTTAACCTTAAAATGCCTTCAGCAAGAAAAACTTGGAGCAAGTGTCCTGATGGAAGAGTGTCACTTTGTGCCCTCATTGTAGTTCTTTAAGTACATAATTTGTCCTCAGTTTTAAGTCCTGGTATATTTTTCTTACTATTCCAAAACCTTTGGCATTGTGGGGAAAATAAATTAAGATCCATTGATATATGTGGGTAGGGATGAAAACCTACAGATTAGTAAACACTAGTTGGCCTTCTAGATGAATGGTTCTTAACCTGTGCGTTGTGACCCCAAAAGAGTCACATATCAGATACCCTTTATATCAGATATTCTGATTCATTCCAGTAACAAAATTATAGTTATGAAGTAGCAGCAAAATAATTTTATGGTTGGGGATCACCACGATATGAAAAACATTATTAAAGGGTCATAACATTAGTAAGGTTGAGAACAACTGTTTGAGACTTTACAAACAATTTTTCTGGTGTTCTGTGCTTTTCCTAGCAGCAGAATCTCAATAGTGGAGTGGAAACATCCGTCCCAATTCATAACACTTGGTTTTCAGTATGAAGAAAGATCCTGGCATTTTGTTGATACGAATCACTGCCAGAGGTTTGAGAATCTTCCATTCTAAAAGCACCAAGACAATTCCTCTCTGGATCATACTATGGAAGATATCACTTAACTATTGCATGTGTTATCAAGGTGTCTTGGTAAAGTGCTTCTCTAAATGTATTTGTGGCTTGTTCCACTCCTATCAGATTTATAGTATTCCTTGCTATAGTAGACAAGTAGAGTCAGTAGAGTTAGCTTAAGAATGGCTATAATAAAATAGATTCTGTCTTAATTAGGTTTCCATTGCTATGAAGAGAGACCATGACCAAGGCAACTCTTATAAAGGACAACATTTAATTGGGGCTGACTTACTGCTTCAGAGGTTCAGTCCATTATCATCGTGGTGGGAAGCATAGCATCATGCAAGGAGACTGGAGGAGGTGCTGAGAGTTCTACATCTTGATCAGAAGGCAGCCAGGAGAAGACTGTCTTCCACAGGCAGCCAGAAAGAAGGTCTCTTCCTTAATGGGTGGAGCTTGAGCATTAGGAGACCTCAAAGCCTACCTACACCGTGACACATTTCTTCCAACAAGGCCATACCTATTCTAACAAGGCCACACTTCCTAATAGTGTCACTTCTCATGAGTCAAGCATGTTCAAACCACCTCAGGTGCTTAACAATGTGAGAGACGAATCAATGGGTACATAAAACACACAATGCCCCCCGTCCTCTTCTTGAAGGGCATTCTGAGTCTCAATCTACAAGGTTATTTAGTGAGATTCATCTATTGTTTCCCATGCAAGGAAAGGGAGTTTCTTACATCCTGAGAATCGTTAATTATACTATGTTGTGGTTATGCCTTTGATTGATTTTTCCTTTTCTCTGACCCCATTCAAGACAATATTCATGGTCTTGATTCTTTTAATAAGACTATATTATTGCCCATTAGTTTTCTGTTCCTCCTGTCTGACTAATCCTGCTTCTTTGTGGTTCCTTTTACTCAACTGACAGATAAGCTCTAATCAGTCAATCATTATCACAGTGACTCTGGATAATAAAGCAACCCAGGAGTTGGAAAAGACTCGAACAATGAATTATTGATATGCCTGTATTCATAAGCGTGAGGTCAGTGGTTCTCAGATGATCTCTGTGCCAGTCTGGGTATCCAACTCATGCAGGCTTCTCACTGTGAGGTTTACTTGAGTCTGTTCCCTGTTTGTTTATTATGGAGCTTCAGCTGAAAGGAAGAGGATGTGTAAAGCCTCTGTTGTCTTGTAGTGCTACTGTATGTGCTGCTGAGACAAAATGTCTGGAAATGGCTACTTAAGGGAGGAAGGGTTAATTTGGGCTCACAACTTGAAGGTGTCATAGCAGGAAAGGCATAGCGGCAGGAGCTTGAGGCAGCTTATCACATCACATCTGCAGACAAGAAGGGATAAATGGTACTGCTCGTCTCACGTTTTCCATTTTATACAGTCCAGACTCCTACCTGTGAAATGTTGCTCCCCACACTTAGGGTGGGTCTCCCTACCTCAGTTAATTCAATTGATGAAATCTCTCACAGACCTGCCCAGAGGTCTGTCTCCTAGACAATTCTAGATTGCCAAATTGACAATCAATATTAGCCATCATATGCCTCAAGTCTGTTAATGTTATAATCCATGGCAAAACCCCAGATTGAAAAGTGGGAAATGTCCACGGTCACAGCCATAGAAAGCATGTAGATGTAAAAATGACTACATAGGAGTCAGGAGGTGTGACCAATAATGTACTGCAAAGCTTGGGGGGTTGTTTTGGTTTCAGGAGGTCCAGCTCTCACAACGTGGCTACCGTGGTAATTCTCACAATGTGGCTACCGTGGTAACTGAAACTGTTTACAGAAAAGGGAGTCTAGAATTCTGAATGAGATGCTTCTCTGTTCATCCTCTAAGACATGCCACAGAGAAGCTCTTTCTCACACTTGATCTCTGAAACCCAAATTATTTGTCCTGGCAGGACACTAACCTACATCCCCTCAGGTTCTAGAATGATTGACCAACAGGATCGACCTCAGGCTCTACCCATGAGGAAGACGAATGGCAGACATTTGGTTTTAATTTTTAATTTTTATTTTTTACGTGTATGAGTGTCAGACACCCTGGAACAGTCCATAATCTTAACTGCTGAGCTATCTCTCCAGTTCATGTTTGTTGCTATTTTGTGTGTGTGTGTAAAATTTTATCTTTCTTTCTTATGCTTGCATACCTCCTGCCCCACCTTTTAAACTTAGGAGTTATTGTGCTAGATATGTTTTTAAAGCAAATCGTACATCAGATCTAATTAAAAATTAAATAAATATTGAGTGTAATCCCAGTGAATTTAGGCTCTGCGGCAGCTTTCTGTCAGACACACTGACAGCAAGCATGCTTCATCTTGCCTCTTCCGGTTTTTGGAGCCAGGGTTGACATAGACAGAGGCAGAGCCCTTGTCTTTGCTTCGTGACTCCAACAGTTGGGGAACATTCCCCTGGCGTGTGAGAATGGCCTTTGGGAGAGAAAGAGTTCTCTGTATAGGAAAGAAACCCTCAATTCCCCAGTCTCTACTTACATCAATAGAACTCTCTCTAGATTGGTTTGTTTCTCAGAGGGCCACCTCCTCGCCAAGTGTCAATCTTGTCTGAGGTCCTCCAAGGAAAAGCTTTCCGTTGTCCATGGTGCTGGCGGCTCAGGATGGAAAGGAACTGGCTCCAGCTTCCGTGGGGGGCAAGGAAGCATGATTGCAGAAGGGGGCAAATGCTCTCAGTCTCATCAGTATCACAGAGCAGATGGATACAGCAATTAGTGCAAACATAATTTTGCCAAGAATATTAACACTTCTAGACTTTTATCAAGAAGGGGTGAAGTTTCAACTCAATAATTTTCTAAATTCGTAGAATATTTACTGGTGAGCAACAGGGTGTAGGGGTTCTGGTCTTATACTCATATGGAGGCCAGGGTAATTAATAGCAACGGATGAGTTGTTTTTATGCACATGAAGCAAAATGTAGAATTGGAAGCAGAAAGGTTTTCTGGTTAATATATGCTACAAAATACTAAAATGGTTGTTTTATTCCCATTTTTCTCAAGTCACTCAGAACAGCTAGCCTAATGACTTGCACAGAGGCCAAGAAGCCTGTTCTGCAGAGGGCCGGAGAGAAGGTATCACTAGCTCGGTGGGCCACACTGTCTCTTTTACAAGCATCTGTGCTCCCTTGTTTGTTACACAAAAGCAGCAGCTACAGAGAAGGTGGTGGTGAAAAAAATGTTCAGAAAGACTCTGTGTCTAACATGAGTGGCAGGTAGAGGGGACACCTGAGCTAGAGCCTTAATCTAGTCATTTCAGCTCCTCCCCTATATAGATACAGCCTATATCCCCCCAAGTTAGGGCATTTATTGGATGTATCAAATTTATATATAGTCTACACATCTAAAGGCATTAAAAGAAGTCATCTTGGCATGCAGTTCCCAGAAAGTTTCATATGATAAAGGACTCTGTAGAAGGTATGTCTCTCTTTTGAGTGATGTTACTTACTGTCCAAGTCTCACAGTCTTCTGGATCACCTTCTTCTTCTTCTTCTTCTTCTTCTTCTTCTTCTTCTTCTTCTTCTTCTTCTTCTTCTTCTTCTTTTCTCTTTTCTTAGAATTATTTATTTATTTTATGTATATGGGGACACTGTAACTGCCTTCAGATACACCAAAAGAGAGCATTAGACTCCATTACAGATGGTTGTGAGCCACCAGGTAGTTGCTGGGAATCAAACTCAGGACCTCTGGAAGAGTAGTAAGTGCTCTAAACCGCTGAGCCATCTCTCCAGCCTCACTGTTTTTCTTCTACATTTCTAGCTATATTTCTATATATTTCACTATATATGCACTATATTTCTAGCTCTTTTTCTTCTTCCTTTCATTATTATGTATTCATTCATTCATCCATCCATTCATTTATTCATCATGAACGTCTTCCTTTTCTTTCCTTTGTTCAGGTAGGAATTGTAGGCTAACCTGACATCCTAGTCAAGAGCAGTAGTTGAAAGTGATGTCCCTTATTATGAGGAAGAAAAGAGCAAACAGAAGCCTCAAGGAAGAACATAGTGCTCGCCAGACCTGGTGGTGCTCAGAAGGCACAGGCAGGCAGATTTCTGAGTTAGAGGCCACCCTGGTTTACAGAGCAAGTTCCAGGGTAGTCTGGGCTACACAGAGAAATACTATCTTGAAAAACCAAAAGTAAATGTGAATAAATAAATAAACAGACAAATCTGTATTTGTAAGGTTATATATAGAAAACTTAATGAGATCTACAAAAATAAAATTATTAAATGGTCTTAAAGTAGATCCTAGGATAATAAAAGTTTAGCGCACACACATGCACATTATTTCTCTACATTTAAAACAAACCACAAAAATAAATTTTTTAAAGTACCACTGCATTGGAATAAAAATATGAAATAAATTAAAGATGAACTTGAGCAAGAGATGTAGGACTGCCTACTGGAAACTGTAAAACATCCTAGAAAAAGTCAAAAATCTGAATAAACGAAAGATGAGTCGCTTTTATAGTTTCAAATTTTATATTTTTAACAATCCTGTTTCCCTAATATTTGTCTCTGATGTTCATTAAAATCTGGCAGATTCTACCCTGTCTTTGGTAGGAATTGACAGGCTAAACCTAAAGTAAGAGGAAACTGAAAATACCCTGAAAACTAAAAATGGCTTTGAAGAAACTTTGAAGGTACAAACATCCGAGCTTCATGACTGGTTCTGAAAGTGAAGCAGGCAAGGCAGGTCCAGGGAGAAAACCGAGGGGCAAGAACGAGACAGGCTTCAGAAGACACGCATGTGCACAGTTGATCAATTGTTGACAAAGATGCAAAAGCTATTTAGTTCTCTAAAGAATAAACAAAATGTACAGAATGTGTGAGTGTGTGTGTGTGTGTGTGTGTGTGAGAGAGAGAGAGAGAGAGAGAGAGAGAGAGAGAGAGAGAGAGAGAAAGGAAAATTGGAAGAGAGAATAGAGAGAGCTGTAATATAGATGCTGTGGCATGTATAGCAACTATCTCAAAATAGACCATAGACCTGATGTAAACCCTGCTCCTCTTGGAAGGGGAGACACCCCCTCTGGTATCACCCCACACTGGCATGGCTTTCCCTGAATCTGATTCCTGCCTGTGGATCCCATTCCCCTAACTGGGCTGCCTTGACTGGCCTCAGTGAGAGAGGATGCACCTAACCCTGCAGAGACTATAATGACTTTTAGAAGAGGAGATAGGAAAGAGATCTCTGTGGCTTTAAACTAGGCAGCCCACACAACATCAAAAACAAAACCTTTTAAAATTTAAAATTAGATTTTACCACAACGAAGGACATACATCTTTCTAAGGATACTTAGGAGAATGAGATGATATGCCATAGTCTGACAGGAAACGCTAGCAAACCACATAATATAGAAAAGGATTGTCAACTTTCAGTAATAGAAAAACAGATGACCTAATATCAGGGAGGGAGGGCACAGGCCAGTTTGTGAGAATGGTGGCAGTTAAGAATGGAAAAGGGGGGGCTGGAGAGATGGTTCAGTAATTAGGAGCACTGGCTGCTCTTCCAGAGGTCCCGCCCGAGTTCAATTCCCAGCACCCTCATGGCAGCTCAAAACTGTCTGCAACTCCAGTTCCAGGGAATCTGACACCTTCAAACAGCAATGGACATTAAAAAAATAAATAAATAAAACAGAGAACAGAAAGGGTGGGCGGACAGGACTGCAAAGGGTACTGGGAGCTGCCTGATGGTGGACATGTCCTTCACACCACTAACTATGTGTTTCTACATACATGTTATGCAGGACTTTGACACATACAATGTACAATGTACCAAATTGTGCATCAAGTAGGTACATTTATTTTATATCAGTCATTCCTTAGAAGTCTGATAGTTCCCACCAATAAAATGTATAGGGTCTCATGTGCTTCTCTGGATTATTACCTTTTGGATTTTTTTCTTTTTGTGTGTGTTTTTATTTGTCTTTTACCTTTTTGTGGTTTCTGTCCAAATTCTGTATTAATTTTAAAATGCCCTGTTTTGGGTTGATATATATGACAGTCTTAGCAAATTCTTTTTATAGTAAGATACAGAAATGTTGCTATTTTTTTTTCAAGAAGATCATGAGATGTGACATTTAAAGACTACCAGAAGCTTCTTTATATTTGTCTATTTAAAACACAAGTAGCCAGGCAGTGGTGGCGCATGCCTTTCATCCCAGCACTTGGGAGGCAGAGGCAGGTGGATTTCTGAGTTCGAGGCCAGCCTGGTCTATAGAGTGAGTTCCAGGACAGCCAGGGCTACACAGAGAAACCCTGTCTCGAAAAACAAAAAAAAAAAAACAAAAAAAAAAAAACCCAAAAAAAAAAAACCCCCAAAAAACCCCACACAAATAAAAAAAGCTGGTGAACTGGTTCAGCCTACTAAGATACTTGCTTCCAACCCATGACCTGAAGAACCACATGGTGGAGGGAGGGAACCAACAAGTTGTTCTTTGACCTCCACACAAGTGCTATGGTGCATATGGATACACACACACACACACACACACACACACACACACACACACACACACACACACAACTCAATAAGAAGCACGATTTCAAAAAGAAAAATAAAATGCACCATGAAGAGGCTATCCATAGAATGTGATTCTTATTCTATTCTGTGTGATCAAAATTTTTCCTACATTGTCTGTTATTATTTATTCACTAATTCATTCATTCATCATTCATTCATTCATTCCTCCACCAAATGTATTTCCAGGGTAGTATTTGAAAATACAAGACTCTGATAGTAAATTTATTTGAATGTACAGCTGTGTATAGCTGCAGTTTATGTATTATGTGAAACCCTAGTAATGTGAATTGCAGAATTCTGACATGAGTGGTTTGATTTTATTTGACATATTATCCTTTAAAAATAAGAAAACTGCCTCCACAAACTTCAGTATCTATTAGTCAAATTGAGTTCTTATTTTGAAAAGTAAGTTGTCTGAACTGCACCATTTGGTGTGTGAATTCATGAGTGCAGTTGAGGTGCAGGCACTGTCCAGTTGAGGTGCAGGCACTGTCCAGTTGAGGTGCAGGCACTGTCCAGCCCAGCTTGTCTTTTACTGTGGGATTCCTATTTTCTTGATACACAAACCCAGTTTGAAGATTTCTTTTTTATTTCCTCAGGCAGAGAAGGATCCTGCCCCTTTCAATTCCCTTTCCTTTGGGCACGTTACAAACACCGTCCCTATGTTTCTTTGGGTCTATTGTAGTGGGGCCAATTCTTCATTTTCTGTCTCTCACCTGCTTCTGTCTATTTATTTGTGTATAAGATGTCAAAGGAAAGCAAAAAGCAACACCTCAAAATACCACCTTGAAAGCGAAAATGCCAACAAATTCTTTTCTGCACCTGAAGTTTTTAATTCTTTAATCTACCATGGAATGTTGCTTAATTCCATATTTTATTATGCAGAACTGAAAATTATGTACTTTAGTTTTCCAAAACGATTTGAAAGCATGGACTGTTTATAAATAGAGGGAGGCCTGGCCTGCCTCTGCTTTTCCTCTTACAAATATTTGTGGGGTTCTCTTAAAACTTGGCTTTTGGAAAATTCTCAGAAAGCTCTGGGGAACAAAAACCAGTATTTTAATTTTTTTTTAAAAGAAATTAGAAGGTTCATTAGATGACAAAAATGTAACATGATGCTGCAGTGTTATGATAGGCAGACCTACTGAACAGCTGGGTTCTTTTTGTAGATGCTTTGTCTTAATTTCAGAGAGTTTCATAAAGTATAAATAGAAAAATGTTAAAATTGTTGAGTTGGAGGATGACTACAGATTTTTTTTCTTTTCCATGTTTTCTTTTTTGTGTTTTTGTTTTGTTTTTTACAATTTTGCTAATAGGTTTTTTTTTTGTTTTTTTTTTTTTTTTTAGAAAAGAAAATTGGTGTCTATATCTCTCATTCATACAAAGACAGCAGAATTCGGGGTTGTAATCCCAGGTGAAACATCTCATACACTTGGTTTCAATCAGTGTTCAACCTCCTCTTTTAACAAAATACATGTTGCTTTGTGTCTGTGAAAGAACTGGATTGCATTGAATTCTCACTGTAGTGGAGAAATTTATTGGGAAAATGGAGGGGACTGGATTTGAGGTTCATGTGGCCTCTTTGTAGCTGAACGAGTCAGTTAACATATTTGAGTTTTCGTGTTCATGTGCCTTTGAAGTGAGAATGTTGATGTCTGCCGGAAATACCTCCTAGTGGAATGAAGAGCTTTAAATAAGACACAGGGATATCTTAGAAAATGAAGCACTCTTCAAATTTTGCTCTCAGCTTAAAACACGTTGGAGGACAATGCTAACAGAGAGGCCTCAGCCAGTAGACTGCCTTTGTATCAGACAAAGTTAAAACTGCAAATGCCTGGATGTGAAACTTGTCTTCACAATGGAGACGCCGTTCAGCAGGTCTGTGCCCTGGACAAAATGCTCCTTTGCTATAGAGGCGACACATTAACACACACACACACACACACACACATTTAAGTATGTGTACTTTAACATTCTGACCTAACAGGCACTGTCAGATCTTTCATGAGGGGCAAATCAGACAGTGACAGACATCACTTCTTTCTTGGAGGACGCTGTGGCATGAATTAAAGGCTGTCACTAGAATGAAGTGTTCTTGGACTGTATTTCTGACTGAGCTCACGGTAATGAAATGATGTTCAGCATTTAACTTGATGCGAAATAGACCGCTTGTCTTGGCTCTTACCTTGTACACAGCTCCACTGCATCTCTCAGCAGCCACGATTAAAGCCAAACCCAAGTCAAGTGCTTTGGTTGCAGTAGTTGTATTAGGAGCTGGAAATAGCCCATAGGAAAAGATGACTTCATAACCATCTTTGGCCCAAGGAAAATAGCCGCAATTTAACTCTACTAGTGTTCTTTTCATAACATTAAATGTGTGTGTATAAATATACATATATGTAGAAGAATATAAGAAAGGCTTAAAAATGTTGCTCGTATTTTAAATATTAATTCCAAACTATTTTTATTTAACATATGGTATTGTTAAACAGGTATAGAATTCTTGACATACACCTTCCACCACATTTTGTTAGAGGGCACTTTATATTTTATCAAAAATTGTGCATTTTAATAGATTGTAGCTCAGCTTTTGTCCAAAGACATGCAAGTATCCATTATTTACATTTAAAGGATTGCTTCAGAGGGAACACTGAATCCAAGAATAGGCCCCTTGAGAGACTTCCTTCTATGAATGCTTTTTGATGGCTCCTGCTATGGAGCTGCTGGGTTCCCACGCTGCCATCCACATTTCTGGCTGGCTTTAGCACAAATAGTCCCATCTACATTGCTATAGTACAGGCCATACACATTTTAATTGCTCTTGCTGAAAATATCACCAGGCAGTTCATAATATCTCATTTATTGAAAATATTGTGACAATCAAGGACCTTGTTATCAGCCAAATGTGAACAACTGGGACCAGGGAAGGATTTAATAATAGCATGTGTGGGACACTCATTTCCAATCACTCCTGAACCATTTAATGTTTTCTATTCAAGCTATGTATTTTTGATAAGCATCGTTAACTATAGATACTACTAGGGGCAGACGTTTAAGCTCAGAATTTCTCAGTACTAAATGCCAGTCAATACACATTTTATACATATCTACAGACTTTGTTACCAAGTGCCACACAGGTAGGGCACACACACTAGTCACCTTTGTTTTCAAAGGTTATGTGTCAACTCTGCATATTGTGTGGCAAGAAGATACTATCAACAACATATTTTGCATATTGTGCAGGTATTATATGGCCACAGAGTGTAATACAAATTAGTGGCAAAGTGCTGAGTGTAGGAAGCTATGACAGACTCAGATGCACACGGTTGACTATTAACCGGAAATTACCTGACTCTGCTAAGGTTCTAACAGCATGAAGCACTATGTCATGCCCAGCGTTCAAACATCTCTGAAACGCTGAGGCACAATGAAGCTTGTCAAAGGAATTTTACCAACAGCCATAGGCAACGAGAGACATGGGTGACAATGATGTTGGGGGCAGGGGACAATATGGACCACTAGGGAAAATCTTCTGAACTATGCTGTCTTCAAAGTTTTGCCCACTCCATTGTGACCGTCATGGCTTGCTAACGTGTGCATTATCCTAAAGTAACAAAACCATGCTGACCTGAAATTTAAAGCATCTGACGATTTTGCTGGCACAATGGTGTTGTGCCAACTCACTCATTCCCTAGGATACAGCAATTCAAAATAATTCAGACCGTTAGGAACAGGAAGAAATCTTACTTGCAACTCGGTTTCTCCATCCAAAAAACTACAGAATTTTACACCTATTTGATATCCTAAGTGTTGGACTGTTTTAAATTTTAAAAAAGACATCAATTCTGCTTGATGCTCTGTCTACTCTTAAACCTGGGGCCACAGATGATAATCTGTAGTTAGCGGCATGTTACTTGTTTTTGTTTTTTAACATTTAAAATTAGCTTGCATTATCTTAATTCAAATGCCTTTGGCTCAAGTAATTACTTTCCTCAACTCCAGCAAACAAGAAAGTTTGCACTGTTTTCTCATTTAATAAAAGGAATCAGAAGTTACTTTGCAGCAGAGCCTTCCGAGGTGCTCAGCTGTGCTCCAGAGGAAAGCATTAGTGGAGTGTTCAAGGAGCCCATTTTAGACCAACAGGAAGTCCCCGCCGTCCCCAAGCATGAGCTTCCCAGGCCTGAGGAAATTCTCCTCAGGAAGAGGGTAGCTGCAGGCACCACGAACATAAATATCCCCATCAACACTCAGGGAACCCTAACAAAGGATACAAAAGACAAACAGAAACACAACAAAAGTTTCCCTGGAGCCACAGCATGCCAGGACTGGGCCAAGATGCAGCAGTTTAGACTTGGAATCCAGGGGTCTTCCTCCTACTTTCTAAATGTAGTTCTGTTTTGACAAAGGCAGTCAAATCAAGACAGGGTAATTCACCTTCCCTACTTATGACTTCTAAAACAAATCAAAACCAAACAGCCCCCTGCCCTAAACTGTTTACTATGAAGGATTTTCATCCAGAAGGCCCATTTGTTCCTTTGTTTGTGCTATTGATGGCTTTTAAAAATGCACCCTAGCAGCGGGCAGTGGTGGCGCATGCCTTTAATCCCAGCACTCGGGAGGCAGAGGCAGGTGGATTTCTGAGTTCAAGGCCAGCCTGGTCTACAGAGTGAGTTCCAGGACAGCCAGGGCTACGCTACACAGAGAAACCCTGTCTCAAAAAACCAAAAAAAAAAAAAAAACAAAAACAAAAAAAGCACCCTAGCTTGAAGAAAGAAGAAAAGTATTGCCCTAACTGGAGGACTGTGCAGAAAAAGCAGATACGGTCATTCCAAGTACTTCTGTTGGAGTCCTTGACTGTCCAGTGTAATAAGCAGAAGCAGATTATCATCTGCCTTGTGGAATTCCACAACTATTGAAAACTGAGCATGTGTGTAGCTTGAATTTAGTATCTCAGGGGGTGTTCAGTTGCTCTTTTCAGAACCCACAAGCTATCACCGAGAAAGCACGAGCATGTGCCTACATGACACAGCCGTCCTTGGGCTTGGTTAACGTTACTTCATATAAGCAGACAAACCCTGCCATGTCATACCATACAAACAATTTTAATCGTGTAGTTACAGTCAATACCACTCCTAATCAGCACATTTCTGCATAAAGAAAACTGTGATACACTTATAAAAACAGCAGCTGTAACAAAATAGCTGGTGTTTTCATAGCCATAAACTCATAAAAAAAGAAATACACCTTTATACAGAAACTTTATACAGATGTCGCTTTAAAATTGATTGTAAACCAAAGGAAGACACATTGCAAACATCAATTATTTTCACATTAATTGCATAATTTTCTAAGGTGATCTATTAGTTTTATTTACCTAAGCTTATTTGCATGATAGTAAAAATTGCATACAACAAGGAGACCGAAGCTTCTAGAGTGAATTGCTTGGATAACGTAGACTTTTATAGGCAACTGTGTAAAGCACATTTTCTCTATTTAAAACTTTTAAGACACTTTGTTTTACTGCTCATCAAAATACAGTTATAAATAGAAAGAAAATCAGTATGGTAACAAGAGAAGCAACATTACATTTAACAGAAATCTCCAAAAACTGAAGTATGACATGATGCTGCAGGATCTACAAATAAATAACGACTAAATTGTGTTTCACATTTTCTTTTCCTTAAAAAAAAATCATGTAACAATGAGGATGAAAAAAAATTACAGTGAACTTTTATTTCCAAAATAAAAAACAAATTTTAATTACGGCAGTGCCATATAGTACAAGGCATTTGTTGGCATATGTCATCTTTAAACTGCATTCCACAGTCTATAGTTCTTTTTTAACATACAATCGAGTAACAAACTCTCTTTTTTTTTTTTCTTTTTCTCTTTAAAATAAGGGGCCAGTTTCCAAAGACTAGTGTGGAGTGTTACAGAAATAATTAAAGAAAAGGCAATCATAATCACAGAAGTTATAATGCTTATTTGAGGCTCCAGAATAATAATAATCAAAAGGAAAACCAATTTCTGGTATCATGCTGACAGGGTCCAACCTGGGTGCAGCCTTTGAACACAAACTCTACCAAACAATCCTTGACGCTTCACCTGGGGCTGCCTAGCAGTTTGTAAAACAGTAAAACCTTGAGTGCAGTCTGTCCTGTCCTTCCAACTTCCTGTTTGTGCAAGTTTCCGAAGATTCATTGGCCAAACAATAAACAATAAAGGTTTTTCTGAGCGAACAGAAGGTGGACTTCTCATTTTGTTAGGAAATACCAGTGGTGCGGCTGAAAATAATACTGTTCTCTCAGTCTTTCAAGTCGGCATTAATGTCTGTGCTTCCTTCCACGGACAGCTCTTCTTCTAGTTTCACTGAAAAAAGGGTGTTGGCGTTTTTATCCTGGACACTCTCTTCCAAATCCTTAAGTAACTCATCCTCTTTGTACTCGGCCACATCCACCTCCAAGCCGGAGTTGTCCTTCAGTTTGCCGTGATGCTTAAGGTAGTACCGCTGGTTCTGAAAGAACTTGATGATGGTGTATTTCGGGAGGTCCAGCTGTGCCGACAGAGTCTGGATGGCCTCTTCATCCGGGTACAGGCCCACGTCTTGGATGAAGCTCTGAAGAATCCCCAGGGCTTCCACGGAAATTTTGGTTCGTGGCCTGGTCTTCTGCCGGTTTTCCTCATCGGACTCGGCGGATGAGGCCACTGTGGGCTGCCGTGGGGGGAGCCTGGGGCCTGCCTGGGGCTGTGGCTGTGGCTGTGGAGGCGGCGGTGGCGGCTGCTGTTGCTGCTGCTGCTGTTGCTGCTGCAAAGAAACAAGCAGACAGTCAGAGCTGCTCGGAGCCCGGAGCCCACAGGAGTGAGAGTGGGTGCTTCCAAGCCTGTGTAGTGTCTGGAGGTGGGGATGGGGGGATAGACACACCGAGAAAGAGCAGGCCAGCTAAACAGCCCACAGCCTTTATTAAATAAACAAATACACATGTGAGCTCAGACCTAGGCAGCTAGGAAGCCATGCAGCTTGCAGTGCTACTGTGCCCATTTACCACCTATCTGTGGAGGAGAAAAACAACTGGGAAAAGGTGAGCCACACAACTCTCTGGAAAAGGCTATGTACCAAAGGCGGCCAGCAAAGCATAGCATGAAGTCATTCATTAACAGACTTAAAAGAAGAATCCTTCTTAGCAAGGATTCCAGAGACATCGTCCAATGGTTGAGCTACCTAGCCATTGGGAAAGCACTGTGCCTGGCCACACTGCATTCTCCACCAGGAAAGCCGGGGAAAGCCGGGCTATGCTGTGTTCTGTGGCTGTGCCATGGAGGAGAGCACAGCAGTGGCTTCTCTCATTCTGCACACTTCTTAGAGGTGCAAGGATATTCTATCACACAGTTCCAATTCTCTCTCTCTTCACACACACACACACACACACACACACACACACACACACACACACACACACACACTTTCCTAGTGTTTGCACTAGGCTAACGCTAAGTTTTTTCTCTTACCCCCTTCAAATAAAGGTTCACTCCATTCTACGCCAGCTGGCGAATTGTTTTGTCTATAGTAAACTACGATGTGATTAGGCTTTAAATTTAATGTATACAGACACTTTTTCATAATTAGTATCTGCATATGTGCTGTAATTCCTGTACACAATTATACGCAACAAACGTGTGGCGTGTGTCTACTGTGCACTCGACACCCATAATTCTTAGCAGCCAAGCCAATCAACCCCGGGTACGCAAAGCTGCGATGTATTAGAACATTCGTCCTGTGCTTAAGCATTTCCTCTTATCCCCCTAAGAAGCAATTTTATTAAAAACAATTTACATTTTCAAACAAGTACTATTTTTATTACTTAACATATATCTTTCTTGTCTTTGTTTTAGCTGAAACAGTTGGTTTTTCAGGCTTTCACGATTATTTTAGTGCTTAATATCCTAAGGGATTCTCTTTTTCAATTTGTTTTATCTTTAATAAATACTCAAGGAATTTTTTTTCCTGGTGGATGGATAACTCTATTATTTTAGCTACAGATATCTATATAGCAATACCAAGAAGGAATGCAAGAGATTCAACAAAGATGTTAGGCAGGTTTCTGGGACCCCAGAGGCAATGGCATTTCCCTTAAAGGAGAACGCTAAAAACAACCTTCAGATTTAGCAGAACAAGTTACACAGTTTAAATCCAACTAGCTACAGGAGCCCCAACCCATGGTCAAGTTCCTCATGGTCGGCAGCCTTTCGACAGATGAAGCACCATGTCCTAAACAGGCTACGTCAAGCACAGGCTGAAGTGCTGGCACTGTGGTCTCTGGCCAGAGACAAGGCCATTCTATTACTGTCTTTTGTACATTGGAATACCCTGACTGAGGGAACCAGCCTTCACAACACCCTCCTTTCTCCCTTTCTCCTGGCACAGGAAACTGGTGCCCGCTCACCTGAGGGGCAGCATGGGGCCATGGTGCAGGGGTCAGCAGGCTTGGTAAGAAAACGCCTCTAGACTCTCCTTTCCCAAGGGTGCTGGGAGAGGGGCTCTAAGGAAAGACAAACAAACATGACTCGCCCTGTCCTGCCCTGGGATGGGTGGGGAGGCTATGTGAGGTGAAAGGCCGGAAGAAGAGCATAAGGATAAAGCAAGGTGCTGGGCGGGTTTCCCTCCCCCCCTCACTCTGGACAGACTCCAAGATATAAAATGTTCAACCTTCTTCTACAGCACAAAGCAGGTTCCTTTCCTCCAGGGCAGGGTGGTTTTAATTAGAGAGTAGGTGGTGTTTTAAATTCGAATTTTAAAAACATACACCAAAAGATATATTCTAAACTTTCAAATTCAAAACCCAGTGCTAACCAAGACCGTTCAAAAGGGGGCTCCTGCCATATTAGGGCGAGGAGATACAACACAACAGCTGGAAATTTACCCCTTGAGCAAGATGGCAGCGTGATGGCCTGCTCCTGTACAATGCCTGTATGTAGACTGTGGGGAGAGGAGAACCACTAATTTCCCTGCTAAGTTGAAGGCTTTGTTTAGTTAGTGCTACACTGAATTGGCCAAGGTAAACGAACCTGAATCTGTTCTGCTGGAACATGGATGATGTGGGGAGGTCTGTCGCCATGGTGATGCACAGCATTGCTCTCCTGCTCATAGATGGCGTCTCGCTCAGGCTGAGGCAGACTGAGGAATCTTCGGATCATCGACAGGTTCTCCCACAGGGTCCTGTTCTCTGGAGAAGGATCTTCTTTCCAGCGCAATAGCTCACACAACCATCCCTTAGGAGGAAAGGGTAACAGTCAGTCAGTGCTAGGGCTGGAATCTTCTATAGATGCTAAAACTGAGACTCCAGCAGGTAACTTCATCCACACATCACACTCCAATCTGCTTTAGTTTTTTTTCTTCTTTCTTTTAACCCGTTAAGAGAGGATAGCTGTAGCAGTGGAGGAAGCAGGCTCTGTTTCTGACAGATGTTCAGAATGTTCAGATTTGCAGATTTACATCGTTAACAGGCAGACACATGGGCTGGGGAGATGGCTTGGTTGGTAACTGCTTCCTGTGCCAATATGCAATGTGAGTTTGGATCCCCAGAACCCATATAAAAGCCTGTTACCTGCTACTCCAGTGATGGGGGTATGGAGACAGATACCGAGGGCCTGCACACAGCCAGTCTAGTCAAAATGGGGAGTTCCGGGTTCAATAAGAGACCCTGACTCAGAACATAGGGTGGAGAACCATAAAGACAATCAGACATCAACCTTTTGCCTCAATAGCTGTGCACCTGAGTGTGCACACAAACACTGGAATAAGGACTCCGAGAGCAAGCGCGCATCCACCACAGACTGCAGGAAGAGAGACTGAAGGGGGTAAGAATATAGGGAAGCCTTGGGCAGGACTATCTAGCCCAGCCGGCTTGCTTGTCAGCATTCACTGGCCGTGGAAGGCACTGAGGTGGCAAGTCAGTGTTAGAACAAACTGTCCTCAAAGACTTTCCTAAGCTTACACTTTCTGTATTAGAAAGGAAGCTGAGAGAAAGGGAGGGAGAGGGGGAAAGGGAGGGAGGGACGGAGAGAGAACAAGCCAGTGAGCACTAGCGCCCGGCATGCTTAGACATGAACATGTTTGGCTTTATGGTTTTATTTTGGGCATTTAGGAGAATTCTTCAACAAGAAACTTTTTTAAAGGAAACCCCAGAGTCCTACTTTTACATCAGCTGAACTTAATTTCATGAAAAAGAGTGAAGGACCAAAAAAAAACACCACCACCACCACCACCACAAAGTGAAGGACAAACTCAACCAAGGCCACAATGCCACCCTGTGTGACCCGGAAAGTTTCAACAGAAGACACTCAACTTACCTCAAACTTTCATCCTGTCTACCCTACTGGGCCACAAGCAATGGCATGGGAAAGTGGGAGGCGAGCATGTACAGTTGGAGCCTGCCAGCCAGGACGGCTCATTATTAGACTGTCAGGGGCATCTCACCGGCCCATTGCCCTAGGGTGACCTATGACTGGCTCGAGTAGACAGCAGGCTAGCTAGCGCCTTCTGAGCGCACTCTACAGATTCTCTCCCCTACTCTCCTGCTCCCTCCCCACAAACCTCTACTGAGGCCATCTGAGTCCTTTCCCCTTCCCTGCTCTCCCCTGTTCCTTGAGGGATAGGCACCATTGTCCATTTGGGGCTCTGCTTTGGGAAAACTGGTCTAAAATGAAGGGCTTTCTTGGAAATTAGTTGGATAGGAATAGTCCAGACACTGTACCTCTATTTTGCAAATTTTAGATCTATCCAGGAAGGGTTCTGCTTTTTAAGTTATTGGGAGATGAAGCCAGAGAATTATACAGCTTTCTTTCTCTTTTCAAACTGAATGAGCCATTCAAAAGAAACTTCTATTTGTGAAAATGGTGAAAAGAAACAAGGCCTTCTTATCCCAGGTCTGTCTGAGAGATTTAAAAAAAAAATGGGGACTGACATATTAGCTTCCTACTAGCCTGCCAGAATACTCATGACTTTGGGTAAGTTGTGCAAATTTTACTCTTTTTTAAAAAATATTTATTTTATGTATATGAGTACACTGTAGCTATCTTCAGACACACCAGAAGAGGGCATCAGATCCCATTACAGATGGTTGTGAGTCACCATGTGGTTGCTGGGAATTGAACTCAGGACCTCTGGAAGAGCAGTCGGTGCTCTTAACTGCAAATTTTACTCTTGCTTTGTTTTGTTTGTAGGGCTCAGTATAAAGCCCAGGACCTTCCAAGCTAGCCAAGTGCCTCTAGGAAAGTTTGGATACTTTAGCAGTTGTTTCTAATTTAAGCAAATACACACACACACACATGCACATACACACACAAATAAATGTTCGTGTGCATATGTCTGTATATATGAATGCTAACATATCTATGTATACACATATATACACACACATATGAATGTTCATGTGCATATAATGTGTGTGTGTGTGTGTATATATATGAATGCTCACATACCTGTGTGTATACACACATACACACACGAGTGTTCATCTGATAATGCTCTTATTTGATGCCACTGAACACATAATTCAAGATGAGAAGGGACAATACACTAAAGAGTTAACCTGAAAGAATGGCCACTAAAAAGAAAGAAATCTCTGCTGTGATGAGAGTCCTGGAGCTTGCTTCTCATTTGACCACGGTGACTCTGTCCATTTCCAGACTGCTGTGAGCTGATGGAGTTTGCCTCTACTTGTGTGAACAGACTATAAACTACAAAGCTTAACTCGAGAGGTTAAAGTGTTCGAGACTCACCTGCACACATGGTCTCCTGGAGATATTATTTAGTTCTTCTGGGTAAACACTTGCTATCTGAGCAAGTCATAAAAAATATCATCTGTTTTCCTAGATCTACACCATTTCGTTAAGCCATGTCTCTAAATGTTGTTGTTGGATAGGTTTTAGATGTATTATTCCCCTGGAGGCTTGAACGTAACTGATTGAGGTCACTTTGCTAACCACCTTGTCTGCACCCTTCAGCTATGACCTTGACACAACCTGGATGCCTGGAAACTGGCCTTATTCACCTTTCCAGAGAAGGGAGAAGGCTTGAGAAGACCATGGAAGAAGAGGCTTTCGAGCTTGGCTAGTAGAGCACTGTGTTCAACACCGAACTGCTACCATTTATTTTTATTTTTATTTTTTTAGAAATAAATGCCTGTAGCTAAAAATTGCCAAGAGTTAAATTAAGAATGATTCATGTCAGAAAACCTTCTTGGAGAGTGTTGAAAACATTGATAGTCTCACATCCTTCAGAAACTTCTTTAAGTAAAGGCAGAGATCACTTGGCGCTTGGATGTAAGTAAAAAACATGTGGATCACAGATGTTCTTTGGGAAAGAAAATCATTAGTTCTTTTAAGACAGCTAATAATGACAGCTAATTCCTAAATAATCACACTCACGCGGGTTTAACAAATATTTCAAAAAGAGAACCCTGACTCATTCAACAAACATTTTGCCTATATTGTCACTTCTGTGTCTTCTGCACTTCCCAGACAGATCCTTATTTTATTAATTGCCCATGACTAACATAACACTTCCAGTACTTTGCTATTAACCTCTGCACTTAAATAATACTTCTAATTCCTTATCTAAAAATAACGCAACGAATCTGCGTTGAAGCGAGTTTCCGCTAGCCTTTTAGAGAGAGGATGAGCTGAAGAGACTGAAATCAGATGCTTCATACAAAAATATTTGACAGTGCATCTGGGAACTGTTAAAACTCTACAAGGGTGTTCAAAAAAAGGAAAGAAAGGAGGGAAAAGAAAACGGGTTGTGCCTGTGTGAACTCTTAACTAAAGGGAAACACTCATTTTTGACACCTTTTTTTTTTTTTCATTTGTCACAACAGAAATAGACTGATGTACCCCCAACTAGGATTGGCAAGAAAACAACTAACCTGTTCTTATACTAAATATCTTGTGACAACCTCAAATTCTATCCCTCTTCACTCCTGTGACTTGAAGAAAGCAACTGAAGAGGATATAAATGCCTTCTCATTCCCCAGTACCTTCCTTAGGCCAGTTCCCCGAATGTTAGAATGAACACATTTGGAAAGGTGACCCAGAGGCCTGAACATTGCTAACATCTGACAAATAAAGCCAAGACTTCCCCAGAAGTACCACGCTGCTGAGGGGGAAAGGGAGAAGAATGAGACACGGTGCTTTTTTGTACAACGTGAACATTATCCCTTTAGGATAGATCTCTGGGATTTGTTGAGCCGTGTACAACCAGAGGCAGGTGGATCTGGAAATGCTTTCAGAATTAAATTAGATCACAACTCTTTGAATGGTAGAAAAGATGGTGGCCTAACAAGCCTTCAAATAATGAGACCGATCCATTCTGAGAAAACTAAAATGGCACAAGGAACAACCTAAACTTTAAATGTGGTAAATTGCCAAGTAGTGTCACACTGCATCTAATGAGGGCAAAATACAAACAGTAGCCACACGTAAATAAATTAGTACAACTTTCAGGATGTTACTACTTTTCAAACTGACAAAGTTTAATTTGACACCTTCTGTTCCAAACCCTTTGTTTCTATTCAAAATCACGCCTTGAGCTGTTGGTATCAATCACAGCACTTCCCTATTACTTAAAAAAAAGAAAAAAGAAAAAAAAAGAAAAAAAAAGAAAAAAAACCCAACAACAACAACAACAACAACAAAACCTGGCATGGACCCTGTGTAAGCTGAAAATGCCATGCAGATGAATTCTGAGATAATATGGCCAACCTGTTATATACAACACGAATCCTGTAAAGTTATGTATTGTAAACCTACATTTACTGAGAACTAAAAGTCTTAAATCCATCTGCCACAAAGGAGATACTGCTACATACTTTACAGTAACCAACAGCCATCTGCAAATGCCTTGCTATGGTAAGCAAGAAAGCAGTGCAGAGGATGCTAATGGGGAGACAGGAGAAAGCAGCATCCTTTTGACTGGTTTGGGTTTCGGATCTATTAAGGATGTAAGACTGGGGGAGAACCGGGGAAGAGAAAAAGCAGAGTGACTGCCAAACCCGTGTGACAACAATCCAAACAAACGCGGCGACAACACAATGGCATTTATTATGGTCCATGAAACACTCGACTGTATGCTCATTTTAAAGGAAAAATTAGCAGTTCCAAACTCAATATTCTAATGATGTGCTTTGCTGACAGAATCTTGTTGTGCCACATTTAAATCAAAACCCTGGCACCTCCATCTCTCAGCTGCTAATTTCCAACCAAACTCAATCTCTGATTTCCATACCGTTCTTTCTTAGAGCGGTGAGTTCAGTCAATTCGCTGCTAGCTAACATTGCAACACAGAAGGGGTACCCAGTGCTTCTGAGGCAGGAAACTAATGCCTCCAAGGAGGGGATTTGTTAATACTTGCAATACTCCATACACAGAGATGCTTGCAAAGTCTGGTCTGGGACAAAGCTGGGAGTTCTTAACGCAACTAGTTTTCAATGGGAAATTAGACTTTGATACTGTGGAGGGGGCACTTAATGCAATATGCATAAGTATATAATACCATTATGTACATATACATTTTGAAACTAAGAGCTATAAAGAGAAAGAAAAATGGCATGCTTTCCTGCTGCACCTAAGAAGGAAAAATACATTAAAAAAAATAGAATGGTAATTTGAGTTCTAAAAGGTAAAACATTTTAAAGTCTGTATCCATCCCTATCACCTTCATCTTTTATGTGCTATTTGCAGGAGTATTTTCTCCCAATCTCTGGGGCATATCGCGTAATATATGATATTAAAAGAAATCAATCTAAATAGGAAAGTATTTGATACAAACATTTTAGCGCAAAGCATGAATCACAGTTTTGCAAGTGGTGGGAACAAGAACAGAGTACATAATCCATTAAACAGTACTTCTAACAAAAAAATTCACTATTGTAGACTAAACTACACTAGGCATTTGGAATGAGTACATTTTCAACAACAACTAACTATAAAGCTAGCAATTTATCATTCAGGAAATAATTTCCTACTTTTAAAAGAATCTGTAAGTGTTACTTATGCAAATGAAGACAGTTTTTAATCTGCCCACAAACATGCTAATAGAGGGCAATTTTTTTTATTTACAAAGCTGCCGGCACTCAAGGGTAATTTTACACCAGTGTTCTCCGATAAGACGGGGAAATGGGTTCTAATTGTCAGAACTACCAAATCTGTCACCTTTAGCATAAAGGCTTAAGATGTAACAAAAGGTGTCACGTGACTGCTGTGCTTCAAACCACCTCTCGAACATTATAGAAAGGAGGCCCAGTTTACCATCTTTTAGAATTTATATACACTGTACCCCCAAAAGTAGTATTTAAACATATTATTAGGGGGGCTCTCCATTCAAAGATATTCAATATCTAAGTGTGAGGCCTGGAGGCCTCTCAAGCCAACCTGCCATCTTCCACCCCAAAGATTCCCAGCACTCAACACTGAGAAGTAAAATCCATGACCGAGCAACACTGAAAGCATTTTAAATTATTTACTAGGTTAAAAGGGTGAAATGATACTTTAAATACATCAAATTTCATCATCTAGGCCATTTTTTGGTGGCAAAGTGGTATTGATCTTTCCAAATGCTTAAAATTAGCTAGTTTGCTGAAGGTCATTATTTGATTAAAGGCATTAAAGTTGAGGGCATGAGGCGACACACTTTTTCTTCTTTCCCAATTCAAATCATCACATAATTTAATAAAGAAGATCCCATCGTGTCCTGTAATAAAAACACTTGTCTTAGGATAGTGTTCTTTACCTAACATATTAACCTTAAATGCCATGAAGTCCTTTAGAAGGGAAATCTCTGGTCAAGTCGATTATTCTCTGGTTTAAAGGGAGATCCCAGCCATTAACATCAGCAAAGACCCACGTTCTCTTCCGTAGCTGTGGTGAGAAGTCCATCCATCTTTCTCTCCCATTTAACATCATCGACTGTAGCACAGGGAGTCTCAGCAGACACTGGAGTAACTTCCCTGCTAAGTTATCATTGGTTTATTTAAAAAAAACATGGAGAATAAATTTGAACAGAGATGTACCAGTAAAAGCATTTCCACATTCAAAGGGGCAAGCTATGTTCATCTTCTCCTAAGCTGGGCTTATTAAGAAATGCAGCTTAAATAGTCATGTGAGCCCTCTGATATCCATTTTCAAAGGTGTGGTATCTGATACATTCGCTAAAAAGAAGGAAAAGTAATAATGAAAATATTTTAAACTACTGCTATTTTAAACTCTTGAGATTATTGTTTTTTAGACTCCCAAGCTCCTTCCAGACTCTCTAGTTTATTTCAGGGACATAATATCTTAGCCAAAAATCTGTGGGTTTCTATATTGGGGTAATAATAGGTCATAAAATGACTGTCTAGAAGTTTCTCATTTTGCCCCTTTGTTATTAGGAGGTTAAGCAGCTCTAGTACAGCTTCAGGAGATTTATCATTAGCATAAAAAATAGCATTTACATACGCCTAGGAAGAACCTCCCGGAATTTAGGGAGGTTGGAAGGGTGTGCAGTCACCGCAAACCATCTTTACTTTTCAATTTTGCTTACAATGTAATCAGATAATAATAATAATAATAATTTTAAAAAGTATCGCTTGCTTTCATCTGTCTGTTTGTATTCCAGCCTCTTTCCTACCCTCTCTAAGTCACTGACACACACAGCATGAGCATGGTGGGTTTTCTTTGGCTATATACACATTGTTCAGGTCATAGCAAGAGTATCAAAAAACAACTGGGCAAGAGGAAACACAAATGACTGCTCTGCTAGGAACTCTCCTAAATTAAAGGTATTTTCAGAAGAGAGCACTTGAGAAGGTGAAAGAGGAAGAATTAAGACAAAAAATGGAATTCTAAACAATTCACTAAAAGATCTCAAACAGCAGTTCTCAACCTGGGGACTGTGAGCCCTCTGAGGGTCGAATACCTTTCACAAGAGTTAAGACCGCCGGAAAACAGAGATATTTACATTAGGATTTATAACAGTAGCAAAATTGTAGTTATGAAATAGTAACAAAATAATTTCATGGTTGGAGGTCACCACACCATGAGGAACTGTATTAAAGGGTCACAGCATTAGGAAGGCTGAGGACCACTGCCCTAGAAGACAACCTCACTTGACAGAAAAACAAGATTTCAAAACAAAAGCTTGGATTTTATTTTTAAAACATTAGACCTGGAAAATGGCTACCATAAAGCTATGATTTTTGTATAAACTCCAAACTAAGACAAGTCAAAAAATCTTGCTTATATGCCTGATATTGTGAATGTGGACTCTGAAAAAACAATCTTACCTGTCCCCAAATACACACGCCAACAGACATTTTTGATATTATGTACATTTTAGAAGAATGACTTAGCCTTTCTTTACTATTTTGATAGCTGACCTTCAACTCTTAAATTTTCATTCTTATTCTTTATGAAGGATGTTTCAAAAATGCAGAGCACCCCTGAGGTTCATGCCATAATTCTCATTAATTTTAGGCTCTCCTTCCAGCACTAAAAACTGCCTACCACTAGCTTCTTCAAATTGGGGCATCTCCTCCTTGAACTTATTCTTGGAGGCACCAAATTCTTTCAATTACTGCCAGTGAAAAGTTTCCCTCTCTTGACTTAGGGGAGAATTAGACCAGCTTTTATCAACAAAGAATCAGTACCACCACCTAGAACTAATGGAGTCCTACAAAAAGCAAATTAATGTGATTCTTTTATTTATTTATTTATTTATTTATTTATTTATTTATTTATTTATTTATTTATTTAGGTTTTTCGAGACAGGGTTTCTCTGTGTAGCCCTGGCTGTCCTGGAACTCACTCTGTAGACCAGGCTGGCCTCGAACTCAGAGATCCACTGCCTCTGCCTCCCAAGTGCTGGGATTAAAGGCCTGCACCACCACTGCCCTGCTTAATGTGATTCTTAATTCAGTCTGTGGATTTGCAGGTGTGCCCTCCTGTTAGATACTGTGACTGTGACGCCATTTACAAAGTTCACACCTGAAAACCCCCAACTGAGTTACCCATGCCCAAAGCAAAAATCCCCTGGAGTTTTAAATGAGTTTATGGTATCTATGCTGGGCTCCATAGAGCTATCATTGGCCATGTAGGGCCTATGGGTTGCAGGCTGGGCATGTTGAGGAGCTCTGAAAACTTCCAGAAAGATAAACAGACCAGGCTGGTTTAGCTTTCTTGACTCCCGCTGACCACCTCTGGGAGGCTTTGCAAGATGAAAACCTCCATACCACTCATCCACCTTTTGCCTGTCCGTGCGGTCCTACGGTTCAACGTGACCTCTAGAGACCCTCAACACAAGAGCAAAGCTCATGCCCTCAGAGGCTTGCATTCAGTCCTATGCCTGGTCACACCCTTCACACTCAGTTGGACTAATTATTATCTGTGGCCCACAGAGCCTCATGTTCTGTTCTCTATTTCTTTTACTCTAGAAGAAAGACTTTTTCCCTCTCCAAATACTACTTCTCCCTCAAGCCACTGTCAAGCACCCCAGTAGACCAATAAGGAGCACACAGTGGAAAGGAAAGCATCAAAAACGAATCCAAGCAAATCACCCCTCTCAGTCCCTGGGAAGACTCCTCCTCTACAAACTACAGATTATAATGGTATTAATCTCCTAGTGGCTGGTACAAATGAGACAGAGTACATTCAGTCTGATGCCTGATCCGAGATGACAGAACATTGCAAAGTTAAATAAAAGCACTTAAAAACACACAGTCCATCTGGAAAGACATGATACCAAAACTATTAGTTTAAAGTAGCTGTGACAACAACAAGGGGCAGACACCAAGCAAGGCAAAAGGAGAAAGAAAAAAGCAAGAGTGGGTGAGGGAGGCAAGAAAAAAGAACGACTTCCCTGATGAGGGCGGTGCTGGTCGGGCTTTAGAGAATGGGCCATATTGAAGGGCGCGGGGGGGGGGGGGGGGGG
>CM052709.1:33653090-33658090 GCA_028551405.1 Uromys caudimaculatus
AATTTTATCACCTAATTCAATATACCGAGAATGAAAACAGAACGTGTAGGGAAGGGGCTCAGTGCTCAGTAACATTCCAACTGTTATTGTCATATATTGTTGCTGACACTGTCAAACGAGTATCATCCCACAGGGACTGGAACACATTAAGGTGACCAAAGAGCATAGCCGGGTTACTGTCCCCCCCACACACCTGGTTACATCCTAAACAACATAGCTCAGTTTTCAGCTCTACTACCAACTCCACCCAAAGGCTGGGATACTGAAGAGTAAAACAGACACTCTTTTTGAAAGGTGAAAATGAAGATGGTAAAAATGTCTGGCAATGATCCTTAAAAGACAAATAAATGCCTTTTTTTTTTTTTTCATCAGTAACATCACTTTTTAATGTTTATTCCAAAGAAAAGCTAATGAAAGCTATACAAAATTCTTTGCAATAGTGTTTACATTCACCTATTCATGACAGCAAAAGTTGGAAGTAGCCTAAATTCACTGATAGAAAATTGATGGCTGCTATAATATGCAAATGGACACAACACACACATCTACATCTATGCACACAAGTACATGCCTGTGTAGATAAAGGGTCTAAATCAGGATATTAAATCAGAATATCTCTAGGTGATTGAGATTATGGATATTTTTATGTTCTTCCTTATGCTTGTATTTTCTGATTTTTCTGTAGTGACGATGTAATAAAAATATGCAGAGCAAATGGCTTTAATTAAAAATCTAATTTTTCTTGTCTGTCTCCTCCATAAGCAACATGAGTTCCTGTCAGTTCTAGCCCTCAGGAAGGCACTACTCTGGTCCTCCAGTCTTGCACTGAGTCTTAATTCCTGATGGCTTCTTTATTCCAGCCCACCCCAGCCCCACTGAGTTACATTTAGTCCAAAAAGATGTAAACCTGTGAGTAGCAAACTCTTCTCTGCACTCCTCTCAAGGCTCACACTCCGGCGGTGAGTGTAAAAACGTGCCAGAGGACTCACCACAACACACTCAAGTACCAGGAAGTTGTGAGGCGAAGTTATGAAGATGGCCCAACCTGAGCAATGGTGAAAGACAATGCACATCTCTGTTATTCCTGGGGGCTCATATATGGCTGCAAAGTCCAGCAGTGTAAATTTACAGGGAAGATGCTTTGCTTAAAAGAAATAAAATTTGAACTGAATGTGCTTCCTAGTCTCAAGGAGGCAGAGGACCAACAAAGGGTCCTAAGGCAGATGTACGTAATGCGCTTGAAAAGGAAACCTAGGAACCAAACCTCAACTCAAACACATATGTACCTACAAAGCAGATGTTTTTACTGTGTTGCTTACATTATTAAAATTTCACAGTGCTTCTTTCCTATTGAAAATTCTGAAAAACCTTGAGAAAAGCATGAAGCTAAATGTGGACATATACCATGTGTGAGAGGGGAAAAAAATTATAAAAATGAAAATTCATAAAATAAGCAATCTTTTAGATGATTGACCTGATAGGGTGGCTTGCTGCCTTACACAGATAATTTACCACTAGATTATTTTAAACAAATATTTCTGCACTACAATTTCAACTGATTTATATAAAACTTTTCAGTACTGCAGACAGTTCCAGAAATGAGCTATACTTTCCATTATGCATAGTTAGAATTAGGGAATTAAAAATTTAAATCTTCCCTCTATGTTCTAGGAGAAAGAACAAAGAAGTTTTAAGCCAAGAGAAGGCAATCTGGAATTTATGAGTCGTTGGAGTCAGACCCCAAGAGGGACAACTGTCAGGGTCATTATGAGTCCCCAACCTGCTTAGGACTTTGCTGATAAGTCCATCTCATGGTTCAAACCACATAATCTCCTCCATTATGCAAACCTGTTTAGCAAATCTTGTGATTCACAAGTAGCCATTAAAGACAGAAAGCATGACTATGTCTGGATACCATGTAGGTCGGGGTGACAATGGCCACACCAGGAAGGTTAAGCCTAGGTGCAGGCTACTCTATTACTCCTCACCTAAACACAGCCTGAGAGGGGAGAGCCAAAGCAGAAATTCGAGGGAGAGGCTGGCAGGAGCCCTGTCTTCTGAACATCCTCCCACTGCTCCTTATTGTTTAAGAATGTAAGGTTTGATGAGTCTACTCCAGGTCACTCTACCGGTCTGCAGGTCATCACTGTGGCCATCTCCCAGACAGCCACTCTGCAGAGGAAGGGTACATGTGAGCACACGTCGTGTGGGGACTTGTTTTTCCTAGTGCATCTTATCCGATGGGGTAAGAGCCATCCAGGCCTCAGGTTTACATTGCTATTAAAAGTGTAGCTTAATGGTAAATAATTTTTTATCTGCAACAAAGGCATTCTCTCATGAAGTACAGCACTCGCTGTGGTATCTATGCTAGAAACAAGTTTGTTGGTACAGTTTTGGGTTTTGTTTTAGATGTTACTACACTTATTGCAGGCCCCTCTTATTATGCTTTAGAGTGACAGGCCCTTGAAAAATAAGCACATCAGAAAGCAATAAACAAATTGGAAGAAAATGTTTCCCAGGTAAATTCAAAAATTCCTAGGCTAATATGTTAAACATGTAATTGTTCCCTCTACACGATTTATCATTGATCTTATCTCTCTGGTGCCACAGACCCTTCTGGCAGTCTGGTTAGAGCACATGGATGCCTCTTCAGAGGAAGGTTTTTATATGTTTGAAATAAATACATAAGATTACAAAGAAAACCAATTACACTGATATACATAATTGGTTTATGGATAACTCAGACAGGGGGTGGGAATGGACCAGACTAAACCAATCTATTGAAAATTTCTGATGTAGTAAAAGGTGTGTGTGTGTGTGTGTGTGTGTGTGTGTGTATACACACATGCAGGCATGTGTGTTTAAATTTAACACAACAAATTCCAATTTAAAGCAACAGATTCCTAGTGACGAGCCAAAAAAGAAAGGAAGAAAGAAAGAAACATTTCAAGAGTTCTGTCATGACATGATATGCTATAAAGATGCTTTTTTTGCTGATGGCAAATTTGTATTACAAATGTTGCTGGGGTTTGTTGCTTGTATGGATGACTGAATGAAACACCAACTTCCACTCAGAAGTCACACAAAAGAAATCATTTCTTCTCATCCAATGTCATTGTCCCCTTGGGAAGGGTAGAACACAGAATAAGAACCCTGAACAGGATGTGCCCCCAACTTTAAATGTGCATCTACATACATACCTCAAATATACGCTCACACTTTATAATTAATCTAGATAGGACCTAGCAAACTGAAAGCCTTTTTCTCTGTTCATTTGTGAAATAATTTCCTTCTCCAACCCCAAAAGAACATGTTTCTTAGAGGTAGGGCAGAGTTAAACTACTAACAGGATGGTTATTGTCTCAGCTTCCCACCAGAGGCCATTCAGTGGTGTACCTTTGAATATGCATATGTGTGTGTATGTGTGTGTGTGTGTGTGGGGTGATATAATGGTTCTTACAACATCAGATCCTTAGGTCAATCCAATGGGAGAGAGAACTTTTATCAGATTTATATAATTCAGTTCTACTGAAGCTCAATCCTAAGATATTTCTATTTCTTAAGCAATACCAATGGACAGCTACACTAATGTATACATAGCACACTGGTTTCCTGTTTGTGCCACAAACATAAAGAATGAGTTTACAAATTCCAAACGGAGCACCAGCATTCTAATCTGGCTAGCTTCATCCCTTAATCTGAGTAACTCTAAAGGTGAGTGAGGCTAGGAGAGTGTCCTTTGAGAACTGTGGACCTGCTGCTGGGCTTTCCAAACTAGGGTTTCCCTAATGGAAGGAGGTAAGAAAGCAGGGCAGACACAGGAGAGGCAGAATAGGGGCTGGAACAAAGACAGAGGTACTTGGAGGCGTGGATCCAGGGTGGGTAAAGAAGACAGGAGCTATATCAATGGCAGGAAGGTGCCTATCAAATGGGGCACTTGATCTCCTCAGTCAGTTCTAAATGAGTAAATGGACATCCAATATTTGCCTTTCAGATGAGAGTACAGGGCAGAAGACTAACTAGTCCAATAGAAAAGGGAAAGAATTGAAAGAATAAACATGAAAATTGGGGCAGAGGGTAGGAAATAACTGAGAGCACAACTATCTCTTAACTTTACATCACAATAATGATCAATGTAAAATCTACCCAGCAACAAAAACACACTCTGAAAATTCAGCTTGATGGATAAGGCTTTAGTCTTTATGATTATCCAGGGTCCAAGTTATTTAGTTTCTTTAATCAAAATTACTAAAATAAAATTATTCTGCATTAGGCTATTACCCTTCCCCCAATCCAGAAACAAAAATTAATTGCCAGCCAGGAAGAAAGAAGGCAATTTAGGCAGTAACAGCTTGGCATGTGCTAAGCTGGATTTCCTAAGAGCATTTGTTTGTGAATCTATATTTTACATACAGCCTTTAGTTCCCTGACCTTATTGAAAGTAATTTATTTTCACCTAATCTGCATTTCATTTGGAACACCAAACTTCCAGTGCAGAAGCCAAGTAGTACTGGAGACAAGTAGCACTCATGTTGGTGCTGGGAGTGAAATGTAAGAGATTCAGAGGAGCCACTAGGGGTGGGACGCTTCTCAGCAGCTATGCTCGATCCATGTTCCCAGATGCGCCTGCGGATATGGGTGGAAACTCTCCTCTCAAGGGAGCGGTCTCCCATGTTCCCTTTTCTTCTGTGTTTTCCCCTTTCCTAACCTCTCCCAAACCTGTGATTTTTCACAAACCTGGGGCTTCTCACACTGCCCTGACTTCTACTTTTTAATGTGCCTGTCTTTCCAGAAAACGTCCAAAAGAATAGAGGCGGATTAAGGTGGATTTTCAGAGGTTGGTTACAAACCTACACTGACAGTCTCAAGGAAGCTATTAACAATGTTCCAACCACAACACTCTGGCAGTCACTGTCCCAGCACCCATGAAGCCAAGCCCAAGCTTCAACTGAATTCAACTCTTCTCCTGCTCTACTCTGCCTGGATGCTGCCAAGTTGCT